>CAUJRU010000102.1:0-612402 GCA_963277665.1 Viscum album | reverse complement strand
CGACCTTTGATACCAACTATGAGGCCCTGACCTCAAACCTTACTTAATCTTGAGTTATTACAAGATTACACATTGAGGATCTTTTCGGGTTTAGAGTTTTAGAGAATTAGATCATAAAACTTTCATTACAATCCACATATAAACAAAGTGGTTACATAAAGATAGTATTCTTCATTCCCATCAATGGAAACATATTTAAAATAAAACATGGATTATTTCTTGACACATCCTTGACTCTATCATCTTATCATGTACCTTTCCCTTGACCTGTGAAAAACATTTCAAAAAAACTTGGGATGAGCATAAAACTCAGTATGGGTTAAAAAAAACATGGAAACAAAACATGAGTTCATATATACATAAGAATTAAATCATACATTACCCATAAAACATAGGCACTTTAACACACCTCATAAAATCATGAATAAATCATAGAAACCATAAGACATAAGGGTAACTTGAGGCATTCATAACATTCTTACGTAGGGAGTAACCCTCTTGGTTACGTTTGGAATACCCATCACAGTATATTCCCTAAAATCTCTTCGGAGAAACCTTAAAGTTTCACTCCTTTGCGTTACCCAATGCATTGGAGAGCTATAACGGGCTCACCCGCCCTTAGTCTATCACGGAACCACCCGTTCTTCATAATAATGCCCAATAGCCTCAACAAAATCGTATCACATAAAACATGCATAAAGGAAACATAACATTTCCACCATTAAATCACAAGATATCAATACCACACATTGATATAAAAATATTATGAAAACCATTTTCAATACCAAAATAGAAGAAAAGTAAAACATGGTATTTATTTTTCTTTTAAAAAAAAGGAATGACTTGTAGAGGAAGCCGAAACTCAAATAACGGTCACGACGGCGGAGAAGTCGTTGTCGCCGCATACGTACGAAAAAAACATTCCCTTTTTGTCATTTATTAAACGCTTCATATAAAAAAGATTCCTTTTCAATAAACGTAAAAGTCAAAGGGGTTTATACACCGTATAAAAGAATGTTGTGTATAAAATAAAATATGCCTCAATGAAAGGAGATTGAGACGAAGTCCCATACCTCGTATCCGACTTGACCCGACCGTTCTTTAATCTCCTGAATAATAAACTTGAGTTAATATCTACTTTCTTATGAACCTTTTTCAAGTTCATTATTCCGTTTATACCATGTTATGAACATCATGTAATCATTTAAGTTAACAGTGTTCATTTTGTCGGTATTTGGTTCTTAAGTCAAAAATAGACTTCTTACACTTACATGTTGTTAATTTGGTCAAAGGTTCATTATATCCAGAATGATATTAATGATTTGGATAACATATATATCATATATATTCATAATATACATGTATTTATAATATTACATCACATTTAGAGGTAAGAAATGAAATGCACCGTTCCTGGAGACGGTAAGCCGTACGTACGCAAGAACGCTGCTTCCATTTCTATTTCGTAATTTATGGAATGGAATCATAATGATAAAAGAGTATATTATAATTCTAGTATAATATCATATATAATATCATAGTTATATCCATTATATGTCCCACATATGGTATTTAACGAATCAAATCACTTTGAGGGGGCGGTAGTCCGTACTTCCTTAAATGAAGATATCGCATTTACCAATAATGGGAACCATAAAGGTATGCCCAAAATGAAAAAAACAGAAGCTTAAGGAAAACATAAACATATTATATATCATATATAAAAATAGTGACATCATAATGGCCACCTTTGAAGGTGTTAAATGAGTATTGAACAATCATCGTTTCGGGAGGCAGAATTTCGCCATCCGCGGAAACCGTATGTTCTTTAACCATTTGATGTTGTTGTGTGAGAGTGTAGCTCAAATAAATTTTATAACAACATCCTAGTATATTGAAGATACTGTTTTTGTTAAAAATAAGTAAATAAAAATAGTTTAGGGGGTTGGAGAAGCAAAATAAACAAATTAACATGAGAGAATGAATTACCTTTAAAAGTGTAACTCCTTTTTATTTGAGCCTAAAGGCTTCCTTTGAAAGGATTATGCCCAAAGTAAATCCTCTAGGATGAGGAGAGGGATGTGGAGAGAGTAAATGGGCAGGGTTTGGCCGAGCCAAAGGCTTTAGGAGTGTGTGAAATGAGGTAGAGGTGGGGGCCTTTTATAAGAGGAGAGGAGGGGCACTTTTGGAAAGTAAAGAAATATTACTTTATTTGAAAATGTGTTTCGGTTTTAAAAGGTCCAAAATTGATTGCATTCGTGGATAAGGTGATAAGGGTTCGAAATCCACTCATCCAATTGGTTTTGGACATGTTTTGTTTATAGATTTTACATTATCTTTCTATTTTATTTAAAAAGTCAAATAATGATGTCATCGCTGCATCATTATTATGTCAAAAATAATTTAATTTATTTAATGTATAAAAATTATAAAACAAATACTATGATATAGGAAATATTTTTAGCTTTCCAATGACTATTTATAATCAAAATTTGGACTTGTATAACCCCACATAAAAATTGTTTTCGTAAAACATATTATGTTTGTGTCATTTTCACTTTAACATTAAATAAAAAAGTAATTTATGTCATTTCCCAACAAAAGTGGATCCATGGGGTCCCCAAGTTGACCCATGGCTTTTCATGGTCTGCCATGACACAACCTATGAGGTTGGGACATGTGTCTAGGTCATTTCATATTATTAAAGTATTATTTATACCTTATACTTCCCTAATTACCACTAATCGCGATTAAGAACTTAGTAAGTTACTATTCACCAAAAAATTATTATAATCTCATTGAACCACATTTTACTTGTTAATGACAACCATGTATGTCGGATTTTTGAAATTCAAAACACAATGATGGGAAAATTTCATTTAAACGGAAAATCAGTCTTTATAAGTACCACTTAGTGGTTTCACTATTCATCAAAAATTGAAGTTTTTCAGAAAATTACCAAAAATTCACCCTAAGCTATATTTGATATTCTGAATTCAAAAATGAAGTCTATTTTACAAAATTCAAAACATATAAGTCACATTAATTAATTTAATAATTAATTCCCGCTGTCAGAGCGAATAGCGTGTTTTTATGAAACAATAAGTATCAAAAGATTGACACTAGTTTAAGTCCAATTTCAAAGTGAAATTGATTCCAATGACCACCATTGGATTAAATGGTAAAAATATATTCATATTACACATTAAGACCAATTCAAAATATAATCTAATCATATAAATAAATTAGATTAAAAAGCAGTTTTGATGTAAAACGCAGTATTTTTCACTATTCATTAAAAAAAATGAACATTGTCAGAAAAATACCAAAAATTCACACAAAGTAAATTTTGATGTCCCAATCATAAAGAATAAGTTTATTTTGACAAAAATAGTTTATAAAATTGTCAAAAGATAGATTTAAAAAGGGTTTTCCATCATAAGGTAATAAAACAATCTTTTAAGAATATTAGTGTATTCCATGCTTAAGATTGGATTTATTTACATTTTAAGCCTCTAAAACACTATCTTAATCATTAATAGACATTGATAAAAATATCTATTATTCATTACTTACTTGGGATGTTACAAATATCACCATATGTAAATTTTTCCATCTATAAACAAAATTATTTTCCATATCTTATTCATGTGTATTGATATCATTGACTTCTTTTATTTTAATACTATAATTCTCTTGAATATAAAAAATGAAAACTGATCAAATATGAAATTCTTCATATTACTCATTTTACGTATTACATGAATAATCGAAGATTGTCTTATCTTTTTATTGTGATACCAAAATCAATAGTTTGTTTGAAATCTTACTTATGTTATGTGATTACTAAATTCTTCCCAACACAAACAAGGTATTACAAAACAATTATGATATAAGAAATATAGAAGTCCTCCATCTGAAGTATTTATAAAATAATAATCTAAAAAACTAAAATTATTTTGAAACATTGTTGAGATATGATAAGTATGACACATCCTTCTGTAATTTAGTATACGATTATAGAAAAGTTATATTGGTTTAAATATAGTTAAAAATAATTATAAAAGTGATTAAAACCAATATTCATTTGAATACATGGAATCAAAAGCAACAAGTACATGCTATTAGATAAGGTAGAGGCAGTGAGTTTCAATTTAATGAAACTTTTTTCATTAGATAAATGATTATTGAAACATTTTGATTCAAATTGAATTGAAATTAATTAAACATAAATTTTGATTATTCCAATGTTAAATTAAAGTTATTAAATAAATATTTTTATAGAACACTAATACATTCAAAAAATAAACAAAATACTAGAATAATTTATTAAAGAATAACCTAATATACATGACACATAATAATAGCATCAAATTATATCCAATATGTATTAAGAACTAAATCATTTCTCCTGACTTTGTACCATAGCCATTTTCTCAACACATAGGTATTCACATAACTATATCCCACTCAATATGAATTATTTTGTCTTGGATACATATTTTTTTATTATTTAACCATTCATAATACCATCAAGACATAATTTACAATCACATGTTTATCGAAAATTTCCAATAAGATGATCCAAATAAAAAATTTAATATAAAAGTCAAAAATCATAATATTAGCTATCCAAACAACGAATAAAAGATATTATATATTCTATAAATGATTCATACTAGTAACCAATAAAAAAAGTATAACACGTGGAATGGGAAACAATTATTACATAATTCGATTAAAGAAATTTTATTTATGAAAAAAAATATTTTTTAAAAAAATATACATTTTTTGAATATGACATAAATATAATAAAAAAATATTTATTTATAACAGTATACATTTATTTAATAAAAATATTTTTGTCTCACCCAACATCAAAAACATTTTCATTGAAAGCAATTATTTTTTCTGGGAAACATTAATAACAACATTAAGAAACGATTTATAATAACATGTCCACAGATCATTTCCAATAACATAATCCAAACACCAATTTAATATGTAATTCATCAAACAGTACTTGTAGGTATTGAAAATAATAATAAAAGATTACTTGATTTAATCAATTCATACTAGTAATGACCTACAAAAGTACAAGATATGAAGTTGGAAATGACTAATACATACTATTATATTGAATTTTATTATGAAAGAATTTGGGCATTCAATTTTGAAAATAAAAAAAAACTAAATGAATAATTTCATAACCCTAAATAAATTAATAACAAAAATAAAAAAATAATTAATTATCTAATCAGTTAATATATATTACACAAGAAATAATATATTATATTTATGAAATGTTTTAAAAAACTAAATTTCGGAAACATATATATATATATATATATTGATATTACATTAATTAAAAAATAATATAAAAAATAATATAATAGAACCTTTTCCCAATGGATCATGAATAATTATGAACTTATTAGATCTCAGTTATGTTTTGAGACACAGATAAAAATGAAAATTATCCTCAGAAGAAGAGATGATCGATTTCGAATTCACTAATTAATGTTGAAGAAGAAAACAAATTGATAAATAAATGAATGACGAATATGTATAGTGGATAAGATAGTGGAGTCCACTACTCAGGGTAGGGATCTTTTGGGATCATTAGTGAGGAGGGGAGGAAGGGTTTTTGTGATTTATATTCATCATATGTATTCTAATGGTGTTCTAAAATCGGTCGGTATATGATTCTATATGCTATTTGTTTTTAGAAAACACTGGTTTAGGTTAATAGAATTGACCTTATACTAATATTTATATGAAAAAATTAGTACAGAGGAATGGTTATATTCTCAAATTATAGTTGTGCTTAAAACTATATACGTTAAAACAATGAATCCTTTAAAATTTTTGGTAAAATTCAAAATTAACTTGTTTACAACATGATAGGAAGAGTCATTTTCACAATTTTATTAAAAAAATCAATCAAGGGTAAAAGATATGTTAAATAATGATATGGTATTATTGAAAACATTTATGTAGTCATTTGAATAAAATATAGACATGGATGTGAAATTATTTTCTACCTAATATAAAAATAATGATTATTTTCTTTAATAATATTCCTTTTTTATTAAGATCATAAATAGAAAAAAATTAAAGGAAAACCTGTAATCTCTAAAAAATAAGCACTGTAGAATAAAAACCAATAGTTTATAAGGAGATGTATCATAAAAAAATCGATCATTGGAATCTTGATCATACCCAATCTATGTAAATAATGATATTTTAACATAAATCCATTACCTCAAGTTTGACATACTTTGAAATATAAATAAACTCTTATATAACAAATTTAAATTTATTATTATTAAATAAAACATAATTTATTTATATATAATTTCTTACATCTCCACATATAACAATTTAACACCCATTTACTAATAACTCCTTATTAAAATCATTATTTCTGATTATTAACTATTATGTATTTCATTAGAATTTTGGATTGGTAGTTATGGTCCATGTACTTCAATCATAGTTACATAATTTCAATAATGTTAATAGTGATATAAAATTCATATATATATATATATATATATATTAATAATCATTCATAATATTAAGATATATAAAAATGAATTATACCTTTCAAGGAGGTGACATGTCGTACGTACGCATGAACACTGTTTAACTATTTGATAGAAGGAATTTAAGAAAGGTAAATAATAATTAAACATTATTATATCATTATTATATTATTTATATAATTTATATCATGTATATTCATTAAATATCTCCTTATTGCCACTATTTAAAATAGGAATTGAAAAAACAAATCACATTACATTATGGAGGTGGTAATCCACACATACACACAAGCAATGCTATAATTTTCCAAGGGATTATAAGGTAATAAGGTAGATATGATATTATAATTTAAGGAGAATAACTATGTCATAAATATCAAATGTAAAATTTAAAACTATTATAATTACTATCCATGATATATAGTGATAGAAAATGAATTGTATCTCTACGTGGAGGTGGTAGTCCACATGTATGCATGAGAGAAAATTTAAATTCTTATTTGAAGGAATATAGGTTTGATATAGGTGGTTAAAAAATAATAATAACATTTAAATATATTTAGGTTATTGAAATTATTATTTTATGGTAAATAATATATATTTAGAGGAGGCGTAAGAAGAAACAAATTCAACGAGGTCTGGTAAGACGACTATATCTTCTTCGATATGCATCTTTAAGATCCTTTCACAAGGAATATTAGAAAGGTTTGTTAATAATATATAAACCCACAATTAATTTATAATAATGATAATAATATAATATAATTTTTTTTAATTTAGATGGCTCAATGTGGTGTAAATAAAAGAGATAATAGGTTTCCTTTTAAAAGGGATGGAAACATCATACAAGGAATTTCAAAATTGATTTAAATAAAAATAATGTCTTAATCATGTATTAATGGTTCCAAATATATATTAATTAATAAATAACGTGAATATGGTTTAAATATAATAAGATAAAAAAATTTAGAAAGTATTTGGTGTAATTTAAAACCATAATGTTTCATATAACCCCTTTGTTAACTGATTTTACCTTATTTGTTGTAATGAATAAATCAATCTTAAAGGGTTATAATTATACAATTAAGGTAAAAATAGTCCAATAAAAAGTTAATTGATTAAATTTTATACCATTTATAATTATAATTGTCTTCTTTAAATATTTTTATTATTTATAAATTATAATATCACAAGTGTATGTGAAAACGCTACAAGAGGGGGGATTGTTGGTTATGAAATAAAAAAATATAGTCTAACTATCTTCTTAATATAGGTTAATGTAGGAACTTTTTGTATGACTTAGAAAAGTTACTGGATAGATTTTTTATTTATACATTATATATTTAGTTTTTATAAAATGTTTTTATCTAAATAACACTTCTCTTAAAGAAATGCACAACAAAAATAGAAACTTACATAAATAAGTATAAAGAAACATTTTACTGTTCTTTATAAATGTTATATAATCTTTATAAATGTCTTACAAAATTTAACCATTGGTATTATAGAATTGAAAAACATTGAATTTGGTTATTCATAGTTTTCAAAAAACTAATTTAGTGAAGACATCAATACTAAGATCATAAGAACTCTATTTCCATATCCATGGTAACCCTCACTTAGAAATATGGAAAAACCTCTCTATTCCTATCTTGTTCCATTTGTTAGACCTAATCATCTAGAAAACTACAAACACAAAAATTCATAAGGAATTTAAAAAATATACTCATATCAGATTCCATAAGAAAGGGGTCTTTAGAAAGAATTTCAAAAAATAAATAAATCAAATTAATAAGATATTATAAAAATAATAATAATATATCTTAGATTGTAAGTGATGAAAGAGCTATGAACTCCCCAAATATTGATTTATTAAATAAGAAAATACATAATAATCATATTCTGTATTCTTTAGAGGTGGTCATAATGGTCTCAAATGAACTATTATTCACTTTAGAGGTTTAATAAAACATGATTTTCTTCGATATTAGTAACACTATTACTATTAATATTAATTATATTTAGTAAAAATAACATGGTTTTTCTTATAGAATTGAATTCCACATTTAACATATTTATAAATATTGTTCGAGAGATCATATCAAACACTATCTGATAAATGATTGTTAGATGGACTAAGTTGAAAATCTTATTGAGATACTTGGTTTAAATTTTTCCATTGGTCCTTTGTAACATTAATCCAATAAAATTTTATCCATTTTTGTACAATCCAATATAATGAACTGATATGAAAAATTATAGTTTTGACTAATGTACAAATATCCTTTTATGCCCAATATAAAAAATTATTGGTTCAACAGATATAAAAAATTACCATTTTTAATGATGTTCGAAATTATTTGGTCATGCAATATAAAAATTTACTTATTTGACCATGTACAATAGTACAGGTCCATCCAATTAATAAAATTACATCCAATTAAAGATGTATTATATATCCAGTAAAAAAAACTTCCTATAATAACATTCTTAAAATATTGGAAGTATGAATTTAGTGAAATAAATAATTCAAGTATGTGTGTTATGATTTTCAAAAATATATCAGAATGTGTTGAATGTAAAAAATTCAACTCAACATAAATAATTTAATAATTTTTTTATAAAATATCATTAGAGTCAATTTTTTACACTAGCTAATTAATTTGGCTCTAAAGGTATCAAAATACTAATGAAATTTGAAGATAAACTTTAACATATACCAAATACGTTTTATTAATCTATAAAATTCTTGAGGAAATATAACTCACTAAAACATATTTTTTTTACAATGATTTTTAAACTAATTTTATAATCACGAAGTCAACATTGATTAAGTCTTTAAGCTAATTATTTCATAAAAACTGAAAATATAAATACATGATAAAAAATTAATTAATCGTTCCAATAAACCTCTAAAGCCTATATATTACTCATTTAATACTTATATAAAAATGTTAGAGATATAAAAGTCAATAGAGTGAAATTCTGTAATTTTAATCATTAAAATTACATACACATTATTATGAAGGTAAAATATCACAAAAATATATTTATTAAAATTTTATATGTATAAAAACTAATTTATCTCATTTAATGAAATTAAGGATGGTTTTTTGTAAGGCCCCTGCCTTAAAACATTACATAATCTTGAGATAATTCAATAAATTGACTTTAATTCACATCAAGGATCTTTTTAGGTTTGGAGCTTTATAGAATTAGGCCATAACTATTATATAACAACTCAAAAATTATAAATTAGACTCTTCTACTCACTATAAATTTTTTTCCCAAAATAACACTCCTTAAATAAAACATGAATTTGTTTCCTAATAAAAATATTATCAAATTATTATTCTCTCTTACCTGTCCATATACCCTATGAAAAACATTTTAGAAACAATGGATGAGCATAAAAATATTAGTAAGGAAATTAAAAAATAAAACCGTTAGTCCATGAATATTTAAAACCCATGAAAACATTTTAAAAAAATCATACTTTTCACTCATAAGTCATAAACTACTTATCTTACATCATTTAATCATAAAATTCCTAAAAAACATAATATAAATATTAATACACAAATTTAACAAGTGTAATTCATATCACAATTACATTTTGGCTTTCATTTCTACATAGGGAGTAACCCTTATGGTTATGTTTGGAATACCCATCATATTATATTCCTTAAATCCCATAGGATAAACCATACCATTTACCCACATCACATTACCAAATTTATTGGAGAGATATCATTGGCTCACCCACCCATGGTTTATCCTAGGAAACCCCATATAAATGCAGAATTCCCATGATCTATAACATAATCATATCTCAAAAAACTCGTATAAAGGAAAAGATAACATTTCCACATTGAAATCACATTTCATCTTTACAAGCTGCGAACTCACAAATGAACACACATTATTTTTAAACAAATTTTTAATCATAAAAAGTAAACATAAATATTTAGTATAAACATAAAAGTGATAAATTATATTGATTACATATATATAATAAACATTCAATGTTATTGAAATTATCAATCCCCTTTTAAAACACAATTAAAAAATTTTAATGTAATATTTTCATATCAAAGTGTCCCATACATCATTCAAACTTTTGAATGTAATTTAAACTCAAAAAAATTAATGTCCGTATAAAGAATTCTTTATAACCATTTTTAAAACATTTTCATTAATTAGGATTATTTAGAATAATAAATCTTTAAAACATTTAAAATGATGTTTTAGTTAATGAATCCCTTACCACATGAGATACACATGAAAAAATAATTAAATAATAACATAAAACAAAACATTAAATTCCATGAGAATATATTAATTCATAGTATAACATGTTAATAGGGTTTTATATAGACATTATAGAATAATAAAAGCATATAACAACATGATATGCCTCTATGAAGGGAGACTAAGATGAAGTCCCTTACAAAGATCATATCATTAGATTAAGGATAAATCAATGAAAATTTTATCTGTGAAAAATAAAAATACACCCAATATTAGTATATATTAAGTGTCGAACAATAATAGGTAATTCACCCATATTCTTGTAAAAACAAAACCAATTACATGGATATTTAACACAATGAATGGAGATTGAGTTAATATTTCCATTAACTTAAGTATGACATGTCTCATTCATTCTTTATATTCCATAATAATAATCATAGTTTAATTTATACTTCATTTAGAAAATTTTTATTATTTATTAATAATTTTATATTACTTATTACCATGTTATTACAATTAGATAATTATTTGAGTTCATATCAGACGTTTTGTCGATGTTTTGTACTTGAGTAAAAAAGGAACCTGTTTTCATTAAAATTGTCCATGTGGTCAAAATTAAATCATCTCTAGAATTATATTAATGATTTAAATATCATATATATATAGTATAAATTTATTTATAATAGTCCATAATATTTGGAGATAAAAAATGAAATGTACAGTTCATGGAGATGGTAGGTCGTATGTACGCATGAATGCTATACTCATTTCATTGTCATATTAATGGAATGAAAACTAAGTGATACAAAGGTATATTTAAATTCTAGAATAAAATCTATTTTATATATGTTAAATAAGTTTATTATCTCTATATTTTATATATTCCATGCATGTAATGAATGAGTCAAACCACTTTGAGGGGGCAGTATTCGACACTTCCTTAAACAAAATAATCAAATTTGAACATTACCAAAAGCATTAATGTATGTTGTAAATAAAAATTATAGAATAATAGAGAAAATATAAATATAATTTATATCTTAAATAAATAAAGTTCCATTATAATGTCCACCATGAGAGGTGGTAGGATAACATTGAACAATCATCGTTTCATGAGGCAGTAGTTTGCCGTACAGAGAAACAATATGTTCTATATACATTAGACGGAAGTGTGTGTATGTGTATGTAAAAAACATAGCATAAAAACATCTGAATATATTTATAGTACTGATTTTGTTATAAAATAAATAAATAAAAAGAGTTTTGGGGGTTTGAGAAAGAAAATAAATGAAAGGAACTTGAGAGAAGATTATACGTCTAAATCTGGTAACTCTTTTTTATTTGTGTCAAATTTATTTCCTGAATTTACTTATTACCTAGGTAAGAATTATATGTGAAAAAGGGAGATTTTAGGAAATTATTTGAGAAGAATATTTATGATCTAAGGGGCATGATAAGTGTGAGTATGTGTGTAGATGTGGGGGCCTTTTATAAGAGGTAGGAGGGGCACTTTAGGAATGTATTGAAATATTATTTTATTATAAATGGATTTTCGAATTATAATATCTACAAAGTGATATATTTTGAGGATAAGATGAGCATGAGTATAAATCCTCTCAATTAATAGGTTTTATAAAAGTTTAGGCTAGAAATTTTTCCTTATCTTTTGGCTTTACCAATTAGTTAAATAAATTAACTTTTTTTGAGAAAAGTGATGCCATGAACTAGTTTCCCAGTTCATGCCATCAATGGAATTTATTAAATTAAAAATTTGCAATACAAAACACAAGGAGTAATGTGTTTACTCTAGCGGGGAATTAAGGGGGTACAATGAGTTTTAAACAAAGAACAAAACCAATAGCCAAAATGAGCACCTTCAAAGTGCATAGGGAGCTTCCATCAAGGATCATCCATCAATGATCTTCCCATCAAGAGCAGAAAAGATGCTCCAGCCAGGGCGTAATTCAACATCCATTTCTTGAGAGCATATAGGTCACAAAATCATCAAACCAAGAAGGAAAAACATTTAATATTTGGAGATAATTCCAAAGCAGCAAACAGCTTTAAACCCAAGCAGCAGGTGCAAACCAGCCGAACCAATCCAGAAAGAGACATTCATAGAGTCTGCATAAAATAAGATCCAAAAACATAATAGTAGCCTCATCTGAATGATCACCCTGAAAAACAGGAAATGCGTGCAATTGTAGACCATCACAGTGTCAAGCATTTAAAAGAATCAAGGTTGAGTCAGTGAACAGAGCAGTCCACTGATCCAGAGTTCCAAGCATTAATACACATAGAGACTGTGCGGAGTAGCTTCACCAGATGTTAAAGCAGAATATCAAAATAATTAGAATCAAAGAAAAGGAGAAAAAACTTCCATAATTAGGATGATTTGATGCTCATCTTTGATTTTTCAGTGGAGATGGATTCTTTTATACTAAGATACTCTCTAGCTGATATCATACCATCCTGAAGCTCTTTAATGGAAATTTCTTGTTTCCTATCCATATATTGAATCCACTCTTGTAGCTCATGTTCATCAGAATTCTTATTAAAGTAGTATAACAAAGTATGAGAGGCAGCAACCTAAGAGTTTTCTTGAGGGTCATCTACAGGTTGAGTTTTGGAATTATCAATGAGAATTTTTTCCTGAGGGTCTTCAACAGGTTCAGACTTGGAAGCACCCACTAATCTTGTCACAATTTTGCATTCAGTGTTGGAGTAATCTTTACGTCTTCAAGTATTTCTTGGATGTGGGGTGATGAAACCATCCTCATCTACCAAGGGATATTTACCTTTTTAGCCAAAGAATTTACAGGGTTATCTTCAATCTGTCTCAAAGTATCATTGTGATCAGAGGACTCAAGATCTCTTACAACTTCATTTTATTTTATAGCTTGTGTGATATTTTGAGTTGCGATAAGGCCTTCATTAGTATTTGAAGTAGGGGTAGTAACTCTCCCTTTTTTCATTACAACCCCAACAGGTTCCTGTAATGTAACCTGATTAAGAACAGAAGTCTGGGGTGTATCATCTAAGACAGCCATGGATAAGGCCTCAACATCATTTTCAACAATGTGATTATCCTTCAGATTATCTCTAGGCACTAAGTTAGAGGTTTTAGTATTAACAAAATCAACAACAACAACCTGAGCAGCACCCTTGACAGAAACAGTTTGATTATTTTGCATACTCGGATTCTATTTTTCAACCCAAGTTGACTTATAAAGTGTTTGTGTGTGCGCTTCTGACGTCCCACGTTCATTATAATAATGACCTTCTTTGGAAAAGTTTTTACAAAATGGTGGAAGGTTCTCAAAAACCACATCCTGAATAAATCCATTCTCACCATTTTGGATCCAAAAACAAGAGGGAAATCCTTGAATAAGTCAATTTGAGTGCAATCTCTAGCAACCGAGGGCCGAGAGAGATTCAAAGTGGAAAAATCTAATATAAAAGGACTTCCAAAAAGCATGGAAATTGAGAATAGGGCCCTCTTATTAAATAGGTGAATCGTAAGGTCAGGGAAGGCTAACCAGATGGGAACAATGGGGGATTCAAAGCCCGAAACAAAATCTAGAGACCACTTATGAACCTTCATAATTTCTCTCCCAAAAGACCAAGAACCACACATCCAAAAACGGTAATAATCAGAATTCGAAGAAAATCTAAACAACACATTCCAAGAGTTTAAAAAACCAATGCTAAAATCAACAAATCCGATCTTTTCTAACTCTTACGCAAGAACAGGAGAGAGGGACGATGCTTTGAAAATTCTCTGACCAAGGTAAAATGATGATCAGAGGAAAAGGAGTTTACCACATCCTTTGAAAAGGAAATTGCAGTTAAACCTCGATTCTTGAATACATTTGGAGTGATAATCTCTTCCTTCTTCAAAACAGAGCATGATATTTTACCTTCAACCACCTCGGTGAAGGTTCGGCCATCTCTCTTCCACCCGAAACTAGGGTTTTCTCCTTTTGTGCCATCGCCCGCCAGGGCCCCCACTCCAGTCTTCATCAGTCTTGTTAAATAAATTAACTCTTACCATATCTTCCAATATTTTTACACTATATTGTCAATATAGTTACACTAAATTTCCAAAAAAAACCTCAAATAGATTTTTAATGACGTTTTAAACAATATATAAGTCACTTGGAAGATTATTAGATCCTTATGACTTTTATATAATTTAATAAATTAGTATTTTATTTAAAAACTCATTTAGGTCAATTTTGACACTACTTTGTAATTAATATTTGTTAAATTAATAAATACATTATTAATTAGAAAAAATACATTAAATAAAATATTACATGTCCTAATAACCTAATTTTTTTGATGGCATCAAAATGTTAATGTTACTTTTATTTTAATATTTATAATATCATTTAGTTGAATCTTTCATTAATAAGGTCATCACTGCATCATCATGGTGTCTTAAAAAAATTTATTTATTAAATGTCTAAAAATTCTAAATAAAATATATATTGTGTTGTTATGTGCTATATATGGATTCCAATTTTTTATTCTTAGGGAGTATGGTCCCCCACAGATCAGAATTTAGCACATTGTTTCATTATTTTGAATAAATAGGGGTTCCAAGGATGTTTTTAGGCTTATTTTCTAGAGACCCAGAAGACGTGGCATGTAGTCGTCATAACACACAATACGTCTTCATCTATTTGGGAAGAAAGAAATATTTTTCATGTATATGTTGTGCACCTTATGTACACGTAGTGTGGTTTTTGACTGTGTAACCGGTCATTTGAGAGAAAACATGGGTTGTTGACTTTTGATCAGAACATGTCATGTGCCATATGTACAGCCAATGTATTTATACATAGGTAGACCCTGTGTGTGGATCTGGTCATGTAAAATTACATGGCTAGGAGATGAGACATGTGTACACACCATGTACAAATCTAACACGCCATGTACATGGGATTGATATATGCCTAGGATAGTTGGAGTACACGCAACTATAAGTGATTGAGGGTACACATCGTGTGTGGTTCTTATACACCGTGTACTTATTTTCTTCTATCCTTTAAGGGTATTTTCCTATTTTATCCCCCTTTGATAGTTTTGGACCTACGAGTTGTCCTTTATTATTAGTTTTCTATGTATATCATGATAGTGAAACCTGTGGATCATTATGAGGACTCCTAATTGGTGTTTTGGGAAATCTTTCTAAATGGAGAGGTTCTTCCTCATGTGGCAATTTTCAGTTGCCACATGAGACTGAACATGGCATGAATGACAGGTTGGGTGTTCGGAGAAACCTAGTTAAGACCTATGATCTAAGATGAGTTGTGAGCTATCATTCGTGGCCTATGCTTTGAGGATGTCTCCCTTGCATGATACATCCTTATAGCCTATTAGGTCATGATACAAGTTGATATTGAGGATTTCAATTTAGGATTCCTATGCTTATGTTTTGAACTAGAGAATATCATCTAGGATGTCTCTATATTTTATTTGGATTCCATGGACCCCCTAAGGGATGCTTTTTCATACTTGTTATTCTAGGGAATCCCTTATAAGATCTCACTTATGTGTACCATTTTTTATGATACCTATTGTAGGATGTTTCTATTTTCTATCTTTTAAGGATCCCATGTAGGATTCCTCCTTTTCCTTTTTAGCTAAGGATCCCATTTAAGATGCCTTTGAGTATTTGACGTGACAGAAAACGACCATAGTAGTGGGATTTCAGTAGTATATTTCATATTTTGACACCCAAACCTAACCCATGGGGTAGGCAGAGGAGGGTGTTCTTAGAGGAATGTTTTGACCTATCATATTTTGATATATGTTCTTGTTTGCTATCATATATTCTTATATCTAGAGACCCTTTTGTATGTGTAGTTTAACTCTTTGGAGTTGTGCCTTGGAACATAGACATGAGAGATCATTCGTAGTCTATATTTTAGCTTTGAATTAATTAAAAATGGGCTTCTGAGCTTAGGAAATCAGTTTTTTCAAGACATAGTGATGGGAGTCAACGCTTATTCTTTGTAAGGTAATATCCCATGGAAGGTAACACCCTTAAATCCTATTGTATAGTTTCATTCAGGGAGATTCCTAACATTGGTTCCTCTCAGGTGTCGTTGTCCCTAGTGGGATATTTGAGTCTTTAAAGAGGACACCCCTGTTCGGATGGGTGATCATTACATCATGACCATTGATATGGGAATGGGCATTGATGAATGGTTTGTTTGGAATGTTATATATTCCTCAAGAATGGTCATTTTCTTAGGTGGTCATGTGATCCTCTCTCTCCATAAGTGATGGGAAACGTGGTACATCGTCATCTGTATAAATGGTTGTGTTGAAGATATTCATTTGATCTTGTTCTTGTGTGATCCATATGGTACTAGGAAGTGTAGGGTGGATATCATATGAATAGTACCTAGAATTTTCCATTTGTTTTGGTAAACATGGAGTAGTATATGTTGGCATATGTGATACCCTTTGAGTGTCAAATGTTAAAAAACAAGTCGTTGAGTAAAATTAAATCATGGAGATTTGTATTTTTGTGTCTGTTCTCAGTTATCTCTATACTAGATTGACTTGATTGTTTTGAAAACCAGTTCATCCCACTACTCTAGGGAACTTTTTTGTGATACTGGTGTTTTTTCATGTTGTTAGGTTTAATTTTGGCATTCCTTCCATGTGATATAACGTGGTGATCGTGGTTGGTGGAATGATGCTTCTAAGATTAAGTTATTTCTGAACTAGAATATCTTAGAGAAACTTTTCATTATTCTCAATATACATGACACTCCTAGGTAAGAAGAATCACATCAGTTCTATTTAAATGTCTTCTTCCAGGAAGGAGGATCAAAATCAAGGACCATTCGGAGATGGTCGTTTCTACTGGAATTCCTTTGAGACATGGGGGCCTTGATTCATGTTTTTGAGTTCTGTTTATATGTCGAGTCCTTTTGAGGAACTGATGATCTTGGATGGAAATCAGTAATTAAGTGTATGATATCATAAAAATTCTGTGTGATAATGTTATTTTGGTTGGTTAAATGATGATGCATCGGTAAGAGAAGCCGAGTTTCTTCGATGAGGTCAGCCAGTAGTGGTTCAGTTGTCCTTTTATAGTAATCCTTGAAATCCTTCTAGTTTTATCTTCCATATGAGTTGGGAATGTCCCCTATCCTGACATCATCATTGATTCATTAAGAGAGTGTCAATTATTTATCACCCTCCAGTTGAAATCGGTTTGGCTAGTTAATGATCTACTTCCGTGTTGTCCACTAGATGGATGGATTTGGTGAGGCTTATTTAATCCTGAGTGATACTTGGGTTTCTATATAGTAATTCCTTGGATGTACTCTAGTTTACTGGGACATTATTTGACATGACAACTAGGTGGATTCTGATCTAGTTTAAGTAATTGTTCTTATGTGGACTTTTGGACCTATACCAAAGTATCACTTATAACGGGGAGTATGGACCATCTTGATATGTTCCTTGGACTCTGAGTTGTTGAATATGAGGTTATCATGGACTTATATTTCAGCAAAAAATGTGCTGTTTTAAAAATAGAAAATGTTTTCAGTGGGGCAGATATGGAATTACTCATTTAAATATTCTATGGAATGAACTTTTAATTGATCAAGGGATGGCTTGACAAAGAATCAACACCGAGAGATAGGAACGAGCTCAGTGAATGGGATCGTTGTGGGCGTATGGTCCCTTGGAATTAGATGTTGTGTTCTATTGCAATACATGAGCCTTATAAGACATTAATTTATGAGATAAGTCATCTGGTTATTATTGGACTCATTATCCTTATTTTTCTTCATGTTGGGTTCAAGTGTGTAAGTTTAAAAACACCTCTAGTATAAGGTGGCTGTTGGGTAAAATTTTGCAATGAATTTTGAGGAAATATTTTGTAATCTCTTTTGATGAAGTCGATCAGGGTTTGAACATTCATTGATATGAGGAAACTTTTATGACCTGAGTTGTGTTCATGTTAACCTATTTATTAGAGAAGCAAGCTCATAGAATCACAAGAATTCTTAGGGGCCTTCTTTGTGTATTTTTCAAATGGTGGAGGTATCATGGAATTGATGCCATTTGATTTGATCTTGATAGGCTCATAAAGGTTGTGTTATTCTTATAATCAAGGAAACCTTTAATGTTGATGGGAAGAGAAGGTTGTACATCTGTGAGATTGTAAAACTGCATGGCGTTTCATATTATATCATTTCAGATAGAGATTTCTGGTTTACTTCTCATTTCTCGCAAGGGATTTAGAGGGCATTGGGTACACTGGTGCTTTTGAGCACAACATACCATCTCTATATGGATAGAAAGTCAGAGGGCATGATTCAGGTGCGAGAGGAAATGTTTCGTGAATGTTTTCTAACATTAAAGGGATCTTGGGAGAGACACGTACCCATTTTTGAGTTCTCCTATAATGATATATTTTAGGACACTTTTCATATGGTTCCATATGAGGCTTGGTATGGTAGGTCATGTCGATCACCCCTTTGTTTGATGGAGGTAGAAGAGGTAGCTATGCTGGAACCTCATATTGTCCAAGAGGCCACTAGATAGGTTCAGGTGACTCAAAATCATATGACTACTGTGCAGTCTTGTTATAAATCTTATGTCGATTGCCACAAATGACCTTTGGATTTTGAGGTCAGGGATCGAGTTTTCAGATGTGTCGTACTATGGTTGGGACATAAGAGGATCAAAAGACAAGGTAAGATTTCTCCAAGATACGTCGGGCCATTTGAGATTCTGGAGAGAGTCAGATCAATTGCCTATCAGTTGTAGTTACATCATAGGTATACGGATATGTACAAAATCTTCTTGTTTCACCATTTTGACATTGATTTTTTTACCCACCTCGTGATTTTCAACCATAGAAGGTTGAGTTATAGGAAGATGCATCCATTGAGGAGAATCCTATACAAATTTTTGATCATCTCACAAGGGTTACGATGGATGGTTTGTTCCTTTAGTACGGGTTCTATGGAATCACATATGGGTATAGAACGAGAATTGGTAGAGGGAGGTTGGAGTATGTGCTTAGTGGCCAGTGTTGTTCTCAGTTGATTCTTAATCACCCATGGAAGGGAAATTAAAGGAATAATTTCTTTAAGGGGGTATGTTTGAAAGAACTCAGATCTCTTTTGGAGGTACGGATATTTTCTTTTTTGGTTCATATAAGTGGAAAAAAATAGTTAAAGTTGCTAAATGTTGGCTTCAGGCATTACACGACCAAACACGGTGGATAAAAGACATGTATTTATTAGTAAACTCCATTTAACATACCCATGTATGGTTAAACATGGTGTGTAAAGGATGTCTATATAGGTGGATAGTTTTTGTACTGACACAGAATGTAGCCTATTAGAACGGGCCATGAAGTTTTTTTGTAGCTAAAATGGGATGTAGTGTCGTTTTTTGTCATTTGGATAGAGGGGTTGTTGGGTATCATGAGTATCACTCTCAGGGATTATTTTGTCTCATGCTTGTCAATTATAAACCTGATTCTTTTTTTGTCAGATGTTTTTGAACTCAATCATTAAGCTCTCAATTCTCCTTGAGACGTTCTTTGTGATTTTTTCTCTTAACGAAGTTATTAGACCTTGATCATTTTAACTTGTTTTTAAGATCTACTCTATTCTTGGATGAATGTAATCCCAAATCTAGATGAGGAGAGTCGTACATATACCGGGTAGGTGTTCTTGTGCCTCTCATTAATTATCGAGAAGAATATATGTGTCAAAGTGTAATATGCCCATTTTTTGGGTTTCACTTTGATTTATTTTTGAACCGTGTTATTACCTAATGATGATTAGAAAATTTAAAATGACTTATTATTTATGTGTAATGTTTATTTCCTTGAATTAGGGACACCCCATGGGCATGTTCCCATTGAATTGTCATTTATGGTCATTTGGCCTATGTTTCCTAAGAGGAAATACTTGTTTTCCCATATTAGGGGTGTTAAAAATGAATTGAATTATAATGGGATACCAAATGGGTTAAATTGTAATTGGATGGATTAAGGGATTTGGATTAATTATTTTCCCGTTTTCTCCATGTTTTGTCTATTATTTTGTAAGCCTTGTAATTGTTATAATACATGTTAGGATTGAGATATGAATTTTCCATGTGAGTATACTTGTTTAAGACTTGTGATAGTTTAATTCACTTGTTTCTTGTTATGTATGATTCCAATGTGATTTGTTATTATGTAAACCATGTAATAGTATAATTTAGGTGTGCTGTCTATTATGCTAAATGATGATATACTGGGCTCAACCTTGATTAACTGCTATGCCTGCGGGTGAGGATTGGTTATGCTTATGGGTGAGGATTTGTTATGTCTGTGGGTGAGGATTGGTTATTCATATGGGTGGGGTTTTCCAATTCCCGCAACCAAGGATTGGTTATGCCTATGGGCTGGGTTACACTATGCATGCGGGCGATGTATTTATTTTAATATTGAAATTAAATGACTTATGAAGCATCTGTGAGGAAAAAACTCTATCATAGATTTGGTCTTTACTTTACTTGTTTACATAGACTTCTTAGATATCTGTTGTGCATCCTTTATATAGGGGATTGATGGGAATATGCTGGATCTTGATACTTATATAATACAGTGTAATTTAATGGTTGAACTAAAAATAATGAATGAAAAAAAATCATGTGAAAGTAGGATTGTTTCTTTGGAGTACTTCCCATTAACTACTTTCACAATTATACACTTTTGTTGCATACACTCACTGAAACATTGGAAGAGATCTTGGGTGGTTGCCTACTGGGATTTATTTCTCACACCCCATTTGGGTCATGTTTTTTGGACCAAATATATTATATGATTGCAAGTGTCGATAAGGGAAAGAACCCTTCTACAAGTAGTTGATTGCTTTTAGGAGTAGGAGAGTTTGTGACCAAGATGAGTCATGTCATGCTTCTATGTTCTTATTTTGTATTTTTTACCTTGGTATTTTATCTTTTATATAACTATAGTGTATCTAGTTTTTGAGACATTTCTAGAACATGCAACATGTCGCATCATCTTTTGTATGGAATGATGTTTGGTTACTTCTAATATCATTATTTGTCTATTTACTTTAGTTGTATGCTTTTCAATTCTTCAATAATTGTATAATAATTTATTCCACTATGTTACACTCTTCTAGTGAGGCCATTGTTTCCCACTGTCAAATTTTATGACCTCTCATATAGTCGGTAGCCTCTAGCATTTGGGGAAATGTAGTTGAGGCCTTGTGGCAAACCGGGTACGGGTCACCAGTTGAGTGGTACTCGGATCCAAAACGTTATATGAAGATCTGTGTGTGTGTGGGGGGGGGGGGGGGGGAGGTTTCAATATATAATAGATGAGTAATGACATTGTTGTAAATTCAAAATGGTAGACACTATTGGGTGGTCTCCCTTACATATTGTGCCTCCAATAATGAACCATATTCGAGACATGTGGGGTTATGGTTGAAATATTTCCAAAAAATGGCTTTTTGAAAACTGTATAGGTCATTCAGCAACATAAGGATAAGTTTAGCCACTATGTGAAGTCATTTTTTCCATTATCGTTGTGAATAATTTAAATTGTTTTGTGTAATATTTTTGGTAAAAATTTGAAATTAATATACTTTATAAATTTTATTTTTTTGAAATAGGGAATCCATTTTTACAAATTCAAATCATATAATTGGCATAAATTAACATTAAAATTAGTCCACATATTGGAGAAAACAATGAGTTTTTATGTGAAAATGTTTAAAAGATTGAAATGTTTATATATTTAATTTCAAAATTAAATTGAAACTATTGACATAAGTTGGATTATTATATAAAAATTGATATAATTATACTCTAAAATAAAATAAAAACAAAATTTTACACTATAAATTATTTTGATGAAAAGTTAGTTTTCAATTTAAATTCATTGTTTATTACTATTCAAAAAAAGATGAAGCTTCTCAGAAAAATACAAAAAAAATCGCCCTAAGATAATTTTTATGAATATATTTTTAAAAAATAATTTTATTTTTTCAACTAAATTTTATAAATCTGTAAATTTTTTTTAAACAAGCCTTTCATTAAAAGGCAAAAAATCTTCCTTTTTGAAATATATAACTTTTTATTCTTAAAATTTTATTTCTAATTTCATTATGAAATTAAAATATATAGAATGAATCTAAAAAAAATTATTGACTATATAATATATAAATTTACTTAACATCATTCACTAATAGTAATTAATTTAATTTTTAATGGAAAATTTTGTTTCATAGCATAAAAATAGTTCTTTATAAAAATATATCACTTATATTCAATTAGGTTTTATAATAATTTATAATTAAATGGAAAGAAATGAATTAGACCATATATTATTATAAATTAGTTAAAATTATTAATAATTGTTATTTTTACAACTATGATATAATTATCATTTTAAATAATAACCTTAATAGTATTTGGTAAAACATGGTCTTGTGTGTAATGCATGTCATTGAAGAAATTCTTTATTTCATGAAACACAACATAACTCAATGATGTGTGTATTTAATGCTATAGAATATTTTGAATTTATTTGAAATAGTAAATATTTCATTTTTTCTTGTGATGTTATATTCTATTCTATACTTGTTGTTGTGTGTTATACATGCTATTAAATACAATATACAAATTTCAGTGTTTCTGGTCTTTACATTCTCCCCACCTTAATTGAATTCCATCCTCACAATTTAAAATTGATCAATGAAGTGTATGTTTATAAATTCAAGGATTTATTTATTTATAAATCCATACTGTAAATGGGTTAAATAAATATTCACTTAATAAGAGGGAAATGGAAGTATAATGATCAGATTGAAAAACATATAACAAGGTTTCTACGTAATACAATGCTAATGGAAAGTGAATATATGGACTTAGAGGAAAAGAATAAATAATTTTATAGAGTAATTGATGTTATTGATAAAAAAATTGAATTATGAATTAAAATTTGAGTTCCTCAAATCCATAAATCTTTAATTATTTAAAATATAATCTATTAAAAAAAATGGTATTAGGATAACATTTTATTTCATGATCATTTTTCCTAATAATGAGTAATTATTTAACAACCTAAGAATAAAATAAAATATAATTAGTTTATATATTTGTATAAACAAAATTTCATCCTCTATATGTGATCTGAACAATTTCAAACTCATCTTATACTTCAATAAATTAATATCCAAATTTTTTTTTTCTTGAACCACTAAAAATTACTTTTAACAGATTTTAATATCCATTAAGAAGTATTAATTTTGTCTATAACTATTTTCAATAACTAATATGGTTAATATTTTAATCTCTAAACAAAAAAATTAATATATTTTTTATCATTAATATATATTCAACAAATTATTCTACTAAAAACAATAACATATTTAATAAGATTTTTTGTAAGTTAGTTGTAGGCATGAAACCCTTATCACCGTTTGCTTATGGGTTCAAGCCCCACCAAATTTATAGATGCCATGGGTTATCACCCAACATGTGGTAGGAAATTTTACTAAAATATATTAATATAATTATTTTATGGTTTTAAAAATATGATGGGCATCCTTAAAATTTAATCATTAAATAACCTTTTCTCTATGGTTCCTTATATATCTTGTTTTTACATAGTCTTATAATCTTATTTGAATATTATTAAATTGTCATTAATGATCATATCAACCTTAATGGTTATCAATAACTTTAAAACTATGTCTAAAAAATATAAGGGCATTATTTATCAAATAATGTTTCCATAAGAACATATACTTTCTGTAAATTTCATCAAAATGTCTTTAATCGTAGTCGAACCTAATTACATAAGACCTAAAAACATGTTATTAAGACATAAAGCATATGATAAAAATTAATCTCATAATCCTACGATGGTATCCTTGTAAAATATGTTAATGAATACATATATTCTTATTTGAAAATCTTCAATGTCTATCTTCGGGTTATGTTCCTTAATATATGTTTTCCTCAACCAACATTCCAATTTTTCTACTAAACATGATCTGATAAAAAATTTAATGACCCCGACGCTAGTGTCATGGACCTAATGCCTTACTTTATAACATTGGAATATATAAAATTATTATATATCAAGGGAATTAACAATTTAGCAGTTTCAAAAAACTAGATCACATACATGATACCCATTTTACATTAGGAAAAGAAATTAAATCATAACAAAAGTAAATGATTAGCATCCTTCAAAATAATTCTAAGAATTCTTCTCAAAATACTCTAGAATAGGAAAAAATAAGGGTGGGATAAAAATATAAATAATGGTTTGGTAAAGTGGATGAAATAATAAATCAATGAGAACAACGAATAAGGAAAGGTAAATAAATGAAAACACATTCTATTTAATCAATAAACTGAGAATAAAATGCATTTATAAAATTTTAAGTTTGAAAATATCATATATAATAATTAAAATTTCATAATGAATGAAATTATTAATTATTGTATATGATGTATCCCAGGTAAATGCAACCGTTACCATCAATGTGTATTCACAAGATAGTTTAAAATTACTCTGATTTGGCCAAGTTATTAGTCTCATGATACTACTGATTAATTGAGAGGCTTTCATTAACCGATACCAAACCCATATGATTCATGTAAAAATTGATTTTTATATATTGAATAATTTATTTATTTGTTAAAAAATGGGCCTTATCCAATATCCATATTAATTAAAAGATACAGATTTATCAACGTATCCCCAATTAATCAAATAACATTCAATATAAACACCATATGTAAAAATGGTATAAACTTTTGGAAAAATTCATATATATTACACAAGAGTATGTATATTTATGATTAATATAATATAAAATAAAAAATGATCATAATAAAGTCATTGTTTCATGATAACGTCAAGAAATAAAAAAGAAATTGATATTACAATTATTAAATTTACGACTTTGTAATTTTCAAGTCAAAACCCCTTCAATGGGATAATTCCAAGAGAATAATAAAATACCATAAATTAAGACATAATCATGAAGATAAATGAAAAATTGGAATTATATAAATGACATCAAATTGAATAGGTCCATTACAAAAAATAGTTTCAATGAAACATAAATTGAGATCAAATCCATTACCTTGAGTTCGACTTTTCCCATGTGTATCTATCTTTCATAAAAATTCAATTATATTAATTATTAACCTATTTGATAACAATTTTAATTTTAATTATTACTTTTATTCCACATATTAAAATGTTATACGAAATTACATAATCAAATATGTTTGTGTTGGATGTTTTCACCATATTCAGTTTATGTGTCAAAAAAGACTTTGGTATGTTGAAAATGGTCAAAGGGGTCATTATTTTAACTTATATAAAATAATAATCATGAAATAATTATAATATTTATAAATAAATTTTAATTTTAAAACAAATCATGGAATATAGTTAGTAAAAATGAACAAATGTTATGATCATGGAGACGGTATGTCACACGTATGTATGAGTAACATTTACATTTGTCAATTATCATCATGTAAAAAAGGTAAGTAACAGTTATCCTAACATAATGATACTTATATAATAAATAATACATTATATAATCATATATATATATATATATATATATTTATACTAAATTATTTTCATTAAAAAGGAATCACATGACATCGGGGAGGTGGTAGTCCACATGTCCAAGAATGATATTATCACTTTTTCAGTGTGAAATGGTAATAAAAATAGATATATTATATTAATAAAAAGGTAATTTGGTCATGAATATCATAATAATTTAATGTATATAATATATATTCATTATATATTTATTTATATTTATCCATAATATTTTTTGATTGGAAATCAAATAAACTATTCATGGATACAGTAATTCATACATACAAATTGATGTTGATTTCATTATATTATCATATTGAAAGAAAAAAAGTAATTGATATATAGGTACATTTATATAAGTATTTATATTAAAATTAGATTATTATTATTTTGCAATATATATCACATATTTTTATTAGAACCATAACTAACACATTCCATGTAAAGCATTAATGAATCATATCACTTTGAGGAGGCAGTAGTCTACACGCCCACAAATGATGTTATTATATTCAAAAAATGGAAATCCTGAAGGTATGGGTTATGTAATAATTCTATTAGAATAAATTCATTATAAATTTCATTAATATTTTATATAAAATATAAATACATCATTATTCTGAAACATGAAATGTGGTAATAGAAGAACAAAAGATATTAATTCATGACACGATACTTCAATGTACACAAGAACGATGATTACGTATACCATTTGATGAAAATGTGTCAATGTGTAGGTTATATTCTTAACATAAACATACATAGACACACACAAACATATATATTTAATATATTTATGTAATTATAAAATCATGATATATGAAAAATTGAAGTGGTGGAGAAATGAATAAAACAAATGTTCTCATTGAAGAACATTACCTCTTCATCGGGTAACTCTTTTTGGTTTATACCCAAATACTTTCTTGGATAACTTTATTAAAAATTTTAGGCTTCTAGTATGAGGATTGGGATTTTTTGTTTATTATTTCAGTTTTTTTATGATCCAAAATTCATTATTGGAGTGAATAAGTTGGACGGGGTGAGTACCCTATTATAGTGGAGGATGAGTGGCATTCTTGGAAATATAAAGTGGTAGAACTATTGGGAGGTATCTCTCACATCTTGTTCCTATAAAAATGAACTATATTATATAAAAGTTTTTTTTATGGTATAAATATAGCAAAAATGGTTTTTTCAAAATTTTCTTGGTAATTTTTTCACTTAATAGTAAAGACTAACCACAAACTAAACTCTTTTTTTACCTTAGTAATTTTAATTAATTTTTATTATTTTCACCAATATTTTTGGTCAAAAACTAATTTCACCATACTATAATATATAAATTATTATTATTATCTATATGGAATACATTTTTTCAAATTCTAATAATATAAGTGGGAGAAAGTAATTTAATAATTATCTCAGAGACTGGACAGAACAATGAGTTTTTAATATGAAAATGTTCAAATGATTGAAATATTTTTATATTAAAAATAAGCATAATATTGAAACCAATTAACTAAATTTTATTAATAGATTTATAATTTTTAAAATTATAATTTAAAATCAATTAAAAACATTATTTAACACTATAAATTATTTATATGAAATTTCATGTTTCAATTAAAACTTTGTTTTTAACTATTAAACAAAACATAAAACTTCTTAAAAATACCTAAAATGCACCCTAAGATAATTTTGATGATATTATTTAAAAAATATTTTTATTTTATCAAATAAAATTTATACAAAGTTAAAATAATTCCTTTAAAAAAGTATTTCATAATGTCAGCAAATCTTTATTTTAAAAAAATAGACCTTTTACGCTTAAAATTGGATTTTCTTCTTATCTTTATGAATATAAATACTATTTGAGGAATGTGAAAATATATTATTCAAAATATTATATATAAATCACATTAATTTAATTCAATAATATTAATTAATGTAATTTAATGAGATAAGTTTCTTTTTGGTGTATACAAAAAGTTATTTATAATAATATTTCCTTTATATTCCATTGGTTTTTATATTAATTTATAATTACATGGTAACCCATGAATTAAATAATATATTTTTATAAGTTAGTATATAATATTCATATCCTATAATTTAATATCTAGGAAATATTTTTTATTTTAAATAATAACATTATTTATATACAGTAAAACTCGGTATTGTGTATAATACAAGCCATTAAGGAATGTAATTTCTGTGTGTAACACAATATAACTCAATGTTGTGCATATTAAAAGCTATAAGAAGTATTAAATTTATTTAAAATATTAAATATATCATAAAAATATGGGAGTTTATATTCCCTTATATGATTTTCGATGCCTTTCATACACGCTATGAAATACAATATCCTTATTTTAGAATTTGTGGGAATAACACTTTTTCACGTCTATCATATAGCCTTATCTTTCTGGGATGCTTAGAATAGAGATACATATTTTTCAAAATCCATTTTCAAATAATACAACAATATTGTTTTCTTTATACCTCTATACATCAACATACTTTTTGTAATTTAGAAGGATGAGCTATGAGAATCATCAAATCATTCACTCGATAGTTTTGGTTTTAGCGGAATACATAACTAGGTTCGAAATAATATATCTCTATCATTATCAATGATGAAATTTGGAATAATGGATACCTTTTTTATTTCTCTATGTTATAATTTTAGGAATATCTGATATCCATATAGATGGATATTTGATCAGTCATTTTCCTATTTTAGGAATTATCACCTTCCCTTGTGACTTCCACATTCAGCCTTTACAAATCCATGAATGTTGTGTGTGTTTCAACCATATTCATGGATAAGGTAATATGATCTTCCTGGTCAGATAATAAACCCATTAGTTTCCTTACATGTTTGATAATTAATTTTTCAATCATATTATTTAATCAATTGAAACAATATCTATTGGAACATATATAACTCATTCTATGTGAATATATATTTCAAAATCTTACGGATGATATAAATAACACACTTCTCGCCATAGGGATATGTATCCTAAATTTTAATGTAATGATAATCAATTTTTTCTCTAAATCATGTTTTGTTAATTTTTCCTTGGAGTTTTTAAGTTTCATGGCCTATAAGAAATTAAATTTTCTTTTTTCATGATAATTCATACCAATAAATCTAGGAGACATACCTATATTTTACAAACACTCCCCTAATACAAGGTATTGTAAGTAAACTTTTGTGGCCAATCACTTCTTTTGTTCATTAAAATATCTATCAAATTTCTCCTTTGGAATGAACAAAACTTCCTATTATGTCAACTCGATTACTGGATTCGATATTAATGAGAAATTTCTCACAAAGTGTGGACAGTATTTTTCTATCCCAAGTAAATGATCGATCTTAGTTATTGTGGTAGGTGTCTTCATTTGTTAAATAAATTATATCTCTAACGTATCAACAAATATACATTTTATTATTATTAATGACCTAAGGATGATAGAAAATGTATAATTAATTCTCATTTACTAAAAATTATATTAAGTGCATCATTTCATATTGATTTCAATCATATCCAAAGATGATCTTCATACTCTAAATTTCACATAAACTATATCAGAATATTTCCTTTAAAGACTACCACAAATTTTTATAGGTAATCCCTAAAGAGAATATTCATAAAATAAATAAATACAAGATGAGAATTAATGATTTTAAATGGAAATACTATTATTTCAAAATGACCATACCTTTTTACAAAATCTATTTAGGATATATCTTCCCTTTTGAAAAAAAAACTAATGAAATCTATATTGATGGTAAATCTTTGGTAAGTATTGGCATCCCTGAAGTTCATCAAACAGGTCATTGAAATCGAGTAGAGTAAAATTGTTCATGACCATGATTTAATTATGATCATTATAACAATTGAAAAGATACATTGATCCATCCTTCTTTTGGAAAATGATTATCACTACACCCCAAGATGAAGCAATAGGGTTGATAAAAAAACATGTCCATATTTTCATGTAACTGCTTAATTAATTCCTCCAATTAAAATGGATCCATTCTCTATAGACTCCATATGATAATCATAGTTGCAGGTATTAGTTTAATTAAAAACTCTACTTCATTATCTAGGGTGGATACTTGGCAGTTCATGTAACAATATATTAGTATATTCCTATATAATGGTTTTGTTTTAAATATAAAATTTATCCCTGATAATTAGAGGTATAAATCCCACATTGTTTGGTATTATAAGCTATGTAATATATTTTTCAAAGGAAAGGATATCATACCTATATTGATAATTGAGAATTGGATAATCTGTGATATGAAATGAGATCTCCTTCCCTTGAAAATTGATATAGAATTTATGAATGGATTTTCAATACATAAGAAAAATTATATCAAATTCAAGCAGTGGTATAAAAATTAGATACATAGGATATATCTTCCTATGAATATTAAACAGAATGATTATCATATATTAAATAAGATCATAATTCCATCAGATATTTTCATATATATTTCAATATCCATCACTTTGTGCGAGGATTCAACATTTTTATAAATCATGTTTGATATAAAAGAATGATTAGAACAAGAATCAAATATGGTACATTAATATATATAATAACGAGAAAGTTTAACTTGTTTCACTTTATTTCCATGATTAGTATACATGCTAGTGATCATGAATCATATTCCTTTTTCATTTTGTTTGGGAGGTTGTTGGGGAATATTTTATTCATACTATTAAGTGTTAAGGATTTTTTTAACATAGTTTCAAAACTCAATTGATATGAAGCATTGTATTGTGGGTAGATCATTGGCTAGGAACATCTTATTTTCTATTTTTATAATTGGAATCTTAGCCTAAATTTAGTTTTTATATTGTTTTTTGTCTACTTTATCTCATTTAATACAGTTACCCAAACTTTTAATGAATATATCTAGGTGGGTCATCCAAATATTTCTGCAATTAGGGGGTTGTAACCCCTATGTGACTTAACATTGGGGTTTCCTTGATTTTCCTCCTTTCTTTTTTTCACAATACAAGGTACATAAAATCATTTTATTCCATCTCTAAATTTAGATCACATTTAAAAAATTTATTTACACCCTACAATGTTTCTGGTGTCCCAATCCATTTGAATCCTAGATTTTTACCCATAGAAGACGTGACTGATTTTACTTTCTAAATCGACAATAAGACCAGCAGTGCATCTTAAGGGAATTCTAATGTTTTCTTCACATTTTATAATTCATTATTCATCATATCAACTTTACATACTACCTCCACATTTTTATTTTATTATCTTATGTAAAATAATGTGTAGAAATATTTTCTTAAACTCTTCTCATCCTAGGGAATCTACATACTCTTTCACCATTATATTCTTAATATGATTCCACCATGATTAGCCTCATATTCCAATTGTAAAAAAAATATTATCATGAACTGAACACTGGATAATGGTAAAAATCATTTCTATCCCATTCATATATTCCTCAATATGATAAATTTATTTGAGGAGACACTAAAAATGAGAGGATATTGCTACATTAAAAACTCAATAACAATTTTATCCTTCTTTTTTTCATTAAAATTATCAAAGAAGTTTAGGTTATTATTAATATCTATATGTATATGAATTATAACATCTACAAGGTATTATAATCCATCTCCCATTTAATTGGTTTGTTTATTGGGGTAACTATCTCATTGTCCCTCCCACAAATTGTTAACACAGTTCCTTCTAGTTCCATCCTTTACTAAAACTAAAAAGTATAAATTATAGGATATGAATAATTAAAATCATAACCTAATTATAGAATGAAAGTAATTAAACCATTAAATTATTTAATATTTGAAATTATAATGTTATTCTATAATTATTTTATATCTACCAACATCATTATTAGTTCTTATTTAGGACGGGTTTTCTTATATATCTCAACCCAACCCCTCAATTTGGAAAAGAAATCATTCCTTTATAATGGTTCATAGAGAGAATGTGCTAAATAAATATATCACAAAAAGTGTGTCATGCCAGTTTTATAATCTTATGAAGACACATCATGCATAAATGTGATAATAAATTCATGGGATCACCATCCATTTTCGAGGCGGTTACCCCTAAGTGCATTAGTGCCACATCCGCAATAACATTAATCTATCCAGGGAGGGATTTATTTCTAATAAAACCACATCCTATGGAATTTAAAAATATTTTTTGGATTTCATCCAATATAGACACATATTGTGGGTTTTTACAATGTTTCACTATACATAACTATAAAATTTTCTAAACTAATCTACAAAAATAAAAAAAACACATTTTATATAACATCAAAAACACTGACTCAGGATATGTGTAGCTTATTTTTAAGTATTTTGAATGATTTAAAAAATTAAATTTCATAAGAAAAATTATCCCATGGATCAATCAGTTATGTGTTTTTAGGAACTAGCTACAAAATCATCTTACTTTAAAATATTTAAGACAATTTATCCTTAGAGGAACTATACTAGATCATCTACTAGAAATATCTTCAATAAGACTCATCCTAAAAACATGCGCAATGAAAAAAATAATAATGGAGAGGGATAAAAAGTTCAATAATAAAAATTTCATCATGTATGGGTTACACAAAATAAGTAAAACTATGAGAATAATATAATTATCATCACATCATGGGTGAAAAATATAAGACCAAAGTGAGATTCAAGGTAAATGGAATTATAAAATAAATCCAAAATATACTAACATAGAAGAATAATACTTATAAAATAGTATAAAAAGAGTGAACATAAAAATTGAATCATAAAATCATAAGCTCATACTGAATAATATCATTTAATGTCGGCTCAAAAATTATCATATTAAAACATAACTTTTAGGAGCCATAGCATTCGTTCCCACTCATACGAAGATATAAAATGTAATCATGACTAATGTTATAATTACTTATAAATTATTTAATAATAAATTATATGAATATATAGTAATTCATCCATAATTCAACTATACTTACTTGTTCCTATTATAAATCATTCACATATCAAATCATAATGAAATCAAAGAAATAAAACTAGATTAAGAAAACAACCAAATTATAATGATTCACTATTCATAAAAAAAATATAGAAATAATATAAGTTTAATAAAACAATCAAATGGATATCATTATGTTTTTTAAATAAATCATTGAAAGAAAATTTGTCTCATAAAAATACCAAAATGGAAATTATTCACTTTTTTTGAAAACTCAATCAAAATAAATTTGTTTTCATAAAACATTATATACAATAACATGGTATCATGATTTAAATTAATTGATATCCAAAACATGATCACCCTAAATAATCACATAGTAAATGGAAAATATATTGTAAAACATTAAACATAACTCCATTGGAGATAGAACATTCTTAAGATACATATTAAAATGAAAACCAAATCATGGAAAGTTAATTTTTTAAAGTATTTTTTCTTAATTGAGGTAAAAGATATAGTTACATATCTATGTTCAAAATATTTATTTTTTATAAAATGAGAGAAGAAAACCTAAAATAGATATTTATTGGGATAATAAAATATTATTCTGAAGAAATAAGAGTGAGAGAGAGATAATCCTTTAAAATGGAATTTTTTGAAGAAAAAATTTCAATAAAAACTTGTATAAATAAAAAATATATATTTTGATTTACCAAATCCCTTCCATTTTCCCTTAATATCCATATAAGTTGTATAAAAACTTCTACCATAAAGATAAAATCACTAATTTTTTATTTTGTAACATTATTAATAAGAATTTACTTATATATTATTATTTATTAAAACTCTCTTCATGTTTTATATTTTTCTAATAATATTTCAACATGGTGTGTTAATAATCTGAATCGTTTTGAAATCGATTTGTAAAAGTGGTGTTCATTTTTTTATTCATAAAAATTTTACAATTAAAACACCATTAATGATAATAAAATTTATATTTTACAAATATATATAATGTCATCATTCCATCCTGTTGGACTTTTAGAAAAATTTTATGAAGAAAAAATCATTGATGAACTAATTTCATTTTATTTATCGATATTAACAGACTACATTACAAGGATTTTTATTTTTATATTATCCATAATAAAACATTATTTTTTATATATTAAATATATATATATATATATATTATAAAATAACCAAATATAAACTAAAATTATCTGTGAAGGTTTTTATGAATAAAAAAATGCACTGTTCCATGGAGGTGGTGGTCCGGATGTGAACATTTATAATGATTAAATTTTTAAAAGGGAGGAAAAAATAAATAACATGGTTTATAATTTCGGTATCATAAAATATTATATATATATATATATATCATACCTATTTAGTTAGATACCCCTTTAAACTCTCTTGTTTAAGAGGTGAAGGAAAATAATACATATTTTTTTGTGGAGAAGATAGTTTGCATGAACGCTTGATTAGTGTATCTATTTTTCATGATGGGATTAGGAAATGAGGATAATGATTAAACCATAATTATAATAACATACCATAATACTAATGATATTGATGTTATAATTTTAAGATGGTTTAATTGAATCAATAAATTTAATGTGAATATTAAAATTACTTCATTCCATTATAATATTCATTAATCATATTTAATAATTCTATATTCATTATAATAATATTAATTAATTTTTATATAAAAAAGGAAATAATTTTATTTTTATTCAATTTATATATATATATTATAATAATTAATTAAAAATATTTTTCTTAAAATTTTTCAAATTTAATTTGAAAAAAAAAACTTTTTTCATATAAAAAATTTAAAATTTTCATTGTTTTATTTATTTATAATTTTATAAAAAATATGATTTTTGGGGAATAGTTAAAAATTCGGATTTTTATGAAAATATGGTTTCTTCATGTATTTACAATTTCAATTTTTTTTGGATTTATTTTAAAATTTATTTATATCCTTTTTTAGGAAAATAATCCAATAAATGTCATTGTAATCAACATTATACTTGAATTTTTTTATAAAAACATTTTTACAATTAAAATCTATTTTTTCGAAAACCCATTTTTCTTCACATTATATAATTTATTTTTACATTAATTAATATCACTTATAGAAATATAATTTGATAAAATCATATCTAAATTTATAAAAGTAATTTAAAAATTTATGAATGAGACCACTTTCATCTTTATTGATTAAGATTGGTAACCTTTCCAAAAAAAAATTAGTTACGATAGTAGGAGTTAAATTATATTAAAAGAGATAAAATAAAAATATAAGTGTTAACATGCCCCCCAAAAACAAGTCTAAATCCAATTAGATAGATATATTTACACCCTATATTATCTCTTCTGAAAATATGGTCCATTATTAATCCATATGGACGGAGTAAGACATTAATATATTTTGGTCTTCTGAAAAAATCCATGTTTGTACTCTCCCCCACTTATAAAAAGACATGCCATATCTTCTCAATTTTACACATCAAATACATATTATCCTAACCAATACCTTAACAATACCTTAATGGAAATCCGTCCTCATGTCTTGAGATGTCTTTTGACCGTAATATCATCCTAGGAAGGCATTCGGTAGAAAACTAAGGAGTTTGTTCAAAAAAATAGTTATAATTCATAACCTAAATATTTTAATTTTATTTTACATCTACCTACCTAAAATTTTGAACAAATTTAACGAAATAATAACATTTGTTTCATTAATATATTAGAATGTAATTGTTATTATTTATAAGGATTCTTCATCTATCTAAATGTATAAATAAAAATAAAAAAATCATTCTTCTGTACATTCAGACAATTACCTTGTGAGACAACATATTTTATTTTTCGTCTTCAGATATAATGGTTGGTCATAATGATGGATCTATATAAAATGTAGTGAAGCAACCTAGGTCGAACCTTTTAGTTACCTGAGTTGAATTCTGTATAGCCCATAGCATGTTCTTGATTGGTATGGCCAAGCTACAACATCAGGCATAACCAATTATCATATTTTAATTATGACAACTAGTAAATCAACATGACCCTTAAAAAATGTGATTTCTACACCAATACCATTAGATTCAATAGTAGAAGTTAATAAAGTAAAATAATCCAAAACATACATCATAAAAAACATACCATAACAAAACATATACACATAAAATGAAATCCCAAAAACAAATCCAAACTCAAAGAGAGGACACAAAGACAAACAAGGACCAATCATACAACCCAATAGGTACAAAATACAAAAAAAACTCCACATGAGACCATCCCTGGGGGACCACATCTCGTCGACAAAATATTATACAAGGTTAATCAATAAGATCCACCATAGAAGATGGTTCCCTAGCCATTACATGTTTACTACAAAATGAAATTTGAAAAGGCTAAAGAGGTCCCATGCAAGGTGTAACAAACCATGTTTTAAAAAATAAATAAAAATTATGAATATTTGTATTATGTAGATATTTATAACTAGACTTTAAATATAATTTTTTCTGATTCTATGTTTTGAATTTTGAAAAACAATCATCTACAATTTTTATTAGTAAGTTATTTGGAGTCTAATGAAACTAACATGTTTTTTGTTGAATAGTATCACACCCTTATGAATAGTAATATTAATATTAATATGAACATAATGAATGATAAATTTTATTATTATTTTATTTTCTTAAGGATTTATGACAAGGACTTCTTGATTAATTTTTCATGGTGTTAAAAAATGAGTTATAGAATTAAATTTTTATTTTTGAATAAATTAAGATTTTTTTAAAAAAAATTAAATTAATAATATTTTGAAAATTATTTTCAAAAAATGGATTTGTTTTTAAATTTTAAATGTCAAAAAATGGTCAAGGTAATTTTATGAGATTTTTCTAAAATTCTTGAATGTTTGATGAATTGTAAAATATGATAAATTACGATAAAGGTTAAACACCTGATTTACTACATCATTCATGATGAATGGATGATGTAATACCACGTGGTTCTAACCCACATAAAATAATTACTATTTGGGGTCACATGAATCAATACTATTCATTTTCTTGAGCAAAAATATTATAATAATTATTAAAATAATATAAAATACCTCATATCCACCACTATAAATTCAACCCTCATTACCCCCTTCCCCTCACACCTCTATATCCTTTAGACTTGCCTATATTTGGACCAATACTATGGAAAAGACCATTCATGACATCCAATACCTATTTATCTCATGAAATGGACAAAACCAAGGGTTTTAATAATGATCTCAAGGAGAATAGATCAAGAGGTAAACATCCTATTTTGTTTTCTTTCTTTTCTTTTCATTTTCATTTATATTTTTCTCCTTTAATCACCACACATTATCCAAGAGGAATGAATAATACAGTATCTTACATACTCAGGAATTAATCATGTTTATGGAAGAGTCACCATTATACTTATTCTTCTATCCCACTTATTCAAAAATTAAAACATCACATGTGATTTGTTAATTTACAGACATCATGGATGATTTGATTTCATTTTTTTTTACATCCTTCAAGATTGGTCATAAAACCATTTTAATGGTTAAAACAGATTATAATTTATGTATTATATCATATATATATGGTTCTAGAATCAATTTTACACATGTTGATAATTTATAAAACAAAATGAGTTCATTGCGATCGAGGAATCACCAAAATGGCCTAAACAAATATCAATAATTTTTTAACTTATGAATCATCCTCATGTAAGAATTTAAATTGATAAATGAAATAATTTATGGTTCTGGAAATATGAAAATATCATTCCATTCAAATTCTATAGTTTTACTTCCAATCGACAGAAATATCCATCAAGAACCGATCATGGAAATCGTGTAAAGAACGCACTCAGAACAATGGAAGGAACAAAATACTAACAATTAAACAGAGAAATGATGTAATTATATGATCATATAAGGTATTTTAAACATGGATATTTTTCTATAATATTTTAATAACACTATTTTAAACATTATTCAAGAGGTTAAAAAAAGTTTAAAGTAATAAAAACCCAAGGTAATGGAATTCTTAACCCAATTTAAATTATTTGGGTTAACATTCTATATCATTATTTATGTGGTATTAAACAAAAATTGTGATAAATTTTGTCTATATTATTTTTAATTGTGTACATTTATATTGTATATACATATTATATCCACTGTATTTTGTCTCACTTGAATTATATGACATTTGTTTAGGGATTTTTGTAATCCCCTTTTAAAATTTTATTTTACTAAATTCCAAAGCAATGTTTTTTCAAGAATTTTTCACATTGAATGATAGTGCTATGGTTCATGGAAATTTTTCATGATAAAGGACATGACCTAAATCTCTCTCTAATGCATTGGGTATGAGTATGTTGGAGGTCAGTCGTATGGTTACTCCATGTGTAACTGTGATGGTTACATAAACTGTAATGTAGCCGTGGGGGTTACAAATTATAAGGTAGCTGAGAGGGTTACAAGATTAATTATTTAATTCCCCAAGATACCTTTATGTTTATATTTATGTTCTTTATGTTTGGTTTAAATCTCAAGGAAATATTAATTTTCCCAATGTAAGTTTATATGGGCCGCAAGTATATCTTTTTGAAAATGATTTCGTACGTTATAAGTATTCATGGACTATTGTCTAAGAACCCGGTTCTTATTATTGAGTTATGGGTTTCTTCTTTTTCTTTTTTCCTTAAGTGTCTTTGGGAAAATAAGGAAAATGGGGAAATATCCCAAATTTTTTGGGTACACGCCATGAACTTTTCAATATGCCGTGTACTTTGGCATTGTGGGATGATTACACAGGGCGTGTAGGCCTGTCGGCGATGAAGGGTGTAAAAACTAACTACATGTCGTGAACTCATTCAGAAGGTGAATAATAAGGCGGTGGAAGCAGCCTCCAGTGGAGTGACAGTACATGCCGAGTACTCGTGTAGACAGATGAACAGTTCGGCGTTGAAAATTAGTCACTAGAGGAACAATTAAAAAAAATGAAAAGTACACTATGTGTACATGAGAGCACACACCATGTAGTTTGTTTTTTTCACTTAAAATGGGAAGTAGCCTCCTATTTTGATAAGGGAAGCTTAGAACTCGTCTGGAGCACCAGGAGGGGAGGCAGATGCATGGAAGAGTTCCCAATCGAGCACCGGGACTCTGATTCCTTCGTAGATGATCACGTTAGCACAACGTGGGTAATCCATTTCCTCTCCTTGTGTGTTTCCTTCCAATTATTTCCCAAGGAGATGTTATTTGATTTTTAATGTGTATTCATTTATCCCAGATCTACGTCGTTCTCAGAAATTTAGAGAGGCGTCGTTCGTGTATATCGACCAGTGGAGATCGAGGTAGGTGGTCTGATGTTTAATTCCAACTGTCATGTTGTTTTTGTGTACCGTTGTGCTACACACCCATGTTTGAGGTGTTGTATGGCTGAGTCCTTGATTAATTAAATGCCTATAATTTCATAGTTAATTTAATGAATATTTATAAACTGTTTTTTGGGATCATTGTTTGGATCCAGGGCCGCCCCATGGGTGTGTTCCCTTGTTTAGCCATTTGTCCCGGATACCCAAGGGTATGCCTTGATTATAGCATGCTTCGAGTTTTCTTGAGAGGAAATGTATATAAATTTCTTGATTATGTGTTGGGATCGACATGTATACATTCTTAGCCAGAGGGAAGTGTTTTATTTAGCCTGAGGGCAAGGTTCTATTTAGCCTGAGGGAAACTATTTCATTTAGCCTGAGGGCAGTGTTTCATATTCCTGAGGGAAGTTGCATCCGTGCCTGAGGGAATTATCTCTTACGCCTGGGGGCAATATTCATTATGCCTGAGGGCAATCACCTGAGGGTTTTGATTCTTATTAGCATGAGGGCGTGGTTCTGATTACCTTAGGGTAAGGTTTTTCATGTCTGAGGACTCTGTTTACTTTGAATATTTCACATGTTATACCTACCAAGATAAAGCACATGTTTGGTATTTCTGTACCTTATACTTGTTAGATAGCTGGTTGTAGTTTTGTTGTGGCATTGTATAGGTGATTTTCGATTGAGGCTAGGTCTCAGAAACATATAATGCAATTATATTGAATTGTTAAATAATAATTAAATGGAAATGGAACTGGTAGGAATGTTTAATTTTTAGTACATTCTCGTTTATTAAATTTCATTACTGCACACTACTGTTACACAAACTCGCTGACAGTTGGGCATGGGCATTTGGTGGTTACCTACTGGTATTTATTTCTCACACTCTGTTTGGGTTATTTCTTGGTCCCAAACAAATTATATTGTTGCAGATGTAGATCAGTTAAAGAGTCCCTATATTGGTACTTGATGTTGCAGAGGAGTAAGAGAGAATGGGACCGAGCTTAGTCTTGTGATGCTGCTAAGTTCCTGCTGCACATTTTTATTTTTCTTGCTATATTTTTTCCTTGAATTGTGTTGTTTCAGATTGTAGTGTATCATGTTTTGGATGCTTTCTTAGACTCCAGGACATATTGCATCATTATATAGGACTGTTGGTCTTTTATTTACATCAGTACTGTCTCCATTTCAGCATTGGCATTGTTTACTACTACCACTTTTGTATGCTTGTATTTTGTTCCGCTACATTACAATTTGACAAATAACTATATATTTTGTCCAATGTCAGACTTAGGCCCTCACTGCTAGTCGGTAGCCTCTAGCTTTTGGGGAAATGTGCTTGAGGTCATGTGACTAACCGGGTTCTAGGAACCCATTGAGTGGCACCCGGGTCCGGGACGCTACAAAGTTCTATCAGAAGGATTTTTATTTTCTCTGATTTATTTTATTATTTTGTGACGATGGGAAGAGATAGATTGTAAAGGGGTTTGGTAATAAATGTACCTGAAATTAGCAACCCCGTGTAAAGGTAAAGACCAGATTTCCTCGAATTAAATTGTGATTTTCTGTTTATGATTATTATAATTGATTTTATTTTCACTATTGGGTGATCCACTTTTTGTATGCTTTTTATATTTTTATAATTGGGTTCTATTTAGTTTCAACTCAATGAGATGATGTTATTCCATCTCATTCATCATATAGGCACATATTATAATCACATTCCATGCATAGTTTCCTTGCCATATTGGTGCAATAGAAATTTCATGATGTTGTGATAGTTGTTGTGCTAGAAAAGGCATGTTGTTGTGATAGATGCCTTGATAATATACCTGCTATTAGATAGGGTGTTTTTATGTAAGGTTCTGGGAATGAATGCGTAACTTTGTATTTTGAGGAGTATGGGATTTCATCAAGTGGAATTCGGTGGATCACTGATTTTTTTACCTTGTTATAACATGCATAAAATGCCATGCTTTGATTTTTGGGGCTTATGGTCCCCCAGGGATCAGAATTTGGCACTTAGTTGTTGGTTTTAGTATTTTTCTGGGCTCTTGAGTAGTTTCTAAGGATTACTATTCAGAAATCCTAGAATACACACCGTGTAGTTTTTATTACACGCCATTTAATCTTATGTTCGCGAAAAAATGGAAAAAATTTAAGTACACTTGTGTACCGTAAGTAAACACCATGTAGTTTCTGACCTTGTCATATGCCGGGTAGGTAGAAACACAAGTTGGAAAAACTCTAAGGGCACACTCCGTGTACTAGTTGTACACGCTGTGTCGTGTGGACCCTGTGTCCACCAGTGTAACTAACAACATGAGTGGATGAAGTATTCATTTATACACGTAATGTCAATGATGAACACGTCGTGTAGTTTGACCTGGGGATCCGGACATGTAACTAAAAAACACAGGTCGGTGTTACCTCTTCTTAAACATTCCATTTACCCTAGGGACATGTCGTGTAGTCTTGAATGGTAAGAGGCCGTGTGGACTTGGCTGTTTGGATGGGAAAACGGGGTGGTGTACACGCCGTGTGAGGGTGTAACACGCCGTGTAAAGTTATCCGAGTAGCTGTCTGTGTCACTAACAAACACAGGCAGTTGGAATCTAAGTAGTACACGTCGTGTCTTTCTGGAACACACTGTGTAGTCTGAGCTGTGTACCTAGCCGTGTGTGCAGACAACATGGTTCAGTGAAGCTCATCTCTTACATGCTGTGTAGATCACATACATGCCATTTAGTCTCATTCAAAAGAGATCTGTGTGGCTAATTCATGTAGAAGGACTCGGGAAGGGGATGAAAATTCATGTACACACCATGTGTGTGGACAACACGCCGTGTGTTTGGGGTGTTACACGACTAGTTTGGGTAGAGTAGATGCCCATGTGGAAGACTTGAGGGAACACACAATGTAGTTATTATACACACCATGTAGACTTGTTTTGTAAAACATAAATGTTTTCTTTCTCTTATTCCCTTTTTATACTCCTTGTTTCAGTCCTTGATGATCTTAATTTGAGGCGTGTTTGACCTTTTAGAGTCATGCCGCTGAGATGACCTCGAGTTGTTCTCTAGGAGAGTGGCATTGAGTATACTCTAGAGATGGTAGGCCATGGGAAAACGATGGATCCTTAAATAGAGCCAGATGCGGTGCTAGCCATTATAACAGACACAGGTGTAGAGGCACAGTTTGGTGAAGGATTCATGAGGTTTATGCAGATCTTCTAGGGAGCACTGTCGGCTGCCACATCTATGGCAGAGCTGACATGTATATTCCAGCAGCATCATCTTCCTACGTTTACAGGGGATAGTGGACCATAGGATGCAGAGTCTTGGATGGGTTCTATGCAGACTATTTTTGAGCATTTGTAGATCCCTCCAGGGAGGAGGGTCAAACTCGCTATATACTTGCTACGTGATTCTTCCAAGAGGTTGTGGGATGTCACCACCCAGACATAGATTCACAGATACATGTCGTGGGAATATTTGCACGCAGTATTCTATAAATTTTACTTTCTGGATACACTGAGGATAGATAGACATCAAGAGTTCATGAATTTGCAGCAGGGTGCCATGACATTGATGGACTATTCTGTATGCTTCACAGAGCTACAGTGCTCTACACTTGTTCTGATGGGAGATGAGGCATTGAGGGCTCGACGCTTTAAGGATGGTCTTCGTTATGATGTCTGAGCACTGGTGAATGTTTTCAGGTTTCCTACAGTGCATGCTATTATGAACCAGGTACGGATTACTGAGCGGAACCTGCGAGAAGCTAGTGGTGTATTCCATGGCGGTTCAGCACCAGTTTCTTGTAATATTGCTACCGGTACAAGGAAGAGGCAGATGTATTTCTCTCATGGTGCCAGTACTTGCCAGAAGAATTCTTAATGTGGCCCGGTAGTGTTCTACGAGTTTGGTAAAGAGGGGAAGAAGAGACCTCAGTGTCCACGTGACCCAGTGGTGTGCTGAGCTTGCGGTAAGATGGGCCATGCAGTTCTTTTGTAGGGAGTTTCCACCACTTACTATTTAGAGGGGTTCTTTGCAGATTCCACATGTGGGAACATGGCCAAAAGCTTCTTACCAATCAGGTAATTGGAATAAGTAGGGAAGTTCAGGCCGAGGTGGTGGTTGTAGTCGTGGTATCTAGACACCAGGATCTCAGAGACAGTATGGTGGGTTATCTTAGTATAGCCAGGCTATGTGGTAGGGCCACAGTACTGGCCAGACATATGCAGTGCAACATACCTAGCAAGAGTAGGATCTTAGACCTTCTATTGTTAGATGTACTATTCTAGTTGCTTCTGTTTTGTCTTATGTACTTTTTGATACGGGTGCTACACATAGCTTTATATCTGTGCATGTTTTGGAGAGCCTTGGGCTCTGTGTTTCTTTTTCATCTAATATTTTGATTCTAGACACTCGGTTGGGGACTACAACGGCTGGTGTGTGTTAGTCCAAGGAGTTCTCCCTAGAGGTCTGTGGGTGTCACTTCCTACGGGACCTCTATGTCATAGAGATGACGAGGTATGACGTCATTCTCATGATGGGCTAGTTTTTACCCTTTTGAGACTTTGTATATTTTTATCATCATAGGGTGAGTTTCACATCACCAGAGGGAGAATAGCTTCTATACAAGGGTGAATGGGATGTCGAGGCGAGTCGAGCTGGACCTAAGCATCATGGGCGTGGTGGAGTGATAGACTAGATTGTGAGTTTGTATCTGGATGACCAGGGAACTTGTCAGAAGGATTTCCCTCCAGTGGTTGATCATTTTAGGGATGTCTTCTTAGACGAATTTTCAGGTCTACCTCCCAAGCGAGAGGAGTATTTCTGTATTGAGATTGTTCCAGGAGTAGCACCGGTGTCCATTCCTCCTTATAAGATGGATAAACCGGATTTTCAGGAGCTTAAGAGTTAGTTAGAGGAGTTGCAGACAAAGGGTTTCATCTAACCCACTACTTTTCCTAGGGGTTTGCCCATCCTATTTGCTAAGAAGGCGGATAGTACCATTAGAATTTGTGTGGACTATAGGAAGCTAGGCCAGTTGATGGTCATGAAACGATATCCCTTGCTAAGGATTGATGATATTTTTTATCAACTTCGAGGAGTATGAGTGTTCTCAAAAATTGACTTGAGATACTGATATCATTAGTTATGCGTTAGACCATCAGACATACCACTTACAGCTTCTTGGAGCAGATATTGTCTATACAAGTACATGTTTATGCAGTTTGGACTCACGAACGCACCAGTAATTTTCATGGATCTGATGAATCATGTGTTCCATCATTATATGGATTCTTTTGTGGTAGTCTTTGTGAATGATATCTTGGTGTACTCTTACACTCAACATGACCTTGATACCCATATTGAGATAGTTTTGAGTACACTGAGAGAGAATCAATTGTATGCTATGCTCTCATAGTGCCACTTTTGGATGGACCATATTCACTTCCTAGGTCATATCATCTCAGAGGAAGGAGATGCAGTAGACCTAGAGAAAGTGAGAGCAGTAGTTTACTGGGAGTATCCTTAGAATGTGTTTGAAATATAGAGTTTATTGGGGCTGGATGGTTACTATAGTCACTTTATATAGGACTTATCCCACTTAGCAGTGTTGTTGACGGGTTTGACTAAGAAGGGTGTGATGTTCGTTTGGTCAGAATCTTGCGAGACAGACCTTCAGGATCTGAAGGGAAGGTTGACATCAGCACCAGTCTAGATACTTCCAGAACAAGGGAAGATCTATAAATGTTACTATAATGCATTAGGTATTGGGCTGGGAGACGTGTTGATGCAGGGAGATCAAGTAGTTGCGTAGGAATCTCGGCATTTGACGCCACATGAGTAGAATTACCCGACGAATGATCTCAAGTTAGTTGCAGTTGTTCTTGAATTATTATGTTGGAGACATTATCTATTAGTAGAACACGCGGTGGTGTTTACGCACCAAAATAGTTTGAAATATATCTTTTCCCAGTGCAACATGAATCTAAGACAGTGAAGGTGGGTTGAATACCTTCAGTCCTTCGACTTTGAGCTTCCCTATACACCTAGTAAGGGTAACACTGTAACTGATGCACTGAGTAGGAGTACTTAGATATAGGCAATGCAGGAGGCCAGTGGTGAGTGGTAGCTTATGGCTTTGTTCTCTGAGATGCATTTAGAGGTGCATGATAGTCGGGGCGAGCCTATCTTTTTTCCTTAGCTGTGACTTTTTCCCTCCTGGATAGAGTTAGGATGAGACAACTATCTGATTCGGAAGGCCTAGTTCAATGGGATTCAGTGTCAAGTGAGGACCCTCCTCTTAGTTGGACGATATGAGATGATGAGGTACTGTGTATCCGTGGATGAGTGTGGGTTCCAGGGGATATATGTGAGGAGTTTATGCGAAAGATTCATGATTCACCTTGGGCAGTGAATCATGGAGTTACAAAAATGTACCATGACTTGAGATGTCAGTATTGGTGGCTGGTTATGAAACGAGAGATAACTAGTTTTGTTACGAGATATTACACCTTTCAGTGGGTGAAGGGGGAGTATCGGAGGCCCGTCAGACAATTAAAATAGTTACCCATTACGGAGTGGAAATGGGACAATGTCACGATGGATTTCATGACTAGGTTACTGAGGTCACCTTGAAGCAATGATGCCTTGTGGGTTGTTGTGGACAGACTTGTGAAGGTAGCTCACTTTTTTCCAATTGAGGAGACCTTCGGTGTTGATGAGCTCGGGATGTTGTATATCCGAGAGGTGGTATGTCTTAATGGGGTCCCTTGTTCTATCATTTCAGATTTGGACACCCGCTTTACATCTCGTTTCTGGCAGAGTTTTTAGAGGGCACTAGGTACACATGTGGTTCTTGAGCACACATTACCACCCTCAGACCGATGGTCAGTCAGAGCGTACGATATAGGTTCTTGAGGAAATGCTGCGTGCATGCATATTGGACATTGGGGGATCTTGGGAAAAGCACATACCGCAGATCGAGTTTGCCTACAAAAATGGTTTTCAGGAAAATATTATGATGGCACCTTTTGAGGCATTATATTGTAGGTCATATCGATCACCCTTGTGTTGGTTGAAGGTAGGTGAGACAGCTTTACTGGGACTAGTTCTTGTGCAGGAGACATTAGAGTAGGTCCAGTTGATACAGAAGCGGATGGATACCACACAGTCTCGTCAGAAATCTTATGCTAATCACTGCAGACGACCCTTGGGGTTCATGGTTGGGGATTATATTTTCTTACGTGTTTCAATAAGGTTGGGACTCAGGCAGATCAAGAGATAGGGTAATCTTTCACCGAGATTTGTGGGGTTGTTTGAGATTCTGGAGAGAGTCAGGCCGGTTGCCTATCGGTTGTAGTTACTACATAGGTATCGGGCCATGCACGACGTCATCCATGTATCCCAGCTGCACTGTTGTCACTCAGACCCGTCTCACGTCTTTCAACCCGAGGAGGTTGAGCTTCAGTTTGATGCATCCTTTGAGGAGCATCAGATTCATATTATTGATAGGAGAACAAAGGTTCTTTGAGGCTGGCCAGTTCCTCTCATGTAGGTGCTATGGTAGCATGGACGAGTGCAGGACGAAACCTGGGAGTAGGAGACTGACGTACCTACTCAATGTCCAAATTTGTTTTGAGCTTTATATTAACCACCCTTGGAAGGGAAATTTGGGGACAAATTTCTTTAAGGGTGGAAGTTTATAAGAACCCGGTTCTTATTCATGAGGTACGAGTTTATTCTTTTCCTTTTTCCTTAAGTGTTTTTGAGAAAATAATGAAATTGGGGAAAATCCAAAATTTTGTGGGTACACTTCAAGTAATTTTCCACATGTCGTGTACTTTGGCCATGTGGGAATAGTACACAGGGCGTGTAGGCTTGTCAGTGATGAAGGGTGTAAAAACTAACTACACATCGTGTACTTAGTATTTACACATCATGTAATCAGTCGGCAGGTGAATAGTAAGGTAGTGGAAGCAGCCACCAGCGGAGTGACAATACACAATGTGTACTCAGGAACACAGGCCGTGTACTCATGTCTACATATTAATAATTCGGTGATGAAAAGTACCTGCTAGAGGCATAGTTAAGAATAATTAAAAGTACACTTTGTGTACTTGAGAGTACACACCGTGTAGTTTGTTTTTTTTCGCTTAAAATGGGAAGTGGCCTCCTCTTTTGATAGAGGAAGCTTAGAACTTGTTTGGAGCACTGGGAGGGGTGGCCGAAGCATGGAAGAGTTCCCAACCAAGCACTGGGACTCTGATTCCTCCGCTGAAAATCACGTTAGGACTATGTGGGTAAGCCCATTACTCTCTTTGTGTGTTTCCTTTTAATTCATTCTTGAGGGTATGTTATTTGAGTTTTAACATGTAGTTATTTATCCTAGATCTATTTCATTCTCGGACATTTTGGGAGGTTTTGTTCGCGTATATCGATCAGTGGAAATCGAGGTAGGTGGTCTAATGTTTAATTCCAACTGTCATGTTGTTTTTGTATACCGTTGTGCTATGTGCCCATGTTTGTGGTGTCGTATGGCTGAGGCCTTGACTAATTAAATTCCTAGAATTTCATAGGTAATTTAATGAATATTAATAAACTGATTTCTAGGATAATATCTTGGATATAGGGCCACCTCATGGGTACGTTCCATTATTTAGCCGTTTTTCCAGGATACCTGACGGTATTCCATGATTATAGCATGCTTTAAGTTTTCTTGAGTGGAAATATATAAAATTACTTGCTTATGTGTTGGGCTCGGCCCAGTTACTTTCTTATCCTGAGGTTAGTGTTTTTTTTACCCTAATGGAAAGGTTCTATTCATCCTGAGTGAAAGTGTTTCATTTTTCTTGAGGGAAATGTTTCATATGCCTGAGGGTAGTTGCTTTCGTGCTTGAGGGCCTTATCTCATACGCCTGAGGGAAATATTCATTTTGCTTGAGGGAAATCAAATGAGGGTTTCGATTCGGATTAGCCTAAGGGAGTGGTTCTGATTACCTGAGGCTAAGGGTTTTCATGTCTATGTACTCTGTTAACTTTTCATATTTCACATGTTATACCTACCAAGCTAAAGCAGAGGCTTGGTATTGCTTTACCTTGTACTTGTTAGATAGCTGGTTGTAGTTTTTCTGAAGCACTGTATAGGAGACTGTCAGCTGAGGCTAGGTCTCAGAAACATACAATTCAATTATATTGAATTTTTAAATAATAATTAAATATAAATGGAACTGGTAGGAATGTTTACTTTTAAGTACCTACTAGTTTGCAGCATTTCATTACTTCACACTACTATTGCACAAACTCACTGATAGTTGGGCACAGGCCTTTGGTGGTTGCCTACTGGGATTTATTTCTCACACTCTATTTGGATCATGTCTTGGGCCAAAACAGATTATATTGACGCATTGTAGATAAGGGAAAGGGTCCCTATAGAGGTACTTGATGTTGCAGAGGAGTAACATAGCATGGGACCGAGCTTAGGCTAGCGATGCTGCTGAGTTCCTACTGTGCTATTTTATTTTTCTTGCAGTATTTTTCCCATGTATTGTATTGTTTTGGATTATAGTGAATCATGTTTTGGAAACTCTCATAGACACAGGGACATATATCATCGTTATATATGACTGTTGGTCTTTTCTTTACTTCAGTACTGTGTCCATTTTAGCATTGGTGTTGTTTACTGCTTCTGCTTTTGTATGCTTGTATTTTTTTCCGCTGCGTTACACTTTGAAAAATGAGGGAATAGTTTCCCCACTATCAGACCAAGGCCCTCGCTGCTATTCTGCAGCATCTGGCATTTTGGGAAATGAACTTGAGGTCATGTGACCAACCGGGTTCGGGGCACCCATTGAGTGGCACCCGAATTTAGGACGCTACATATCACATTCTTTCCTTCTTTTTCTATCCTTAACTGATATTTTTTGTGCTCATATATGTTTTTAAATGATTTATATAGGTTTTAAGGATGTGTAAGACAAATAAGTGAGTCATGTTATATTTTATGATGATTTGTCAAGGAAATCATGTTTTATTTGAAATGTTCTATATTTCGGAAGAAATGTATACTATTTTATGGTATCCACTCTGTAATAATGTGTAATGTTATGAATGTATCATGTCCCAGTTCACTAAAGATCTATACATGAAAATATTCACAATGTGAAAGGAAGTAATTTCTTGACTAAATTCAAGATTATGTAATGTAATAAGGTCGGGTTCTTATAGTTGGTATCATATGATGGTTTAGATAGCATTAGGACTAGTATTAGATTAATAAAATGCCATAAATGTTATTTTACATTATATTTAAGTTGAAATGATATATAATTTAAAGGTTAACATATTTATTTGACAAGGATATGTTTGTTCAGAGTGGTTTTCTGCAGAAGAAATAGAGAAGATAAAGAGGAGAGGCACCGACAGAATGATATCCTTCTGAATCTGTAGCCTAAAATGGTAGGGATTGGAACTGAATAGTTTGTGACAGTAATGGATCTGCTAACACATGTAATAAATGGGATGAAATTCATGAAGGAGAACAACTAGAAGTACAATAATGGAACATGATGATAGTGGAACATGTTATGGGACAACACTCTTCTGTTTTCAAAGTCTCTTTTAACCAGTAGTGGCTGAAGGACGGATTAAGGCCCTTTAAAAGATATTTGATTTTTTGTGATGTTCAGCTAATCAAAATGTTATTCTTTCCATTTATCATTTTGATGTTTAATCAGATTAGTGGTGCTCAATGGTCAAAAATAACAAGGATATATTAAAGGTTGATGCCTTTGATTGGGATGAATTTAAAAGACATTTCCTTGATTTTTTTCTAAGGTGGTGCAACATAGGATGGAGAATAAATTCCTTGAATTGAAGAAAAAGAAGGAATATTTAGTGTCTATGTATGAAGATAAATTCACAAAACTAGTGAGGTATGCTCCAAATATTATTTTGCATCTTGATAGAAAAATCAGCCACTTTTACTGAGAATTAATTCCAAAGTATCGAAGGGAATTAGCCTCCCATGAATTCAAAAGTTATCAAAAACATTTCTATTCTGCTGAGAGGGTGGAGATGGAATTTTCTGATGATCACATTCACTTTCAAAACAATTAGAAGTATATTTACATATGATAAGTGATGGGTATGAATCAACAAAATAAATCTGATGGTAAGAAATTCTAGAATCCAGTTTGTGAAAAGTGTGGAAAAAACACCATAGGGAATGCCTTACCAAAACAGGGAAGTGATTTCGATGTGGTATGTTTGGACATGTGGCCCTAGATTATAATGAAAATTTTCTTAAGAATAATCCTAAAAAGGAAACCATTATGTTTTCTAAATGTGGTGAGATAGGAAATTATCCAAATTCCCGCCCAAAGAGAGATCTGAATTATTCAAAGAAGCCGGACTATAAGCCAAATGGTGTAGTGAGATCCTTTAATACTACATCAGTAGACGTCACACCAACAAATGAAGTTGTATTGAGTACGTTTTTTCTTACTCAGATTTTACTAATGTTTTGTTTTATATGGGGTCTACAAATTCCTTTATTTCTGAGGAATATTTTATTAAATTATAAATATCACCTCAAAAAATGTGATCAGAACATGTTCTTAAAACCCCAGGGGGAAATATTATAATAAAGATGATTTATAAAAATAGTTATATTGTGGTATATGGAAATAAATTCCCTGAAAGAATTGTTGTTTTTTCTTTAGTAGAGTTTGATGTCATTATGGGAATTTATTGACATTCTGCTTGTCATCCTAAGATTGTTTGTAGATCAAAAGTAGTTGTTTTTTAGAAAGAGTTTCAGTTTTTATACAATAAAAAACCGATAAAATTGATAAATTGTCAGCAAGAAAAGAATATATTGAATAATAGAAATTGAAGTTACATTTCTCGTATTCTTGGAAACAAGGGAACTTTTCAGATTAATGATGTTCCAGTTGTAAATGAATTCCATGATGTTTTTCCTGACGAGTTACCCGGTGTCATACCTAATTGCAATGTCAAATTCACTATTGAATTAGTTCCTGATGCAAATCCAATTTCAAAACCTCTATATCTAATGGCTCAAATAGAACATATTTAATTGAAAAATCAGTTACAGGAGTTTCCTGATAAAGGTTAAATTTGTCCTAGCACTTGACCATGGGTTGCTCATTTTTTGTTCATTAAAAATAATGATGGTTCCATGAAACTTTTCATTGATTATATAACCTTTAATAAAATCACTATTAAAAATTTGTATCCATTTCATCACATTGATGACATGTTTGATCATCTCTAGGGAGCTCAGAACTTTTCCCAGTTTGACTTAAGATTCAGGTACCATCAGCTAAAGGTGAAGGCAGATAACATCTCAAAAATAGGTTTTTGTACTAGATATGGGAATTACGAATTAGTTTTATGCCATTTGGGTAAACTAATACACCATTTATATTCATGAATCTTATGAATATAATATTTCATGAGTTCTTGGATAATTTTTTGGTTGTGTTAATAGATGAAATTCTGGTATTTTTCAATAGTAAATTGAAGCATTAAAAAAAATATAAGGGTTGTTTTTAAAACCTTAATGGAAAAGAAACTATATGTAATATTCATCAACTGTGTTTTTTCCACAAATTTCTTTTTTCTTGGGAACATTGTAAAAAAGGATGTAATAATGGTTGATCCGGCCAAAACAAAAGTTGTTAATGAATGGACAAGACCCAAAAATGTTATAGAGATTCACAGTTTTATTGGATTAGCAAGATATTACTGATTGTTTATTAAAACTGTTGAACAATTATATATCTTTCTTACTATGTTAATGCGAAAAGGGGTTACATTTATTTATAAATATAATGTGATATTTGTTTGTAGGAACTAAAGAAGAGATCGGTGAATTCTCTAGTTTTTTCCTTTCCTTTCAAAAAATGGTGATTTATTCATCTATAATGATGCCTAATTAATTGGACTTGTTTGTGTTCTCATGCAGAATGATAAAGTAATTTCTTATGCTTTAAGAAAACTAAAACATCATGAGTCAAATTATACAAAACATGATTTGGAATTGGAAGATGTGGTTTTTTCTTTGGAAATTTGGAGGAATCATTTATATGGATCCATGTGTCAAATATATAATGACCATAAAAATATAGAGTATATATTCAATCATAAGAAATTAAACATGAGGCAGATAAGATGGATTGAACTGATACATGATTATGAATTCACGATCAGTTAACATCCAAGAAAAGAAAAAAAAGTGGCGAATGCCTTGAGTCATTAAAAACTTTCATCATTAACCATGTTTCATTTGTAACATGATCCCTTGATTGAATATTTGATGAATTTTGGCTAAGAAGTTATTGGTGTAGGAAATACCTCTTTTTTGTTTCAAGTTTTAGTACAGTCATTAATATCAAACAGAATTACAAAAGTGCAGAAGGAAGACCATGAGCTATATAAAAAGTTTTAATTGGTTAAAATGGGTAGGTTTCTAGAATTTAACCATGATAAAGACTATGTTATGAGATTTATAAAAAGGTCCGGGTGCCTTCTGATTCCTAATTGATGAAATAATTATCGTGTGAAGCTCATAGTTCTCCATTTTTAGTTCATCTGGGTAGTAATAAGAAGTATTGAAAACATTGGGAGTATTACTGGTGGGATGGAATGAAAAGGGATATTGTTTATTTTACTATGAAAAGTATGACATCAAAATTGGTTAAATAAGATCCGAAGTTACCAAAGGGGATGCTTCATCAATTTCTAGTGCCATCAAGAAAATAGTAGAATGTATCCAAGGACTTTGTTGTGGGACTACCAAAGACTTCTCAAGGTAACTATACGATTTGTGTTATTGTTGATCGTCTCAAAAAATCTGCACATTTTCTTTTTATTGGATATAAACTGTCCTTGGATGAACTTTCTTAATTTTAACTCCAAGAGATTGTTAAGTTACTTGGAGTTCCTCTTTCCATTGTATCTGTTCTAGATCACGAGTTCACTTTTAACTTTTAGAAGGGACTATAGTAGTTGTTGAGAACAAAGTTAAATTTCAGTACATCTTTTCATCCTCAATCTGATGGGTAGTCATAACGAACTATTCAGACTTTAGAGGATATACTTCGACCTTGTTTAATGGATAAATAGATATTTTTGGATCAACATATTTCTTTTGTTGAATTTTCTTATAATATCAGTTTTCATTTCAGTATAAATATGGAAACTTTTGAGGCATTGTATGGGAATCGATATAGAACACCAGCTTTTAGGGATGAAGTCGGGGAAGGTAAGTTGATGGGACTATAATTAGTATAGTATGTGGATGAGAAAGTGAAGATGATCCAAGAATTCATGAGGATATCTCAGATCATGAAGAAAATTTATGCACACAACAGGAGGAAAGACTTTTCTTTTAAGGTAAGTGATCATGTTTTTCTTAGAATCTCACAATGGAAAAGTGTTAGGCATTTTGTTAAGAAAGGAAAGCTATGTACTGGGTTCATTTGACCTTGTGAAATTTTGGAGAAAGTTATGCTAGTCTTCTACCTAGTAGCTTCGCCTCCGATTTCATCTCAAGTACACAATAGTTTTCATGTTTCAATGGTGAGAATGTATGTGCCAGATTCTTCTCATGTTTTGAGCCTAGAAGTAGTTCAGCTGGAAGAGAACTTTTCTTATGAAGAGAAACATGTTCAAATTCTTTATTGAAGAGAATAAGTATTGTGGAATAAGGTAACCTACTTGGGAAAGGTTTTGTAGTAGAACCACATGGTTGAAGAAACAACATTGGAATCTAAAAATGCTATGAGGTAAATGTACCATCAGTTGTTTAATAATTAAAAAATATTTTGAGGGAACAATTTCAAGATGGTGGGATAATATAACCCCCCAATATTAAATAAATAAATTGAAATGCATGAATCTTTTTTAATGTAGATATTTATAACCAGCCTTTAAACAAATTTTTTCCACTTCTCTATTTTGAATGTCGAAAAATGGTCACCTAGAATGGTTATTAGTATGTTATTTGAAGTCTAATGGAACCAAATTTTTTGGTGAATAGTAACATACACTTTTGAATAGTAATATGAATAGTAATAAGAGCTTGCTGGATTGTAAATTGTATTATTATCTTATTTTCTTAAGTATTTAAGATGATTACATTTTCATTAATCTCTAATAGTGTTAAAAATGAGATATAGATTTAAAATTGTTATTTTTTAATAAATTACGATTTTATATGAAAATTAAATTAATTATTTTTAGAGATTTATTTACCAAAATTAATGTTCCTTTTTGAATTCTTCACATCGAAAAATGGTTATGGTGAATTTTTGGTTATTTTATGAAATTATTGAATTTTTGATGAATAGTAAAATCCGATAAACTATGATAAATGCTAAATACTTGATTTACTACATCATAGGAGATGCAAGGCTGGTGTAACCCCACTTGATTTGAACTCACATATAATAATTACTATTTTGGGTCATATGAATAATGACTATTCAAATTATTGAGAAAAAATATTATAATAATGATTAAAATAACGTAAAATACCTCCTCTCCACTACTATAAATACCACCATCATTCCCCTCTTTCTCTCACACCTCTAAATACTTGAGCCTTGCCTATGTTCTACCCAATACAATACCCAATACCATTCCCACATCTGAGACTTATTGGTGTCACCAAAAGGATAAAAACAAGGGCCTTAATAATGTTATCAAGGATAAGAGATCAAGAGGTAAACATCCTCGTTTTGTTTTCTTTTTTGTCTTTTCATTTTCTTTTATATTATTCTTCTTTTCTCACATCCCCTAATCCAATAAGAGTTAATGATCTATTATATTACATATTATTGATTTAATCAAGTTCATGTAAAACTCACCATTATACTTCTTCTCCTCTCCCACTTATTCAAGAAATTAAAACACCATCTATGATTTATCGATTTACCGACATCATGTACAATGTGATTTCAATTTATTTTTATTCCTTCAAGACTGGTCATGAATCAATTTTTAGGGTTAAACCAGATTATAATTTATTTATTATATATTATATAAGTTTATGGAATCATTTTCTACATATTCTATTAATCAATAAAACAGAATGAGTTTATCACATTCGAATAATCGCCAAGATGAGTTAAACAAAAATCAACAATGTTTAAACTAATGAATCATCTTCATGTCAGAATTCAAAATGATAAATGGTTTAATTTATGGTTAGGTAAATATTTAAATACCATTCCATTCATATTATGGAGTTTCACTTCAAATCTACAAGAATATCCATCATGACCCGGTCATGGAAATCATATAAACAACGCACCCAAAACAATGGAAGAAACAAAATACGAACAATTAATGGGAGAAATGATGTAATTAAATTATCATATAAGGTATTATAATCATGAATATATTTATTTAAGATATTAATAACACAATTTTAACCCTCATAAAAGAAGTTTGTACAAGTTTGAAGTAAGAAAATCCTAAGGTAAGGGAATTATTAACACAATTTCCATTCTTGGGGTTAACCATGTACATCATTATATATGTGGTATTAAAAATGTTTATGTGATAAATTTTATTTATATTATGTTTAATTAAGAATATTTATATTGTATATACATAAAACATCTACTCTTTTAAGAATCACCTGAATTATTTGATATTTGTATGGGGCTATTTTTTAAAATCCACTTTTAAAACTCTATTTTAAAAAATTTGAAAGCAATGTTTTTATTAAATTATTAATGTTTTATGATTATGTTATAGTTCATGGAAATTTTTTATGATGAATTGTTTAACCTATATATCCCTGTAATTTATTGGATATGTGTAAGATGCAGGTTGACCATATGGTTACTCCAAGTGTAACTGTGATGGTAACACAAATTGTAAGGTAGCTGTAAGGGTTACAAATTATAAGGTAGCTAAGAGGTTTACAATATTATATAAGTAATTCCCAAGATACCTTTTATGGTTATATTTATGTTATATATTTTTTTTGTAAATTTAATGGAAATATCATGTTTCACAATGTCTATTTATATGGGTGACATGTATGCCTTTTTGAAAATGATTTTATACGTTACAAGAATTCCTAGACTAATGTGTTATTTACTTATTTTTATATCCCTTACTAATTTTTTTGTGCTCATACCATGTTTTTAAAAGATTTGTATAGGTTATAATGATATTTATGGAAAATAAGGAAGCCACATTCAATGTTATGAATATTTTTCAAAGAAATAAAATTTATTTGAAAAATTTTATATTTTGGAAGAAATGAATAACGTTTTTATCATATCCACTATATATTAATTTGTAATGTTATGAATGTATTATTTTCCAATTATCCAAATCTATAAACATGAAAATATACTCAATGTGAAATTAAGTGAGTTCTTCACTAAATTCTAGATTATGTAATGTAATAAGGCTATGTATTTATACAATTTCTAGTTCATGAAACCCATTATGATAACACCATAAATATATTTAAGGATTTCCCCATGAAAACCTATAAACTATGTTGAAAAAAATTCTTGACTAAACCACTTTGTAGACTTACTATTTTTAAATACACCTTTAATATCCATTTTTTCATTTCAACAATACAGTTTTTTGAGAATTAATTACCATCATCGAACAAATAAATAAACATAGAAAAAACACATAACATTCTAAATATAACATTAAAATCATAATAAAGTGAGATCATAATGAAAATATCAAATTGGATCATACAAAATGACACTAATAAAATTCATAAAGCATTTAAGACAATCTGACAAGAGTAATTTGAACATATGACTCAAGCCATCTATCCTAAAATGATCCAGTAAATAAATATTATATATAAATAAGTAAAATTATGCTCCAAGGTCTTCCCCCAGCCCCAGCGTTGAATTTCACAGATTCTTCCTACCCAATTCTTCTCTTAGACCCTTAGTAACCAAATTTTAGGCTCGTACAGTTCTCCATATGATGACCCACTTGGCAACTCAGGAAAACCATAATGAAGCTCACATAGACATCCTTCTGAATGCTCATATGGTTCCTCGAAAAAACCAATTTCTCACACACCGATTAACAAATGTACTACTACATGACAACACATCAACAAACTAGTTCCCATTTCTATAAATATTTTTTAAAATCCATTTCATTATAGAAAATATAATTCTATAAAAACATACATTATAATGTATAATAATTTCAAAAACTTCTTTAAAAATCATTTTAAACCCCTTAAAACCCATTGATCCTTTTTTACAATCTTCTAGTGTAGAAACAGGCCATGCTCATTGGAAAACCTCACATTAAGAATCCAAATTCCAATATCAATCCATGAAACACATCAAACATGGTAATTTCACCATGAATACATAATTTATATAGAAATTTGAACAAAAAAACACATCATAATGTAAATTTAATGGTATTACATGGAAGTTGAGCTTAAATAGAGACACCCGCATTGGATTCCATCCAATGATAACCAACCTTAATGATGAAAACCCAAAAGAGGTTTTTTAATGCCTAACATACTTAATTATTAGGAAAAAATTTTACTTTCCCATGAAAACCCTCTATTAATCCAATACACCTTTATAATGTTACACATTAATAATTAAGTGGATGATAAATCCATGATGTGTGGGAAACAATAAGAAAACAAGAATAAATCACCCAACCTCATGCCAAAACACTAATATCACCAAGTTAAATACACTAAGGTGGAGAAGAAGAATCTCAATTTTAATGGAGGAGAGATGATTTTGGAGGTAAAAATGAGGGACGGAAGAGAAAAAATCGATAGTGGCTTCTTTATAATTTCCAATTTGTAATCATCTAGACTGGATCTTGCATTTTGGCTGAATAGGTAGGAAAACATTTCACTAACTGTGTTGGTGCCTTTATCCATCCAATAGTAGGCCACCTAGATTTCCCTGGGATTATACATGGTTTGAAAAAACCATGATGAGGACATGAAGAGATGTTTTACCTCTCTAGAATGTCTACATGGTTATTTTTTGGTGTTATATGGTTTTAAAGACCATTACCAATACATTAAATACCATTTTCCCCATGAAATATTATCCCTTAATGGCTACATAGTTTTGGAAAATAGTGATAAAATTTTGTGTCTGGGTATTCTTCTTCAAAAAACACTAATTTCTAACTCCCACACCTAGGAACTATAAAACCAATCCAAATATTAAATAAAACCAAAAATTAGATTTAATAGTTACATGGAGGGTGTTAGAAACATCCCATTATGCCACACTCTTCCCCAAGAGTGTCCTCAAGTTTGGATTGAATGAAACAGGTGAGGCAACTAAACCCTTATGAGGGCTCTATACTCCAATGTCTCATGTATATCTCCACTACATTGTCAGTTTCAACAATCTATTGAGATAAAAATTACAGAGAGTACCTTGTTCGAAACAACAATGAAATGGAAAATCTTCTACACAATGGTGGTATCAGGATCAAGCCTTAACTCTATACAATTTAGCATATGAGAATGTTATGAGTGATATCACATTAGTTTTAAAATGTAAAATATATTTTGGATCCATGAATTTTTTGCTGGAATCTAAAATCGATAGGCTTCCTTTCCTAGATTCCCCACAACATTAAAAAAACTGAATCACCCACCTAACACTCAAATGTATGATAATGATAGGATTTTTATGATTTATAGTATCTTTTAGTTTCCACTACCCATTTATGAATTAGTTGTACTATCACATTGTTCACCTAGATGATGTTATAACTAACCAAGGAATTCTCACCAACGTCAGCGCGGCACAATTGGGATTGACACAACCTCCCATAAAATGCATCAAATAATGGTATCCTATTTGAGGTCTAATGTCTATATTTTAATAACAATTTTTAAAGGTGGTTACCTTTCCCACGAACCACCATAATCAATTACACACACCCGAAACATACCCACAAGGTTTAGGATATTCTGGTCAAACTAATAATATATCTATATATGAAATGTGATAATCAACCTCAACTAGGTTCCCCAAGACTAAAATACATTCCAAAAGAGACATTTAAAATGGGAATCCCAATATAACACTATCATTAATTGAACACCATAAATAGTTACAACATCATTAACATATAGGTTTTTAAGATCCTATTCCTTAATAGACTCTCTCATGGGAATGAAGTGGTATGATTTCACCAAAAAATCATCCATCACCCCTAGGTAATCATTCCCACTTAAATTATGAGGTTCTAGAATCATGAAATTGATATAGATATAATTACACATCCACATGGACAAGTTATGTGGCTGTAATACCCCATTTGGTTCCTGATTCTCAACATTGATCATCTGGAATGTTAAGTATTTGGAGAAGAAGTCCTCCACTACACATATCTTCTTGGGCCACCAATAGCATCATCTCAAGATAAAAAACAACACTGTCACTTGATGATTAATGAACCAAATAGAATGATCTTCCTCCTACATCACCCCTTTATTATGATCATAGGACTAAGAATCCATTTCCATAAGCGAAGACATAAAGAAACTGAGACCAATCATTTGAGTTCTCCATACTAATTAAGGAACTACTAATCTCCAAGCACTCGAGGATGGATTCCTAATCAATGAGAGTGGGTGTAATCTACAAAGTATCTAAGAATACAAACCCAATATCCTCTGGTATGTTCAGTCTAAGATCAACACACTAAAACATCATACATGACTCATCTTGTGATTTATGAACTTCATATACTCGAAACATTCTTCTCATCATGTTAATGAACAAATTTTTTATCTAAGGCATATGCACAATCTTGAAATCAAAAGTATAAAGGTACATTATCCAAATAATCTATATGAGGTTAAAGTCACTTTAATTTAAAAATACATAAGAATATTATTATTTGAATATTCTATAAAACTATCCTCAGAGATTTAGTTCCACCATGACTATAGAGAATGCATAAAAGCTTCTAATTATTGGTTGTGGGTGGGATAATTCCCATCATGTGGGAATAGATTCTATACGACATAGGCTACAAAATTGTCTTTCTACATCATCACACATCCCAAATACATACCAAAAAAACCAAAATACCCTGAATAAGCTATCTCCGGATCAAGAAGAATCCAAATAAGGGTGTATGTAAAACAAATCATCAACTACAAATAGGCATTATTTCATTTCTCATCCCACTAAAACATCAACCATTTACAGGAAAATTTCATCAAGGGAGACTATAGAAAATATAATTCCTTGATAAGTATATACAATTCCCACCCAAGACAAGAAAATTATACATTTTAGTGAGATTATTTGGATTCTACCAAGCCATAAAAATTTGTGCCTTTAGTTGATGAACTGATACTCTTTCCCAAAAAAACATTTCCTAGAAACTTCACTTCCTAAATTCCAAACATGAACATGAGAAACATGGAATATTGAATGTTATCTCTAAAAAAACCTATAAATCCTTTATATAGTCATATTGATCCTCCTCCTTCATTTAATATACCAATATGTGATCCATAAACATGAAGATGAAGTTTTCCAAGAAGGAATGAAATATATGGTTCATTAGAGCCATAACGACTATAAGATTATTGAGAATCCCAACTAGAATAACCAAATACTCAAAGTCACCAGATAGGATTTTAGTTGTTTTCTTTGGAAGATTCCATTCACTGACACTTAGCATTTCATACCCCAATCTCAGATTAATTTTTGAAAACCAATGAGATCCCCTAGCTAATAAAATATATAATCAGTTCTTGGAAATGAGTATTTGTTATTTAATTTCACCGATTTATGATTAAAATTGTCTAAATTAATTTGGATTATTACATCGTGTTTTCAAAATTGAAATGGTGAATCTCACTATGACATACTAGGATGGATACGAACCTTTCCTCCAAGAACCACTATTTGAACCTTTAGATCATTTAGCTTGGCTAGAGCTATCTGGTAAGAAGAAAAGGAAATTAAGCACATCCTGGGGTAAATATAAATAGTTAATGTAAACTCTCACTAGGGAGGAAACACTAAAAAATAATATTTAATCACATTTGGGTACCTACTATCATTCTCATGAATCTCACCGACCAAACATTTATTATTAGACTTATGAAAAAACATAGAAATTGGAACAAGGTAAACCACAACTCTAAAGGAACTAGTCCTACCATCCCTAATCATGAATCCCACTAAAATTGTAATATATGAGTGCTCCAATCAATAGCGTGGCACAATAAAATATGGTGATAAAATTTAATTAAAACATTGAATTAGATCGACCAATCAATGATGATAAAAAGTTTGGAAACACCAAAGTCTAAAATATGGAAGTCACAAACAACCTCCACACGAGCTACCGCAACACAAGACTCAGAGAACATAAAACCCCTCTCATTAATCATACCCATTGATGTTAGAAAATCCATAACATATGGAAACAAATCACCTAATATACCCAAATCAATAATCAGATTATGTGAAATGAATGAATGGGATGTTCTATACTAACAAAAAAATAATTATATAAAATATGAAATAAACACCGTGCGGATGGATAAGAATATATGTCCTCTATAATGAGTATTACTTCATAGAACCACCCATGGGCAGCCCCTTTGTACATATTTTTCACCTATTAATAATTTACCTTCCAACAGGGATGGAATCCTCCACCATTGGATTCCCCTGGCTGCACCAAAGTTCCCCTTAAAAATGTGTAGCCTACTTTGCTCCCATGAAAAGTCAAATAGATATGTTTTGAATATTAATGTTATTATCAAAGAGAAAATTAATTTTATGTTGATATTATGCTTGACGTGATCATGAACATTACTAAAAAGAGTAAATTCATTATTAGATATTATCTAATTGTCTTGAAACAATTATCTAATTTTAATCTCACCATAAAATTGTACTACCAGAATGAATAAGATGTGAGTGGAAATAACTATACTAGCATACTGAAGAAATTGTGGGTTTATATATTAATATTCATGATTCATTGGATGTGGGTGTTTTATAAGATTCATGTTCTGTTGTTCCATTAATCATCAGGGATTTTACTTTGATTCAAATCTATCATATGAAACCAGCACATGGAGGACCTCAACCAACTCTTCCTAAGATTTGAAAATACCGTAGTTTTATGGCATGCTTCCATGGTTATTTTTGATTTGAAATATACTTGTAACTCTATTATCTATAATCATTTGGAAACATCCCTTCACTCCCTCAAAATATAATGTTTTTCAATAAATCACTTGGGGCTAACTTAGTATTGATTCAAGTCATTTGGAATATTTTTAACAAGATGATTAATGGGAATGATTACTTCAATATTAAAACATCCCTCATATAGATTATAGTTGCACTGATGAATGTGAAATACTTTCAAAATATCTTTTTTAATAATTCTATTTAGGAATTTTCAATTATTATGTTTCCTTATAGTGCATATAATTTCTGACAATATTTTGTAACATTTAATGTTATATGGAATCCCCCATTTCCTAAATGGATAAAATGAATCTCTAAAAGGGATTCAACTGTTAATCCTAGTCCTTTAGGATTTGGAGTAGTTTTTAGGAATAATAATAGTGATATCTTGGGATGTTTCTATAGACCATGTGAAATATCTTCATCTCCTAATACAAAAAATAAATTAAACGGAAAATTTATTGGAAATATAATGGTAACGAGGTTGGAACAATTAGTGGTTGTAAAGTGAAACAACTTAAAACATGAAAGCTATCAAAAAAATGTTATATTTAGCTATCATGTAAATTGGCTATTATGTGGTTTAAAATATCGGAACTCCTTTCATCTATAAACTTCATAATCACACAAGTGTACCATGATACTATCTTCTTGGATGATGGACTTGTGAAAAAATGGGTGATCAATAATGACCTTGTTTGGACCAATGACTTTCTAGATGTGATTTTACATTTCATTAAAATAGATTATTGTAAAAGGTATTATTTGAAACTTTTTTAATCATGTTTTTTTATTATGAAATATAATTTTACACTTGGAAAATATCTCATTCATTTATTTTAAAACATTAAAATAATACAATAATTTTTTTTTTCTGTATATATTTTTAATTAATTTATCCTACCTCTAATAAACATTTTCGTTTTTTAAATATAAATATAAATATATATATCATATATATGATTTATTTTATGGTTTTAGGAAAAATATATTTATTTTTCCACATTAAAATATTCTTTACCAATCTATTCTAATTTTTAAATATTAGTTCATTTATATAACATCACCTCTATAAATTCATATGATATATTCTTCAATTTGACCTCTAGTTTTAATTCCAATACATCATTAATTAATTATAGTTGTATAATATTACATAATATATTCCTTTATTGGAAACTATCATTTATTAATTTATCATTTTCAAAATATTTATATAACTGAATTTTCTACTCATGTGTTTTTTCATATTTATGATAGACGAATACAATGATTTTTTTGATGTTCTATGTGGAAATATAATTATACCCCAATAATTGTTACAACTCATGAGGAATATTGTTTCATGTGTAGGATGTTAACTGTGGAAAATTTGTGATGATTTCATGGTAATTATCCTTGGCATTTCATTATGATGATAGGTTTTGTGGTTATGATACATTCTTATGATGGAAAATTTTCATTTTCATTTTATCAATTTAATATTTATATGTGATTATTATTAATTGTTATTTTTTTCATTACATGTAATGGTCATTTCAACTTGTAATTATGTTCCCTCAAGTCTGTTCAGATTAAGCCTTTAGGTGGATTTTTAGCTTAGCCTATCCTTTATTTATGTCCCTAGGGTATCCCATGAATTACATGAAAAACATTAATTAATTTATAAATCTATGAAAATATATATTTTTATTGTATTCAATAGGTTGTTGAAAATACCGAATAAATGTTGAAGTAGTTCTGATATGATGAATCTAAATAGGTTTACTAGGAAAAATGATATTAACATTTATTAAGAGGGATCAAGAACTTGAAATAAGATTGAGAGTTTCAATAATATAAAATTTGGAATCCATTTGATCTATTACCCTATTAACCTTATTACAGGCATGAATAATCTTCCTACTATAGTTAATATGTTTTATATTTTCCCGAGAAATGTAGACTCTGAACATGTGAATGGGGTTGAATCTTCTGAAAGAATTTAACTAGAAATTCCAAATACAAATCTACCTTGTAAAGGGATTTATTAAGTGGAATACAAATTTGAATCCGAAAAATAATAGTTCTTGATTCATAAATCAATGGGGTTAAATACCTAATGTATACAATACATGATAGTACAACAGAAAATTGAACATCATAAGTTATACCTCCACCACCCTTAATAGTAGTGTTGTAAGCAACATCAATAATCACATTGAATCCTACAGTGGAAATTCCCCAAGGTCCCCATAAATTTAATTCATATATTTTTTGGACTAGTTACCTATTTCCTTTATTCATTATATTCTACCTACTAATACCAATATCTAGGTTAAAATCCACATTTCATTTTCAGCATTTGAAATAGTCATTATCAACATCATGTAGCCAAGAAATCATGAACCGGTAATTAGAACCATGGATGATAAAGACCCAAAAAATTTTCCAAGGAAATTTCATGTAAATTATAAACAATTCCCCTCCAAAAATACATGATTATTAGATTCCATATTATATTTTGAGCATAAAAATAAATATAAGGTCAGATATTTTCCTTCTCATAGAATATGATTGTTAGTAGAAATAACTCTTATGTAAATACTCAACAACAGAAAATTAAATTTTGAATTAATGTACGTATTCAAAAATAAAATATCCTAGTTATTATGGATACATTGAACAAGGGTATTATTTTTTTGATATTCAACAATGTAGAACAAACTCACTATGGAGGGCTAAAACACATTGATCATAAACATCTAGAATATTGATATTAATTATAATAACATTGTAATTATCATCGTAAACTTTATTGATCAATTTTGTGTGATACATATATTTATAGATACTCCTTCCAAGATATGAGAATCTTTCAACATAAAGTGACTGTTCATAGTATTTATCATTTCAAAAAGTGATTTATTTTGGAGACAAAATTAAATGATTATATTGTTTTAAAATTATTTTATTATATACCCAATCACCTAATCATATTTTTATTCAGGATTTTATGAGTATTTTATTTGTTGTATAATTATTTAAATAAAACATCTATCACGAGAAATAGATGAAAATTAATACTTTTTCATTCAAATAATGGAATAATCTGACTATTTTGGTGGCTGTTAATTATTATTTACTTCTAAGAGTTTTTTTTTATACCTAGTTGATTATGTCTTGATCTTGGGTATAATGTTTGAATAGTTCCCACTCATCAACTAATATGGATATCTAAATCATCTAAAATGGTACTAGAGATGCATTATATATAATGAATTATGTAACATAATGTTTAATATATTAATTCCACTATAATTTTTCCTTACCCGTGCCAATATATAAGAACCAGTGAATAATGAATGAAACTAAAAAGTGAATGGTTTATGTCAAAATGAGACAATATTTATAAAACAATTCCCTTAGTAACCAATTCATGCACCAAAATTAAACTGATTAAGAATATTTTTAGGTTTATTTCTTAGTATTGATGATCCTAACTCATAGTTATTATCAATCCCCACAAACCTATGTAATTCTCTAATGATAATTTTTAATGACCAAACCTAGATCAGAAAATAACCCAAACGAAACTGAAAAATGAATTATGGAACACTTATTTATCTCCCCAAAAAATCATAAATATTGAGGTATTGTTAGGGAATAATTTTATTGTGAATACCCAAAATCTTCTCAATAGAATTTCAACCTATAATAAATAATTGTTTCATATAATATTATATAATACACATATACAACATTATAAAACAAGCTATATTTATTATAATAAATTTAATATTACATTTAGATAATTAATATGAGAGTAATAATTTAAAATATTTCCATGTAAAAAGACATAAAATAAGATAAATAAAATAAGAATCTTTGGATCTACTTGTTCCACCAGAATAACTGCACTCACAAAAGAAACTATATAAATGAAGCAAAATATTTTTAATAAAATATTCAGTATGAAAAATAAAATATATATAACCATGAATGGAAATATAATTAAAAGAATAATGAATCAAATATGGGGTATATATAGGTTGTAGGGAAACCATATGACTGCTACAAATATGACCATTGGAATAGTTTCTTGATTGTTAGAAATATAATCTTACCATTAAGAATAACAAGATGACCATTATAATAGTAACGTAAACTATGGAACTGTAAATTAACATTTAGGAATCTTATAAAATGAAAATATGATATATATATATATATATATATCATGGTATAAGTAAATAACATTTATTCAAAATGAAAAATTAAGTTTATTTATTTCTGTAAAATAAAGATTCTTGAAATTTAATTTTATAATAAATATAATGATGTAAAATACATTTTATTTTCATATAATTGGTTTAAAAATTAATCTTATGTCATATTATGATGACAATTTTTTTCCATTAATTACTTTTTCAACAGGTCAGAAAATTGATCACAAAATTATATTTGGAATTTGTGAAATAAATGATAATTTCATTTAAAAAATATATTTATCACCTTTAAAAAGATAATTACATAAATTGGTATTAATTTTTGGAATCTACTTGACAAAAATGGTTGGAGTTAATTGTTTTATTTTTATAAAATACTTTTAATTTTTAGTTAGTTGAGAAATGTAATAAAATATGGTAGTTTACATTATAAGATAAATATATAAATTTTTGAGTCATGGTAAATATCAAAATACATTAGTTCAAAATCTAATGAACCATTTAATTTATATAGTCAAAATAATTAATTCTACTATTATAATTCATCTAAAATAATAATCTAATTATTATAATATCTCAAAAACCAACTCCTCCCCTAATAAATTCAATCCCTCACCGCCCTTTCTCATCGTAACTGCTAAGCCTTAGAGATTTCCAAATTTATACCCTAACATCACATCATCTCTCTCTTAATGTCACTGCAAGCCTTATTATTATAATATTCCATTCCAAATGTCCCTTAAAGATTATTTCAATTGACACCAATGAAAATATATTATTCTCAAACTTTCTCTTTTTAATTATTATATTATTTTACCTTCCCCTTTCCTTCCCCATCTAACAAGAAATTAATAAAATGGTATAACAAATATACTAGAATTTTATTTTTTAATGTATTATCCACATTATACCTTCCCACCAATAAATGATTAAGTGAAATTGTAGAAAAAAATATTGTTGGTTCACCGCCTCTATGACCAATGTACTTCATTTTCATCTGCCACTTTCAAGGATGGTAAAAAATATTATTAATGATAAATATGATGGTAAAATGTACTATAAAATTTATTTAATTCCCTATAACATTGAATTAATCATTTAATTATGTAAATTGAATCCAGTTCATGAGGATTTGTAAAATAGACTAATTGAACTAACATTATAATGTTAACATTTTTACTGAAGTAATAACCTCTATATAAGAACACATATGGGTTTTTGAGAACATTTTAATTTATATCCGTACCCGAATACCCTTATATTTAATTTATATAGTTGTAATACCATATCTCAAGAAAATAAATAATTTTCCACATGTGATCTGACCTTGGAACCATGAAATAATTGACCATAGAAAATAAAAATTAATCATTACATACCATTGAAATGACTATAAATGAATATAATTAAAATAAATTAAATAAAAAATATATATATGGTTATATATTATGAAATTAATGAATTTAATTTTACTATTCTAGATAATAAGTTCATGTGGAGAATGGTTCTAGAATATAAGGTAAGGGATATTTACAAGACCCCAATTTTCTTTGGGTTACAGATTTTCTCTCAAAATCACTTTCAATCTCTCTGTGATTTTATTTAATAAGTAGAAATTCATTATATTTTTCTCTTAAATATTGACCTATAATATTCTCCCTTCCATTGATGATAAATACATGTATTAAGTTCATTTATCAAAATTTATTTTTTAAAATCAAACCCAATTATGGTGAGATTTTGAATCCATTTATCATGATAATTTTTTTAAATGAACAAGACATTTTGAGATAAATGTTTATTTATTAATATATTAACTTCAAAAATATTTAATTTAATATCCTCTTAGAAGTAATTATGAAATATAATTTATTTTTGATATGATGAAAGGTTATGTAACCCAATTTATTCCATACGTAATTCTTTTTTATTCATTGTTATTAATTTCCACTCATGGAACACATAAGAATGTACATGTTATGATGGGTGAACACAAATAGTGATCCAATTAATTGGATAATGTGTTTATATCACGAGAGGGTATGTATGGGATTTGTTAGTTAACCTAACCCATAATGTGACTCTATCCTCTATATGATATTTTCTTGGATGTTAGCCTTAAATTACTCTTATTTCATGACTTTTCCTTCTTCATATTTATTATGTTTCCATGAAATAAGTATAAAATTATATTTATATTATTCTCTGAAGATATTATTCATGATAATTTTGTTTTGTCTTATCAGGTTATGTCATTTGACTTACATTACCATGTTTATCACTGACTATTTTTTATAGGTCACATCTTTTTTTATGTGTTCTCCTTGTTATCTTATAGATTTTGAAGAGATAAAATGAATTTATGTTCTCATTAAGGAGGATAAAATGATGATTTTATGTTTTTATTTTCATTTTAAGTATTATCATCTAAGCCTTACAAATACAATAGGCCTAAAAAAACATTAGGTTGTGTTTATTTTACCTTTATGTAAAAAATCATGTAATAATGTGTGTGAAATTCATGGGTGACTATGGTTTCAATCATTGAAATATCTAGTATTTTGTGGGGATTTGGACTTCAATACCCAAGCCCTCCCCATGGAGATAAGTCTAAGTGTTGTGGGATATCATAAATTTTTAGTAATGTATAGAATGAGTGGTTCCCAAGAAATTACAAATATATTTGGATACTACAAGTGTAATTATATATATAACTGTTATACCAACATGTAATAACCCTAAAAATTTAAATTGGGTATTAAATTGATCATCTCCCGGTGTAAGTCCAAGAGACCTTGCTTCACATTAGGTATGACACTCCTAAAGGATGTTATTTGGAAAATTCAAAAACTCATTATAAACCATAATTAAGGATTTGAATAGATCTTTTTATTTGAAAACATAAAAGTTAAATTCCCATGGATAACCTAGATTTAAACCTATATACTAATTAGATAGAGTTTATGTGTCATTCCTTACTTATTCCAATTATGTTCATATTTTAACATTTAATTAATTTTTACTAATGTATTGTCATACATTTTTTATTTTAGTTATTGAAAGGTAATAGGAGAAACAACGCCAATAACCAACATGATAAGAAACATGATGATTTACCAATAGATATTCCAATATGTATAGAAGTAGGATCTGGGAACATCATGTGATTATTTAATCACTTGACATAAGTAATGTATAATTACCTAAAACATGTATAAAAAACACCTTACCCTATGAAAGAAAATGTTTTGGTTGCGTCCTTTATAAGAAAAGGCCTTTTAAATTTGGTGGATCATTCAATAACCTCATCATGGAATAATGGATTAACTCCAATGATAATATATTATTAGTGGTAAAATGACTAGAATAATAGAAATTTAGGATTGTTGGCTATAATCTGGAAGGGGAAGAATATTATTGGTGGAAAATGATCCAAAAAATGATTTCCAAATAAGAAATTGATTCTATGGAAGGGTTGTAATTAAAGAAAATATTTTTCAATAAATATTTTCTGCAAAATATCTATATAAAATATGATAGAGAGTTCCTTATACTAATGGAAAAAGAAGAAAACATAACCATGCTTGTATGGTATAACCACCCCTATTTCATAAAACTTAAAAAAGGGGTAATGTTTATCCAATGGGATAGGGATGAGTATTCAAAAATATACAGTGATTTAATACTTTGATAGCTATAAAGAGATTTTATTTTTTTCTCAGATGGATGATATAGATATTGGTGAATCTTAAAAGTCTCATGGGGTTAGATATAAATTGGATTAATAGAGTTTAATTATAGAGGATAAATAATTAATTATCATGTAGTAAAGAAAACCCAAAATACAACATGTCAAAAGTGTGAGGGGAATAATCTCACAAATATTCACAAACGAACTAGAAGATGATTAAATTTTGAAAATAGGGGTAGTTTTTTAATAATAAATTAATGATAAATAATCCCACTAATGTGAAAAATTAAAATAAGGATCATATAAATTCTTAGCTTGATGTATAGTTTTTAAAATTCGAGGAACACAATAAGTATGTGAACATATTCCCTATTCCAAGGGTTGTCAGTGATAATCAATTTGAACATCCTCTATGGCCTAGAGAGATATAAATGGAATATTCTATGATTGCTACTGAGGTAGGTCCTGAAAACAATGCGGTGATAGGAACACTTTTTATTCAATCATGAATATAAAATTTAATTTTATATTCAAGTTTAATGAACTGTATCATACCATGTATGTTATGTAGAACTATTCAAACATGACATCAAAACATGGGGTTAATCTATCTATTAGAGAAATAAATAGTGTGCATCAGTTCTCCCCAACTAATGTTTGTGGAATAAACAATTCATAACATATTTCATTACATCATTTATTAGAGTTTTATTTTATATTTTTCACATGGACTAGATATCCCTATATAAATCCAAAATCAACTATCAGATTGGGAGATCACTCTTCAAATCCTGAGTCATATGTTGATTCTATACAAGTGTAAATAGGAGGTTGAATCTATTTTGGAAAATTCATCTCAGTGGTGGATATTTTTTATTTATTATATATAATATCTAGCTCACATTATTGAAACAATGGATAAAATCATGTTCAAATACATTCCCATTACGAGGAATTCTTCAGATGTATCACCCTATAGAGTTGCCCATCTTCCTCCCCATAGAGATGTAGAGTTCTCAAATGAACTTATACCTGGGACTCTTATATATCTATAAATCCCTATAGAATGGCCACCAATGAGTTAGAAGAACTGAAGAATCTATTACAATAGTATCTGAATATGGGATTTACATGCTTGAATTCTTTACCATTGCGTGTTCTTGTCCCATTCATCAAGATGTAGGATTTTTAATGCACCTCTTCTTTGATTATAATGAGCTAAAAAAATCATGATTTAGAATAAGTATCCCCTTTTGTAGATGAATTATTTTTTTGATCACCAATGTGGTCCCTAATAAATTTCCTTGTTCAACCTTTGGTTGGTATATCACCAATTAATGGTGAATAATGATGATATTCCCAAGACTATCTTTTGAACAAGGTATTGACAATATGAGTTCATAGTGTTTCCCTACAAACTTACTAATTCTCCAAAAATAATTATAGAAATAATGAATATATTCTTTATTGATAACTTCAAAAACTTTTTGTTAGTATTTATAGATTATATTCTTGTATACATGAAAGGTAAAGATGAGAATGAGATGGATTTGAATATATTGATAAATATATTTTTATTAGAGAGGTTGTATGTAATGTTCAGTAAATTTTAATTATTTATTATAGAAGTATCATTCTCATTGAATGTCATCAGAAAAAGTGGGATATGTTCTGACCCTTACAATATAATTTCAATTGAGGGTGACTGAAAACAACACCTATAATACTATTATGTTGTTACCTTGGAAAATAAGGTTATTGTCGACACATTTTGAGAAAATTATTATGATTTTAATACCCTCCAACTAAGATAACTCATAAGGTATTGATTTTTTTCTAAACTAATTAATGTTAAGAGATCATAAATAAATTGAATAAAATTTTTACATCCCCATTTTTCCTTGTTAATATTTTTAATATGTCTGATAATATTTTCAGAGTGAGGAAATCATATGACATGAGATTTTGAGGGCTGATAAACCCAAAATTCATGTTTGAAAAATATTAAATATATTAAATTGACACATGAATTATTCTTCAGAAAAAAAGATTAAATAAATCCTAAATAGTGTCTTTAATAAAAAAAATAGAGACCACTATTGTGTTCAGAGCATGGTTCTCACAATAGGTGAGATGTAATTTTTTTCTACGTCGAGCATTCATGAAAATGTCATGTTCTGAAGAAAAAAATATTGAAATAAATTAAATAAATTAGAATTTATTAATTATCATGATGTAGTGAAATATGATTCTTTATTTAAGTTATCATATACCTAATTCAATGGCCCAGACCACTATGGTTGATTACTTTGTGAGAATCATGTGGATGAAGTGTTCGGTGAGGTCAGAGTGAGTCATTTCAAGATTATTCCAAAATTATAGTATTCCAATAGTAGGTCATGATGGTGAGTTGCAACTACAACTCACATCGGTAGCTCACAATGGTAACTACCTCCGAATGGTCGTGAAGGTAGGTCAGGACAAGTGAGTCGCAATATTGAGTAACATCGGTAGGTCCCGACGGCGAGTCAAAATGGTGAGTTGGGACCGATAGATCGTTGAATGGTGAGTTGTAATGGTAGTTCTCAATAGTGATTCACATCGGTGCTCGTAATAGTATCTCCTCAAATGGCGACTTTCACTGGTTTCTCTCACTGGTTATTCACAGCGGTGACTCACCTAATGGTAGTTCATTTCCAACAGTTTTCCCAAATTCTATAATTCTTCTGGTTTTTCCTGTTTCCCTACATTATCTTTTTCATTTATTTAGAATAAATTTTATACCATATTTGAGTGATTTTCAAGACGTTTTAAGGTATATTAGTCATATATTTAAATTCTAAAAAATCCTGGGGCCTTAAGTTGGTAAACATGCATGGTTTTGTTGGGATTTGGCCTTAATGGAAATTATGAACTGTTTCAAATTCCATGATTCTCATATCTAATCCTTCTAATCTAGGGGACTTACCTAAATTAATTTCTTATCATTTCTCTTGGTATGTGCGCCAATAACCATTCTTCAATGATGATTCAGGCCTTTGTGCTGCATGTTTTCCTTAGAATTTTATGCTTCATCTACACACCTGCATTGGTGTAACCAGAAAGTTCCCATCATTTCATCTTCCCCATAGGTATTCCTTCATCTCTCCTATCTTTGTGCAACATGTGGGGTGGGTGCATCAATGTTTTTTGAGAACACAGTTTAATTCGGATTAACCAAGATAATTAAACATGCTATGATCAATATGTGGGGACTGGAGAAAGTGGTATATGTTGATATTGTTTTATTGATATTTTGATCATTTTTGTTAATTTTTTGGGTTATATGACAACTAAAATTAATTTCCATTGAGGATAATTGTTTTTTCACTGAATATATTCTAGAATGCAAGATGTCTGGTTTATATCAAATTTTTTTTATAAAATTGGTTTACCATATATACTCAGATAACAAATGGATACCCCAAGATCAAACTATTTTCATGATAAACACGAATGTTAACAAATGTAATTAAAGAATGGATCCTTATTAAATCGGAATATGTTTTTTGGTTTTTGTGATGGAACAGTATTGGGAATGGTTGTCTGATGTAGGGTGGTTCAGGTGGTGTAATGGAATCTCAGATTGAGAGATTGATTGATTGTGGAATAGATGGGTAGTGTTGTGTAGTGGGGTTATGATTGGGTTGTTCAATGGTTGTATTGCTAGATGTGATGGTTGTGGTGTGTTTAAGTAGTAGAACTTATTAGAATGTTTCTAATGAGATGTGTTTCTGGGTGTAGCTGTGAGTTGGGGGTTTTCATTAGTGAGTGGATGGATTAAGATAAATAACATTTAAGAATGATGAAGGCATTTGTCGGCATGGGTTCTTCTCCATTAATAACATTTAGACATATTTCCCAAATATTGGTATCAATATGTTATGTCATGAATCAATATTAAACAAAGAGGAATATGAAGTGGGATAATTTTCCATGGTTCTTCTCCCTCTGTGTGACTTTTTCTATCTTAGGTAGTGATGGAATGATTAAATAAATTTTTAATAAATAATGATAATTGGTTGAATTAATATGAAGGGGGTATGATTGGAGTTGCGGATAGTCATGTGGTGGTGCATTTAGAGGTAGCAAAAAAGGTTGTATTGTAAGATATTTGATTTTTTTTAGAACCAATAGGTTGGGTAGGAATGTTTGGAATTATATATATGTATTAATTGTATTTTACTTCTGATATATATATATGCATCCCAAAACTGTTGAGAACTATGTGTTGAACACCCCCATAGTCACGAGGGAGGGTTTCTTCGGAAAAAAAACCCAGTGGGAATGTGGATGGATAGCAACCTGCACTTCCCCCATCCCTCCTCTAAGATTTTATAGCCTATGATTCTTTATAAAGGTTGTGTATTATGGTACCCATGTGTGTTCAAGAGATTTATTTTTTCCAATGTTTCTCCGGGATGAGGCGAGTTGTGTTTTCCTAGGTTTTTTCGGGACGTGATGTAGTATGTGGAACAAGTGTGTGTGGACCAGATTTTATGGGGTAAGTGGACCAAGTGTGTATAGTGGGATGTGATGAGTTTCATTTTCACATGTGATAGGACTAGATGAGAGGCCTAGGTGAGTGAGGGTTGGTTGGGAGATGGTTCTTTCAAAAGAGGTGGGAGCTGAATGACATTTACAGATAGGATGTTATAGTGTCTAATCAGTGGGAAAGTGGTGTAGATTGATTTTCTTAAGATATTACCTTACATGACTTGAATTACATGGTGAGTGTGAATTGGGAATGTTGGGATGGATATTATACCTTCATAGGTGGTTTTGGGTTATGATCATTTCTAATGTGAGAATAAGTATACTTCTCTCACTTTTGCATGAGAGTTTTTGGTTTTTCTAACGTTGTATACTTGTATGCTCACCCTACCAATATAAACTTCTTTCAAGTTTCCAGGAAGATTATGTGGACCATTCTAGACATTACTAACTTTGAATTTTTTTAGAGTTGCATAGTCGCTTGTTTAGTTTTTCTTTGGGTATATACCTTGTATTTTTATTGCATTGTAACAGTTTTAGTTTAAAAATTCATATGGGATGGATATTTAATATCTTTTATATATGTCTTGGAGTTTTTTGAGGTTGATACATCTTATCTCCCAATATTATTCTTTTTAATAGATATTCCTCCCATTTTTTGAGAGATTCAATACGCTTGATGATAGTTGCCGCTGAGGGCCTACTGGAGGCAGGGATCATGGGTCATTATCTCCCATTCTTCATTTATAGTCTAGGAGGGGTATCTTTATAAAGAGGGGTCATGATAGAATGGTATTATAGATTATGGTTGAGATATAGGGTGGAGTTTTGAGTTAGGCATAGTGAGGATTGTATGGGGTGTTAGGGAAATTGTGATAGGTGATCTTGGTGTGCGACATTGTCCAATGAAGACCACCTCGATCAAGAGATTTTAAGGACCCCCTTGATCTGATGCTAGGACTCTGAGAATACCGAGTGACCATGTGAGTATACACCAGTAGTAGGGTAGAGACCCTAGGAGAGGTACATCCATAACAATTACTTGACTTCTTGTTTTATTTGGGTTGTTTCTAGTAATGAGTCATTTGTAACGAAATGTGCCAAAATGAATCTTAAATAAAATTACATACTACACTTTCTTAGGGTTTCCTTATTTACCATTTCATCTATAGCACCCGGTCATCATCCGTGTTTGTCTCGAGTAGTTGAGGCTCAACAAGATGATCTGGTCGATCAATGGAGGGTTAATCTAGTGGAAGAGGACAAACAGGGGTAGAGATAATTATGTGATTCCCAATATCATGCCTCAGGCACTATGGTATTCTAGGTTTCGACTGGTGAGGAATCATCCTCAGTAGTTTTTTTCGACGTTTTGGTCCTCATGCCTTTACCATGGGCTTGGGAATGATCTATTTATTTTTTAGGGTTCACGAACATCTTCAGAACCAGTTCCCAGTGGTCATTCGAGCTCAGTACTATAGAGGTGGATAGGTTATATGCTATCCTCAATAGTAGTTTCCAACTAGTCCATTTCATTAGTAAAGAAATTATGATCATGATCCACTGAGGGGAGATGGAGGAGTTAGAGCATGACCTCAATGTGTTCCTCATAGACATTGACTCAGGCATGGTTGGGGAGGCAGTCGTTAGTAGAGGGTCATAAGAGTTGGGCGTAGTTGGTTGCATGTCCTAGAAGTAGCAGTTCTAGTAGGGCTATAGATCGTCATAGGTACATCTAGCTTGTTTAGTAACATTTATTGTACTTTGTTTTATTCCGGATCTTCGTACTTCTTTGGTACACCTAGTCTATCCCATGGTATGGTAATGAACATTGACAGGTTTCATGTTCCCCTGGTGTTGAGTATGCTAGTAAGATTCTAGACCATCTTTTTTTATGTGTGCTGGGGATGTACACTCATGATGGGGTCGCATCAGTCTTGTGCGGAAATCCTCTTTCTTTGGAATCAACCATATTATGTCATTATAGGCCTCTACTGGTTATATTCCCTGTGTGTTGTTATCAACTGATCCCAGTGATGTGTCTTGTTTTTAGACATGGATGGTCAGCACGGGGATTTTTTTGGTGAGCAGAGTTTCCGAATGGGTAGTCGGCATATAGAGCCTCTTCCTTCATTATTGGTCGAGTTTTCATTATAATCCTTTGATGCTGAGATGGTGGAGGTTCCCATAGATTCTGGGGAGTTTCTAGATGTTTTTTACAAGGTTGTTGTGTCTCTACCCCCCTTAACTTGACAATGAGTTCAGAATAAACTTGAATCGTAGTGATTTTCTGAATTTGAATGGCTCTTTATTAGATAACACCTTATATGTTATGGGATTTGAGGATTCAGATAGAGTATCTGATGAAGAAGGGCATTATCTGACCTTGTGTGTCACCCTGGGGTGCTTCAGTGTTGCTTGCAAAGAAGGTGGATTGTAGTATGAGGTTGTGCATAGACTATCAGAGGTTGAACCATGTGATAATCAAGAACTGTTACCCTATCCAATGGATAAATGATACTTTTTTCCAGCTAATAAGGGAATTCTAGTTTTCTATGATTGATATACGGTGTGAATATCACCGGTTGAGGGTGAAATAGGGTGATATCTTGAAGATTGATTTCACGCGCATGTATGGACACTTGAAGTTTGTATTCATTTTCTATCAGTGTTACAAACTCACCAGCCATGTTCATGGGGCTTATGAAATCCATATTTTAGTAGGTCCATGACCTTTTCATCATCATATTCATTAATGAAATCATAATCTACTAGAAGTCGGAGCAAGAGCATACCAAGCATCTCTGGACTATATTTTAACTCCTTCGAAGCCACCCGCTCAACATAATGTTTTCAAAATGTATGTTCTATACATGAGGGGTTCATTTCCTAGAACATGTAATATCACAACAGAGTATAGTAGTGGACCTATCAAAGGTTGAAGTAGTATTTTCTTGGGCAGCACCCAAGAATGTGGTAGAAGATCACAGTTTTCTTGGGCTCATAGGCTATTACTAGAGGTGTGTACTTGATTTCTCATGATTTGAGTCTCCTTTGATATATTTGACTGTGAAAGACCATGATTTTGTGTGGAGATAGGAGTGCCAGGCACCATTCTGCTATTTGAAAGGGAAGTTGGTCAGTGCTCTGGTGCCCAAATTCTTAAATGAAGGGGTGATATTCTAGGTGTTTTTATGCTTCCCTTCTGTGATTTGGATTCTTCTTAATGCAGTAATGGGAAGTGATATCTTATGGGTCTATGTAGTTATGTGCGCACAAAAAAAACCATGCCACCCAACATTTGGAGCTAGCAACGGTTGTGTTTGCACTAAATTTGTGGAAGCATTACCTTATTGGGGAACGCTTTGTGGTCTTCACAGATAAAAAATGTTTGAGGTATATCATTTCATAGTGATATCTGAACTTGCGGTAGTAGAGGTGGGGGTTTTATTAAATACTATGATTTTTAGAATTCTTAAACCTCAGGAAATGGGAAGTTTGTGGATGATGCTTTGAGAAGGAAGTCATAGAAGGAGTTTTTTTGGGAATCTATAGATGCTAGGAATATAATAGAATAGTTGGAATCCTTGTACCTAGACACAGGAGTGGATGGTGGTAGAGGATATTTGTTCCACATGAATGTGTAGTCTTCAGTTGTATAGTAAGTGGAGGATTCTCAGTTAGGATACTTGGAGGAAATGTGTTCCTTGTTCGTGTTTTCCATGGTGATGCTCTAGAGGAATGGTCCTAGAATAGACAGATATGATGTTGTTTCATGGAAGGCTAATTTCTAGTGGCAATTCACAAGGGATTACTCTGTGATATGCATATCTCACCCTTAGTGGTACACAAATGAGTTTCCAAAATTTTTTGTTTCTTGATGATGTAGTCTTGGTGGCCTAGGATAAAGTAGGAAGTATAAGAGTTTGTGGAAAGATGCTTGGTCTGCCTGCAAGTGATGGTTGAGTACAGTGTTCCCATTGGTTTGATGTAACCCTTGGATGTTCCTGAGTGTATGTTGGGTGAAATCTTGATGGATGTCTTTACAGGTTTACCCAAGTCCTATGGACGCTATGATACTCTCTAGGTAGTAGTGGTCGAGCTGATAAAATGGGCTCACTTCTTAGCGATCAAAAAGTTGGGTTCAATGGATGCCATTGCAATAAGGTATATGGATGAGGTGGTACAGTTTCATGGATTTCCAAGGTCCGTTTTCACGAATTGGTATACAAATTTTACCACATGAGTTTGGAGGGGATTGTAGATTGATTTTTGCACCGAGTTATGCATTAACAGTTCCTTCCACCCTCAGATAGATTGGCTAACAGAACAAACCATCCAGATTCCATGGGATATATTTCAAACATGAATCATGGAATTTGGTGGATATTTGGTACAACACATTCCCTTGGTAGTGTTTTCTTACAATAATGGCTATTATTCTTCCATTATCATGACTCTGTTTGAAGAATTGAATTAAATTCCATGTCATTCACCATTGTGTTTGACAGAATTTGGGGAGATATTTGTTTTTGGTCTCAAGGTAGTGTATAGAATGATAGTGAAGGTTTATCTTGTCCTTGAGAAGATGGAAGAAGTATAGGACCATTATAACTCATATGTCGATCATAGGAGGAGGCCCTTGGAGTTCATGTATGGGGAAAACATGTTCTTGAAGTTTTCCACTCGACATGGGAAACAAAGGATTTTTGGGGGGAGTAATCATTATTCTAGGTTCATTGGACCCTTCGAGGTGTTGGGATGAGTTGGAGATGTGGACTACCATTTTTTTTTTCTACCATAGTTAACGAGGATCCACAATTTCTTTCACATATCATAACTCTGATAATATTTTCATGATGACACCAAAGTCGTTGACTTGGGATAGTTGGATATCAAAGATGACATGACGTAAATGGAGTAGCCTATACTGATCTAAGATCATCAAGAGAAGGTGCTTCATGGGAAGAACATTCCTTTGGTTCATTTTTTTAGAGTCATTGATTCCTAAAGGAAACTATTTGGGAGTGATAAGTGAATATGTGTGCCCTATTACCCAGGGTTGTATTGAATTTTTTCCCAATTCTATTTTTCGTATAATGTAATGTTTGATCCTTGTTTGTTATGAGATGAGTTATTTTCCTTTAGGTTGAGTTTTGTGTGGTGCGATGTGTTATAATTTCCTGACATGTGAAAAGGGGAATACTATATTCCTAATAGAGATACATTAATTTATATGTGATTAAAAACATGTAGGTGAGTTAGTGCCACAGAGAGCAGATAGTATCTCGAACTAGATGATGGAACTCCCTAGTTCGTCTGTTCTGATAGTGTGGTTATTTTTCTTATGTAGTGTTCCTAGTGGGTTTTTTGGGTTAAGGGATTTCAAAGGGTGTGTTTGTATATGAGGATAATTCCACTCCATCTTCAAACAATGCTAGGTGGTTGATTTTTGTATGTTGGTGTGTTTGGTATTTAGGGGTGTTTCATGTGTAGTGGGATCATTGAGAGGTATCTCATTGGGTGGTTGTTTAGTCCCCTATTTTCCTTTTAGGTTTGGTTTTGAATTATTAAGGAAAATTCTAGTTTTAGAGGTATCTGATATATTGTAATTTACCTCTTGGTCCATTACATCGTGAAAATATAGTCGTTGAAGTATTCTGGGTGGCCACGGTGACTCATTTCAATATTTTTCCGAAATTACATTTTTCCAATGTCAGGTCACAATAGTGAGTCAAAATTGTGAATCACACTAGTATCTCAATATAGGGAATCAAACTAGTATCTATCAATGTTTTACTCACACCATTAACTCATGAAGGTTGGTTAGAGTCGGTGCTTCACAATAGTGATTCGCATGGGTAGGTTATGATAGTGAGTCAGAATGGTGAGTTAGGACCGGTAGCTCGCTGAAAGGTGAGTCACACCGGTGAGTCTCAATGGTACCTGAAGGTGGTGACTCAGACCATTGACTTGTACCAGTAGATCACCAAATGGTAACTCACACCAGTAGCTCACACTAGTGACTCACAATGATGACTCGCCTAACGGTAGCTCATTTTTAATAATTTTTCAAAACTCCATAATTCTTCCAGTTTTTCCCCTTTATAATTTTCATTGACATAGAATAAATTTAATTCCCTAATTAAGTGGTTTTGGATCCATTTCAAGGGATACAAGTCAAATTTTTAAATTCTTAAAAAACTGGGTCCTTTGATTGGTCAAACAATGTGGTTTTATTGAGATCAAGATTTAATAGATATTCAAAACTATTTCTTAATTTGTGAGTAATGGATCAAACCCTTCTAATCCATGCACCTTACCTTCATTACATCTGATTTCTCTTGGAAGGAGACTCCTAGAACCATTCTTCCCTAAAAAGTCATGCCACTATGTTGTACCAGTTCGTTTGTGTTTTCCATTGAATTTCTTACTGCATGCACACCCCAACATTGGTGAAACCAAGAAGTTATGATCCTTTATTCTTCCAAGTAGGTTTTCCTTCATCTCCCTTTTATCTATTCATCATGTGGTGTGAGTGTATAAATTTTTCATGAGAACATAGTTGAATTTAGATTAACAATGATAATTACACCAGCAAAGATCAATCTGTGGGTCCTCGGGAAAATGGCGTATTATCAAACTATTTTATTGATATTTTGATCAATGTTTTAAATTGTATGGGCTATATGCCTACTGATAATCATGGACATATCCGTATTTTTTTTAGGCACTGGCTAGATTCTAGAATGCCTTATTTTTTGGTCCTATCAAAAAATTATTATGAAATTGGTTAACCACATACACTTAGCTAATAAATGGATGCCCCATGATCAAACTGTTTCTATGATAACCCCAGAAGTTACCAAGTAGAATTAAATAATACTTCCTTGTTAAATCTAGATATGTTTTGTTTAGTTTGTGTGGTTGTATGGTCATGGGAATGGTTCTATGATGTGGGGTGGTTCAGGTGGCGTAATGGAATATCATGTTGCGAGATTGATTGATCATGGAATTGATGGGTAGTGTTGTGTAGCAGGACTGGAATTGGGTTGTGCTATGTTTGTGTTTCGAGATGTGATGGGTGAGGTGTGGTAAACTAGCAGGGCTGCCGAGATTGTTTGTTATGATATGGATTGGGTGGAATAACGTTCAATAATGATGATGGAAGTGTTTGGCATTGTTTCTTTTCAATAAATAACCTGCAGATATCATTCCTATATCTCAAGATCAACATCTTATGCATTTAATGGGTGTTAAATGAAGAGAAATGTGACGTGGGTCAATTTACCATGGTTATTCTTCCTTTGTGTGACTTTTTCTCTGTGGAATTTTATTTGTTGTTTCAGGTAGTTTCCCGAGTAATGATGTAATGAATAAATAAATTGTTAATAATGAATGAGAATTTGATAAATAAATTAGCTAGGGGTATTATTGGAGTTGTGTATTATCGTTTGGTGGTGTATTTAAGGGTATAAGTAAAGACGGTACTATGATATGGTGGATTGTTTGAGAACCCATAGGTTGTGTATGAGTGCTTGGAATTATGTATATGTACTACTTGTATTTTCCTTGTGATTTCTATATGCATGATACCATAGTTGATAACTTTGTGTCAAACACCCCCATTGTCATGGGGGATGGTATCTTTCCCAAGAATCTTTAGGGAAGGATGGATGGCTTCCTACCCACTCTTCCCTACTCCCTCTTCCAAGAGGTGACATGCTATGATTTTTTAGAGAGTTTGTGGTTTCTAGGGCCCATGTTTGTGCGAGTAAGTTGTCTTTTCCTATGTGTTTTTGGAATGTGATGTGGTATGTTTCTAGGTGAGTGTAGGCATGATGTGATGAGAATAATTTGTCTTGGTCATGAGACTTGTTGTGAGGACCATGTTTGTGTGGGCGGGTAGTGATGTGGTTCTTTCAGAAGAGGATGGAACACCAAGATGTTTGATGTTAGAGTACGAGAGTAGCTAATCAGTGGGAAAGTTGTGTGGGGTAACCTATCATTGATGTTATTACTATATTAACTTAATTTTCTTGTGTTACCTAATGAGTGTTCCTTGGTGAGGTTAGGATGGATAATATACCTTGTTAGGTTCTTTTGGGTACTGTTTTTTTTCTCACAGGATAATTAGTATGCCTCTCTCACTTGTCCATGAGAGACTTTGATTTTTTTACTGCATATACTTGTATTGTCACACTATGTATATAATTTTTTTTCAAGTTTTTAAGAGGATTATATGAACTTTATTGTACCTTAATACCTTTTACTATTTTGATAGTTTCTATATTGCTAATTTAGATTTATATTGGGTACTTACCTAGGAGTTTTATGGAATTTTAACTCTTTTATTCTAAACATGAATGTGGGATGGAGTTTGACTTTATTATATATATATGATGGAGTTGTTTTGAGTTTGATACATCTAATCTCCTGATCTTGTTTTCATAAAAATGGAACGACCTCCTATTTTTGTGATATTGTATATCCTTGGTGCTAGTCACCACACCAGGGCCTACTAGAGGTAGGACTCAGGGGTCATTATCTCCCTTTCTTCATTCCCAGTTCAGGAGGGGAATCTTTGGAGGGAAGGGGTCATGATATATAATTAATAGGATAATATTAATTACCCTAATAACTTAAATAAGTGGTTAAAGGATCAGCAATGATGGTAGGATCATGGAACATCTATCGGAGTACAACATGGATGACCAATTATAACACAACTTGTTGATCTTGGTTATGAATATAATAAGAGAATTTTTCATTATTAACTATTGATAAAAATATATGTATGGAATTATTTAATGTATATTGTCCTTATATTTTATCCTGTTATGAATGAGAATCAATTAACTAACTAATTGGTTTTCAGATCGATCATATTATGAGTATTGGATTATTTGATGGGAATTTGGGTGTTTCTCTTACCCTTTAATTCATATATATTTTTTGTTCATTATAAAATCAGTGAATTGAGGCCAACATGAACATTTCATGAGTTATGTCTCTCATGTCTATTTTTTCATTTCACCCACATCCTTCATCTGTTTATCTCAAGTAGGTCAGAAAACAACTCAAAATCAATCTTTGTGTACTTGTTTCTTATCACAATGGATATAGAGACCCTCGACTTTTATATATTGAATTACATGATTTTAAGCATAATTATACATCAGATTATAAGCTAATGATTGTAAAGTCTAGTGTCATTGAAGACTAGGTATATAATCAAAAATTATAAAAACAACCATTTATTTAAACACCAAAATGAGCTCATATCTTCCAGTTTTATCATACATCAGCATAGGGTAAACTAGGGATAACATGAAAAAAGGGATGAACTTAAAGCCAATTAAGGGTATAACCATAAGAACAGAGCATTAGAACATGTGATAGAAGGTATTACAATATGATACAAAAAGTAATGTAACATATGTAATCATAACATATAAACTTTAGATTATTTAAACATGGAATCAAAGAAATGTGGAAGAAATATAAAACATGAATTTAGTATGATTCAAGGGTAACCACCAAGATGGTTTCTCATAGAATCACAAGCCAAGGCTAACCTCCAAGACCATTTCACATATTAGCACAAGCCAAGGCTAACCGCCAAGACCGTCGCACATAACACCTCATGCAACTCAACTATACCCAATGCATTTTAGCTCAATCTGGGTGAATCCATCTTATATTTAATGAATATATTTTCCTCATAAATAAACTTACATAATAAATCTTACATAAACATAAGGGTTACCCATCGAAAGAACTGGGTACCACAATCATGGCACAATGCATAACCAATGGGCATATCATGAAAGTGTGCATGACAGAAATGAATTAGAACATAGATGGAAATTCAAAAGTTAACATTGGAATATATCATGGTAAGTTATTTAAAACAAAAGTTACAACATATAAGAAATTTATTTGAGAAATTTTAGCTTTAAAACATTTTTGGGTGGTTTTAAGTGAAATACTACAGAGCATTCAAAATAAAAAAGGGAACAATATTTTATATAAGACCCAAAGTGAAACAAGAATGTATTCATAATAAAAATAATTATTCAATAAACACAATTTTTGATTAAAATAGAGGATAGAGTGAACATGAAATTGTTTAAAATTTTGGGAAGTTCCCTTAAAATGAGTATGCTTATTGAGAAGTATCGAGGAAGGATTTTCATAAAAGCATGTATATACCTGAAATAAAAAGAGATATGGATCATGAAATATGATTTTTGAGAATATAAATATAATGTAAAAAGATGTAAATAAAAATAAATGAAATATTTATTTGGGTGAAAAGAAAGATAGAGCAACCTAAAGGTATAAGGTGGTTCGGGAAGTATTCCGTTCATATTATCGACATGGTATCAGGTGTACTTAAGAGGGATTCATTAGAGGGAATATATTTTATCAACCCTTATAATTTATGAGGTATGTAATGATTGGTGTGAAATTTTACCCAATAATTAGGGATTACACATAAAATGGTATAGAAGAGAGGACATTCTTGAATAAAGTGAGATGTAGAGGATACCTTACCATAAATCTAATGGTGTTCTCCACTTGTTATCAATGAACAGAATAAAAAAATGGTTTATTAATTAATAATTCCAGAAATTATTCTGTATGTAAAATATTTATTATAATATTTTAAAGATCATGTATAACCATTTTCATTGGATTTGAGGTTCAATTTCATTGTTCATGTCTGTTTTCTTACTTTGTTTTAATGATTGGTTCACTTATATTCTTTTTTGGATAAACATGTAAGATGGTGGTGGTTGTCCAGAATTGAAGTTATATTCTATTTTTGATCATTCAGAAGGTTGCATGGCTGAAAATTTTATTTGTTTACTTGGAGTGATGTTGAATCATTATGTAAAACATTAGTGACAACCTTTTGGGATAATTGGCGGTTTTTTACACAATGAACATGTTTTGTTTTATAAACCAAAACCATGTATACAAAAGGATTATAGATCTATAGATGAGGAATAATTCATATATTATGGTTTGGTTCAACAAAGATAATGGTTTTATTACCATAATTGAATATGGTTATGGAAATTGAAAATCCATCATATATGAACTTGGTAAATTAACACATCTGAGATGGTGTATTTACTACTAAAATAAAAGAATAGTAAAAAAGATATGATAATAACTTATTCCACAATCATAAAAAAATTCTAGTACATGTATGGAACTATATTTTTAATAACATTTTAATTATTATAGGTAAGGATAGAAAAGAAAACAAATGAACTTGAAATGAAAATTAAGTAAAAGAAAAGCGGAATTTATCACCTCAATCAATCATCCTTCAGAGCCTTCTTAAAGAGATTGGATTTTGTATTTTGAATAGAGTAGAAGATGTGGGATGTGGGGGAGGATCTTGAGGAGAGATTGAGGGAGTATATAGTCAAGGAATAAGGCTTCATAAGAGTGAAGAGAAGATGTAAGGAGGGTGGTATTTATAGTATAGTAGAGGAGGATTTTCATAATATTATAATCATAAGTTTTTTAATTTTTCATAAGAAAAAAAATTATGATTCAATGACCAATAATATTAATAAATTCAAGTGGGTTCTATATTGGGGTTCTTAAATCACTTATGATTTCAAAAATAGTGGATCTAAATTTTAATGTATTTATACGGTAAATTAATGTATATTATTATTCACAAAAAACTCATGTATTTTAGAAAAATCTAAAAAATACACCCTAAATTTTTTTCGACGTGTTGAATCCAAAAATGAAATCCATTTTTGAAAAATATTTTTCAAAATATGATTAATTTAATAAATAATTAAACCCATAATTTATTCAAAAAATAACAACTTTAAAACATTTAATTTCTTATTCCAAGATATAGGTATATCGTGTTTCCACATGAATCATATTTATATAATGTCATAGCTAAAGTTACTATTCATTACGATATGTCTTTTTCCATTAATGTAATATTACTATTGATAAGGGTATATTATTATTCACCAAAAATTACCTTATTCATATTAGACTCCAAATAGCTTACTGATCACAACTGTGTATTGAGTTATGAAGGCGGTGATGGTGAATATGGACTGGATCATAGTTCGTCATGTTAATTTTGAAGTTTAGTGAAGTGATGGAATTGACCGGGTTTTTTTTACAAATATGAATTGGAAAGAATGATTCTGATGAGTGAAGATAGTATGGATCAGGAAGAATATATCAGAAATTAAAAATTAGCATACATTAATTTCATGACATTTTTTTAGAAAAAAGTGATTTCTATGTATTTGTTAAAAATACAAAATTTTAAGCTAATAGACTTTTTAAATGTATTTAAAATTTAAAATTATTGTTTGTATTGATTTTACAATTTATCTATATACTTTTTTATAAAAATTGTCCAATCAATGTCATTGGAATCAACATTATTTATGATTTTTTTTAAAAAAACTTTATAATTAAAATCTAATTTTTTGGAAAACCATTTTTTTCACGTTTTTTGAGTTTATTTTTACTTTAATTTATATCACATATATAAATTGAATTTGATAAAAATGGTATCCAAATTTAAAATAGTATTTTAAAATTTTAATAATGAGATGTGTAGAGACTGCGACCCCTCAAACCCAGGAGCTGGTGCCTTCTGAACATGATGTGTTGTTTTTAAATAAAACATGCACTGATAAACTATACATCTTGTCCCTATACAGAGGATCTGGTGTGGTTTGGGTTCTGGCAAACCGAAAACTTCTGAAACGATTCATCTTTTAGGAGCTGATACCAAAAAATTTTAAATCAAAACGTAGGGTGAGCATTGAAATACTCAGTAAGGGGTTTTTAAAAATAAAAATAGCGAATTTTTTTGAAAACATTCGTTTAAAATCATTCTATTAAGAAAAACTGTAACAACATCAAAATGCTCAATCAATATTTTTAAGAAATATATGAAACACTTATGACCTTTCTCAAAGGGGTAACAATGGTCATCGTAAGCAAGTACGACATGTGATTACTTAAGCATAAAATTAAATAGTTAAGAGTAACGCATAATCAGAGTTGCACAAAAAGAAAACAACTTAAATTTCCGTATGCTAGTTACTGTTTACTAATTTATAAAAAATAATCACGCTCCAAAGTTATAATAGTGAAATAAGAACATTGTGAAAACATAAAGGCATTGTTCATGAAAGAATAGGCATTTTATCATGAAAGAAACTTGTCACATAACCTGAATTATGTGGCATCAGCATTTAACTTAGACAATCATGAACATATCACCAAGGTAAACCCCAAGGTGTCATTTGAAATTACCAAGGTAAACCCCAAGGTACCATTAAAATTGTAATCTCTAGTGGTTACATCATTAACCAATGCATTGAAGCGCTATCAGGGTGCACCCTTAAATTTGTAATCTCTAATGGTTACATCATTACCCAATGCCTTGGAGCGCAATCAGGGCGCACCGTTAAATTAGTCTTTATTATCCTATGAGCCACATCATTTATACTTTTCATAAACCATTTGTATATTCAAGATGTCTCATACCACCTTGAATAACTCTTTCATTTTCATATTACCCAAGGTGTCCCATACCACTTTGAGTAATCTATTTTCTTAGTTCATTTAGTGATATATCATCAGTATGCATTATGTACAATAATAACTAAAATAAATAATGAGCCACCACACATTTTGCTGATACCTGATATGACAGGTAACATTGAAAATATGTTGATAACTAATCAAAGGAACACATGTATCAAAACATAAAGTAAGTCCTGATAATCATTACTAAAAATTAGGGTTTTGGACTTTAAACTTGTAAATATATACACAAATCACCATATATTCACCAAGAATTCATTTAATGGTTTTTACACTAAATAAACAAGGCCATTAAAATTTCTTGAGTTCTAAAAAAGTCTTAATTTTATTTAGTTAAGAACAAAAAAACATTAAGAGGGTTTAATATTCATGAAACTATAAATACAAAAACATGTGATAACATTGGTTTTAAACTACAACATAAATGTACCTAAGCCAATGGCCTAGATTGCATCCAAAATATCATTCGAGGTTAGGAATTCATCCCTTAAAATCATAACTATATCGTTTAAGAAAAAGTAATACATCAACATGTTGAATTATTCAGTTATATATATATATATAAGGTTTACATAAATAATATATGTTAAGCGTCGGTTAAAAAAATGCAACCTCAATATACATATATTAGCTAATATAACCTACCGAATGATATTGGATAACCTAAACCGAATGGGTTTGGGTTCTATGTATTCACATATTTATATATATACAAAACTGTATATACACTATATACGTACATATGAGTTTTGATTTTTTTTTGTAAAACTGATTTGTTAAAAATATTAAAATGATATATATATAACTCTTCTGATAACGTAATGGAAAACACCCTTTGAGGGTATTACAAACCAAAGGGTTTTTGCTCCATAATTGCATATACAAACAGTATATATATGTATATACTGAGTTTATAACGGTATCGGTTTCTCCAAATGAAATAAAAATATGAAAAAACCCTTCCACATGCACCCTACTGAAAACACGAAGGCCAAATACTTGAAGGCAATAAAAACCGAGGGTTTTATATTGAGGTATATATTTAAATATAAATTGTATATATATACACCAAGAATATAAAACAAAGGTCCCTCTAAAAGAAGGCAAGCATGAAAGAACCCTTACCCTGCTTTGAGGAGGATGCTCGGTCCATAGGTACTTCGATAGATTGCTGGGTGTCCGTGGAAAAGAAAGAGGAAAAGGATTCGTCCCGATTTCATGTGGCAGGAGGGTTTATATAGGGCTTCGGTGCACTTGGGTGACTCAACCCAAGGGTCGGCCGGCGTGGGAAGATGAGGAAACAGTGGCCTAGGAGGGGGTGTGCGAGGGTCAGGAGGAGCATTGCCAATGTAGAAGTCGAGGGTCCTTGGATCAGGCCTACTAGTGCGGGACCCCGATGTGAGGAAGAAGACGACGGGGAGGTCGATGCGGGAAGAAATAGATAGTCTAGATTTGAACAGGCTAGATTAGATGGCTTGAGAGAGAGAGAGGTGAGTTTATTGGTTTAAAAGAAACCTATGGTTGAGATAAGATCTTGTGAGAGATTAGATGGTCACAGGAGGAACATACGGGGCGATAGCGCGGCTAAGGAACAGACGAACGAGATCGAATCCGGATTCGATCGGATGGTTCTAATTGCACGGAACATGTCCCACATCGAAATGAAACACGGTTGAGGAGAGGTTTATTACTCAAATCGCACTGGGAACAGAGTAATAACACCAACACACACACACCAAGGCCTTATACATGCGCCCCATACGGTCCTTGGCCCAACCTTATGCAACGCGTGCCGCGGCCTTACACACGGGCCTGCGTGTGACTGGATGAACTTATGCTCAGCTCGGGCCTCGGGCCCAGATGAAATTCTCCATACACACTTGCGACCCCAATGGTTGGTACCTAGGGTCCCTAAGGGCTTGGTCTCGGCCTTGCAGGCTTTTCCCTAAGGAATTCCCTCAGCTTGGTTGGGCCCCAACATAATTTTCTCATAAAAATTTCCTTAGGTTTATAAAATAACTAGTATAAGTATACTTAGTTCAAAATAGTGTTCCATATAAATATTTGTTAAAATTGAGTTAATATACAATAAAAACAAATTGTTTTAACTTAAAATTTTCAAATCTAAAACCATTTTCTAACTTATGTAAAGTACTTTACATCTTGATATAAATCTTTTAAAAGATACACCTTTCATAATTTACATACTAAACCTTTATAATTATTAGGATCTTTAAAATACACCACTATTTGTTTCATAAAATTCCTTTTTTTGAAGACCAATAGTTTTCCCCAATTCAAAAGTACATAATTTTAGAGATTCAAAAAGATATAATTATCAAAAATACCATACATTAAAAAGATACTAAGTTTTAAACTATATAGGTATCAATCTGGATTTTGTAAATACAATTAGATTTATTTTCGAGAATATTATTTGTATTTTAAAACTATGACTGTTTTGTGAAAAACATCTTAGACATATTATAATATTTGAAATATCATTATAAGATCATTAAATACCAAGTTTTCATATAAAGATAAACTTTATCGACGGAAACTCAAAGGTTGTTATGAAAACCCAATGGTTATATATTTAATGGTCACAACTTAAAAGACCACTATAAAAATAGGGGTGTAGGGTGTTTATCAAAATTCAAGACACTTAACCCTAGGTGGATGGCTCTCCTCATACCATTGGTGCCGAGTATGTGTGACGTGGCTCTAGCTATTATATTTTTCACACTGATGGAACAAGAAGACGACAAATATCTGATTACTTGAGTTTTGATTCTTATTAGTCTTGTTGTGGCCATGTTAGGTCTTGTGCATTGTATTTTCAATTAGTTTGGGTCTTTGTTGCAATGTAGCATTTTAATATATACCAGTTCACCTTATTCTCCCTGTTTTTCATCTATTTAGTTTCAAATTCTTTATTAGTACCAAAACACCCCATGTATAATAAGAGACATCAAAATAAAACACCACAATTCTCACTCAGACAAGTTCATAAAACCTGGGGTGTCACATTATCCCCCACTTAACATAATTGCATCCTCATAATTATTTCCCAAAGTCATGAGGGTTCTATGATGTTTTCACTATCTCCACCAATGTAGAGGGTCAACAAGTGCATTTAGAGGAATCCCCATAGCGATGATCAACTCTTCCAGTTCCCTAACCCAGATACACTTAGGGCAAGAGGGGTTGAACTCATGTTTTAGACCTTCAGGCTTCCAGAGGGAAGCTTGAACAATACAATGTTTAGAAATTTCCATGTCGAACATTGTACGAAGAACACGCTGAATTATGGCTCGGTCAAGAATATTAAAGTCATAGATGTGGTCAAATAGGCTGAATATGAGGAGTTGGAACATATAAGTCGCATAAAAATTTACCTCCAACATAGCCTCTTGAAATTTCACCCTCGCTATGTAGTTCTGGCCCAGGGTGAAACACAGGAAGAGCCCTTCGTGGTAACTTCCTCGCTGTTCAGGCCCGGCCTGCTGTGCTAAGCCTATGCGGTAAAAGATGGAGGCCTTCCCTTGGTAGGTGCGGAGAATCTCCGGACTGTTTGTCACCTCAAACCACTTCTTGGAAATTTTTCTCAAATTTACGAAGGGGTCATACTCGTCCTCACAAGTTCTGATTGTAATGATTTCCAGAATCTTAGTGGGAAGAGATAACAAGTGGGTTTTGTCCTTCCATCTGAAGTTTTAAGACAGGAGTTCAATCACATGAAAACCATTCAATGGTAAATATAATGTAAAGAAAAGGAAGTGGAAGGAAACATCCAATAAACATATGTTTATTATTAAACATTAGTTCTTGAGTTTCCCCAAACTACCTACTATACGAACCCCACAGAAAGAGGAAAAACTCTCTATTTCCTCAAACCAAACACAGGGTGAGCATACAGGGTTAAACTCAAGGGGGAACATATGATGTCACATGAGTCTGGAATGAGGGGTATGAAGTTGGGAGACATCCACATACACTTGTTGTCTGCAAGACAGTCGGGTGGACTCATTTTCTAACATTCCGAAGTCTAACAACTGACCCAAAAAGCCGTAGTTGAAAACCTACCATGGATAGGCTGTATGGAGGTCACCGGTAATAGCAGCTTCTGGAAAAGGGTTTAGGATCATAGTGCCAAAGCCCTCACCCACCATGAAATTTCATAAAAGTCCCTCATAGTACCCTCCTCGATGTACATAAGAGGGAAACTGGGTCATCATCATAAGAAGGTAATCCATTCCTACCCCCTGGTTTAACTGAAGCACCCGTGGTGAGTTGGATAAGTCGTAAAGGTGTTTGTATGACATGCGGATGTGGGCACAGTTTAGAAAATCCTCATGGATAGCTAAAGACAGAATGGTCTCTAGGGTCTCAGTGGGACGAGAAAAAAAATTAGTACCTTCGTTTTCCATCTGAAATTTAAGAAAACCCATTTTTAGTAAAACTGAAGTGTGTATATATATATATATATTTGTTTCAGTTTATGGCTTTCCAGAGTTATCCAAACCAAACCACTGATACCAATTGTAGATACCCTGACCCCCAAAACCCAGTATCTAATGCCTTCTGAACATGATTTGTTGTTTTTAAATAAAGCATGCCCTGATAAACTACACATCATGTCCCTATACAAGGGATCATGTGCAGTTCGGGTTCTGGGAAACCAGAAACTTCTGAAATGATTCATCTTTTAAGAGCTGATACCTAAAAATTTTAAATCAAAATGTATGGTGAGCATTGAAATACTCAGTATGGGGTTTTTAAAAATAAAATAGTCTAACTTTTTGAAAACATTCATTTAAAATCATTATCTTAAGGAAAAATGTAACAACATCAAAATGATCAATAAATATTTTTAAGAAATATATGAAACTCTTATTACATTTCTCAAAGGGGTAACAATGGTCATCGTAAGCAAGTACGACATGTGATTACTCAAGCATAAAATTAAACAGTTAATAGTATCGCATAATCAGAGTTGCGCATAAAGGAAACAACTTAAATTTTCGTATGCTGGTTACTATTTACTAATTGATAAACACTAATCATGCTCCAAACATATAATAGTGAAATAAGAACTTTGTGAAAACATAAAGGCATTGGTCGTGAAAGAATAGTCATTTTATCTTGATAGGAACTTGTTATATAACTTGAATTATGTGGCATCAACATTTAACTTAGACAATCATGAACATATCACCAAGGTAAACCCCAAGGTTTCATTTGAAATTACCAAGATAAACCCCAAGGTATCGTTAAAATTATAATCTCTAGTAGTTACATCATTACCCAGTTCATTGGAGTGCTATCAGGGCGCACCCTTTAATTTGTAATCTCTAGTGGTTTCATCATTACCCAATGCATTGGACCGCTATCAGGGTGCACCCTTAAATTTGAATTTATTATCCTGTGAGCCACATCATTCATACTTTGCTTAAACAGTTTGTATATTCAAGATGTCCCATACCACCTTGAATAACTCATTAATTTTCATATTACCCAAGGTTTCCCATACCACTTTGGGTAATATATTTTCTTAGTTCATTTAGTGATATATCATCAGTATGCATTATGTACAATAATAACTAAAATAAATAATTTTCCACCACACATTTTGCTAATACATGATATGACAGTTAACATTGAAAAATATGTTAATAACTAATCAGAGGTACACAAGTATAAAAACATAATGTCAGTCCTAGTAATCATTACTAAAAATTAGGGTTTTGGAATTTATACTTGTAAATATATACACACATCACCATATATTCACCAAGAATTCATATCAGGGTTTTTACACTAAATAAACAAGGACATTAAAATTTCTTATGTTCTGAAAAATTCATAATTTTATTTAGTTAAGAACAAAAAAAATTTAAGAGGGTTTAATATTCATGAAACTATAAATACATAAACATGTTATAACTTTGGTTTTAAACTACAACATAAATGTACCTAAGCCAACAGCCTAGATTGTATCCAAAATATCGTTTGAGGTTAGTCATTTATCCCCTAAAATCATAACTGTCTCGTTTAAAAAAAATAAATACATCCACATGTAGAATTATTTTGTTATATATATATATATATATATAAGGTTTACATAAATAATATATGTTAAGCGTCAGTTAAAAAAATGAAACCTCAATATACAGATATTACCTAGTATAACCTACCGAATGATCTTGGATACCCTAAACTGAAAGGGTTTGGGTTCTATGTATTGAAATATTTATATATATAAAAAACTGTATATACACTATATACGTACATATGAGTTTTGAGTTTTTTTTTGTAAAACTGAGTCGTTAAAAATATTAAAAGGATATATATATAACTCTTCTGATAACGTAAAGGCAAACACCCTTTGAGGGTATTACAAACTGAAGGGTTTGTGTTACATAATTGCATATAAAAACTGCACATATATATATACCAAGTGTATAATGGTATGGGTTTCTCCAAAAAAAATCAAAATATGAAAACACCCTTACACATGCACTGTACTCAAAACACGAATGCAAAATCCTAGAAGGCAATACAAACCAAGGGGTTTATGTTTAAGTATATATTTAAATAAAAACTTTATATATATACACCAAGAATATAAAACGAAGGTCCCTATAAAAGATGGAAAGCATGCAAGAACCCTTAACTTGATTTGAGGATGAAGCTCGGTCCAGAGGTACTTCGCTGGATTGTTGGGTGTCCTCGGTAAAGAAAGAGGAGAAGGAGCCGCCTCGATTTCATGAGGCAGGAGGGTTTATATAGGGCTTCGGTGCACTTGGGTGACTTGACCCAAGGGTAGGCCGGCGTGGGAAGATGAGGAAATAGTGTCCTAGGAGGGGGTGTGCGAGGGTCAGGAGGAGCAGTGCCAAAGTAGAAGTCGAGGCATCCTTGGAGCAGGCCTACTGGTGCGGGACCCCGATGCGAGGAAGAAGACGACGGGGAGGTCGACGCAGGAAGAAACAGACGGCCCAGATTCGAACAAGCTAGATCAGACATCTTGAGGGAGAGTGGGATGAGTTGATCAGTTTAAAAGAAACCTACGGTCGGGATTAGATCTTTCGAGAGATCAGATGGTCACGGGAGGAACAGATGGGGCGATCGCGCTGGTAAGGAACAGACGGACGAGATCGAAGCCGAATTCGATCGGACGGTTCTGATCGCACGGAACGCATCCCACATCGAAATGAAACACAGTTGAGGTGAGGTTTATTACTCAAAACGCGCTGGAAACAGAGCAATAACACCAACACACACACACACCGGGGCCTTATACAGGGGCCCCATGCGGGCCTTGGCCCAACCATATGCAATGCGCGTCGCGGCCTTACAAATAGGCCCGTGTGCGACTTGATGAACCTATGCTCAGCTTGGGCCTCAGGCCCAGCTGACACTCTACATACACACTTGGGACCCCGATGGTTTGTACCTCGGGTCCCTAGGGGCTCAGTCTCGACCTTTAGGTCTTGTCCCTAAGGGATGCCCTCGGCTTGGCCAGGCCCCAACATAATTGTTTCATAAAAATTTATTTAGTTTTATAAAATAACTAGTATAAGTATACTTAGTTCAAAATAATGTGCAATATAAATATTGGTAAAAATTGAGTTAATATACAATAAAAACAAATAGTTTTAACATAAAATTTTCAAATCTAAAACCCTTTTCTAACTTATTTAAAATACTTTACAACTTGATATAAATATTTTAAAAGATACATCTTTCATAATTTACATACTAAACCTTTATAATTATTAGGATCATTAAAATACACCACTATTTATTTCATAAAATTCCTTTTTTTAAAGACCAATAGTTTTCCCCAATTCAAAAGTACATAATTTTTGATATCCAAAACGATATAATTATTACAAATACCTTCCAATAAAAAGATACTATGTTTTCAACTATATAGGTATCCATCGGGATTTTGTAAAAACAATTAGATTTATTTTTGAAAAAATTATTTTTATTTTAAAACGATGATTCTTTTGTGAAAAACATCTTAGACATATTATAATATGTGAAATATAATTATAAGAGCATTAAAAACCATGTTTTCTTATAAAGATAAACTTTATCAACGGAAAACCAAAGGTTGTTTTGAAAACCCAACGGTTATATATTTAACAGTCATAACTTAAAGGACCATTATAAAAATAGGGGTGTAGGGTGTTTATCAAAAATCAATACACTTAACCCTAGGTGGATGGCTCTCCTCATACAATTGGTGCTGAGTACATGCATTGTGGCTCTGGCTATTGTATTTTTCACACTGATTAACCCAGAAGACGACAACTATCTGATTACTCGAGTTGTGATTCTTAGTAGTCTTATTGTGTCCATGTTAGGTCTTGTACATGGTAGTTTCAATTATTTTGGGTCTTTGTTGCAATGTAGAATTTTAATATATACCATTTCACCTTATTCTCCCTGTTTTTCATCTATTTAGTTTGAAATTCATTATTAGTACCAAAACATGCCATGTATAACAAGAGACATCAAAATAAAACACCATAATGCTCACTCAGACAAGTTCATAAAACCTAGGGCATCACAAGATTACTTTATTTTTTTCATTAGGATGGTAAATCATTCTAAAAAAAACATTACGTACCACAATAAGAGTAAAATTGAGTAAAAAAGGATAACATTAAATAGACAAAGGTTAACATTCCCCAAAAAATTGTCTAAATCTTATTTGATGGATATATTTTGACATTATATTTTTTCTTATTATAATATGGCCCACTATTAATCCATTTGGATTGTGAAAGACATTAAAATATTTTAAACTGTTGAAAAATTCCATGTTTTTCCTCTCCCCAATTTATAAAGAGACACACCCTATCTTATCTTATTAACAAATCTAAAACACATTACCTTAACCAGTCCCTTAAATAAAACCTTACTAACATACCACCTCATGTTAAAGAGATCATTTTTATTATAATACCCTCCTAGGAAGGCTGTAAGTATAAAAATAAGGAAGATCTTCGAAGAAGAGGTATAATTCATAACCTAACATTTTCATTTTAATTCTACATATACCTACATCAAATTTGTTTCATCCATGATGAAATAATAACATTAATATTATCCATATATTAGAATTTAATTATTATTATGTTAAAATGCTTCTTCATCTAGCTAACTATATAAATTAAAATAAAAATATCATTCAGGTGTATATATAGACTATTGCCTCATGACATGATGTATGTCATTTTTCATCACAAAATCTAATGGTTCATTATAATGATAGATCCTTATGAAATGTAGTGAAGAAACCCAGGTCGATTATTCTTGTTACCCGATTTGGATTCCACACAGCCTACAGTTTGTTCCTGAACGACATGGGGTAGCTATAAGAACTAGACATAACCAACTATCATTTTGGAACTGTCAGCAGTAGTAAATTTTCATGTCCCATAAAAAAATAGGATGTAGACACCAATATCATATTTTTTAATAGTAAAATATAATAATAGACATCATAGTAAAAACATTTCATAATAAAACATATACCCATATACAGGGAAACTAAAAAACCAATTCAAACTCAATGAGAGGACACAAAGCCAAACAAGTCCCAGGCATATAACCTAATAGGTACAAAATATCGAAACAACACCACATTCGACAATCCCTATGATACTAAATATCCTCCAAAAAACACCAGAAAATGGTAATCAATAAGAGACACCATAGACCATGATTACCTTGCCTTTAAACGTCTCCTAAATAATAAAATCTACAGAGGCAAAAGAGGTCCCAAGAAATGTGTGATCATGAACCCTTGTATAATACCACTGTGAATCTATTTAAGTATTTTACCTAGAAAACCCTAAAATCTCGGTTGAATACTTTTTTGAAAACCATACCACTTTGAAAACATGCCATTTTCAAATACACCTTCAATATCCATTTTTTTGTTACAACTATACTAGTCTTTCAAAAACAATTACCGACTCGGAAAAATTAAATAAACATAGCTAGAACAAAAAACATTCACAATATAATAATAAAATCCTTATAAAGTGTGACAATAATGAAAATATCACAGAACAATAAAGATGTAAATTAAAAAATGTGAATAATAAATCTCATCTCATCAAAGGACACTAATCAATTTCTTAAAGCATATAAATCAATATGAAATGATTAATGTAAACATATGGCTCAAACCGTCAATCATAATATGTGTTTGTAAATAAATATTCTATCTATATAAGTAAAAGGATGATCCATAGTCTTCCCCCATCCAAAACATGGAATCACACATAATCTTCCTTCCCAATTTCTCTATTAGTTCCTTGGTAACCAAATTTGATGCTCATGTAGTTCTCCCACAGATATCTCACACATACTCTCAGAAAAACCATTATGGATGCTCGCATGGGATTCCTTCTGAATGCTCCCATGGTCCCTCAATCAAACCAATTTCTCATACCCTAGTTAACCCATGTTCTACACTATGCCAACACATCCACAAACAATTTAAAATTTCTATAAATCTATTTCAAAATACATTTCATGAAAAAACACATTTTATCGAAACATACTTATTTATGTAAAATAAGTTCTAAAACTACTTTAAAAATCATTTTAAAACCCTAAAAACCCTTTAATCCATTTTAAAAAACTCTTGCTACGGAACCAAGAAAACTCCATTGTAAAACCCCACATTAAGAATCCAAATAACAATATCAATCTATAAAACACATCAAAAATGGAATTTTCATAGCGCATATATAATTTATAAGGAAATTTGAAGAAAAAACACATTAGAATATACATATAATGGTATTATAGGGAAATTGACCTTAACTAGAGACACCTATATTATATTTTGTACAAATCTAACCTCCCTTAATGATGACCACCTGAAAGAGGTTGAAAATTTCAAACATACGTAATTCATATGAAAAATTATTATTCCCCCCATTAAAACACTTAGATCATCATGTAATCCCTTATAATTATACACATCAAAAAGAAAGAGAATCTTAATGTTATGAGTAAGGGAAAATAATAAGAAAACAAGAATAAATTATCCTACCTCATGTCAAAAAACCAATATCTCCATGAGAAGTTTGCTAAGAAAGAGAGGAAGAAGCTCAAAGATAAGGAAGGATATATATCAATGGAGTAAGAAATGAGGGAAAATAATAAAAAATAGAAATTGGATTCATGATAATTTAAAATTTTTAATGATCTATCCTGGATCTTGTGTTTTAGCTATGCGGTTTGGTAAACAATTCACCAATTATGCAGATGACACAATCATTCCAATAACAGGCCATCATGTTTTCCCAGGGATCATACATGGTTTAAAAAACTGAGGTCAAGACCTGAAGAGATACTATAACTCTCTATAAAACTATCATGGTTATTGTTTGATGTCATAAGGTTTGGAAAACCAATATCAAGACATGAAATACCCTTTTTCCCCTTTCACGATTATCCTTTAGTTGCTACATAATTTTGGAAGACCTTGCTAAAACGTTGTACCATAGTCTTCGTATTTATAAAATACAAATTTCCTACTCCCTCACCTAGGAACTCTAAAACCAAACCAATGATGATAAAAAACAAAAAATTATATGTAATAGTGACTCGATGGGTTTCACAAACTCCCCACCATGCCAGTCACTTCCCCTAGAATTCCCTCAAGTGTGGGTAGAATGAAATAGGAGGGGCCACTAAACCATCATTAATGCTCAATAATTACTTGTATCTTGGATATCTAAACCAGAATAGTAGTTTATAAAATCCAATGAGATCAAAATTCCATAGAGTACCTTGTTCTTAACAACCAGGATATGGATAAGCTTGTACAAAAAGGCTGTATCATGATCAAGACTTAACTCTTTCCACTCTAACACATGATAAAGGTATGGGTGATATATTTTCTATTGGGAATCCAAAATGATATTTTGGATCAATACTTTTTTTTGTGGAAGATCAATTCTATAGGATACCATTCCATGATTCCCCACAACATGAAAACGCTAGACACAAAGTGGTGTTCGCTTCCACTGATATTCTAAACGACAGTGTCACAACCAAAATGATACATGGAAAAAAAATACATTACCCACCTAAAACTCCAATAGTTGATAATGACTAGTTTAATTTGATTTGTAGTGGATTTTAGATGTCACTATGAATTTAAGAATAATTTTAACAATTCAATATTCACCAAAATAATGTTAGGACTAACCAAGAAGATCTCACCAGCCTTATCCCAACACAATTAGAATTGGAACAACCTCCCATAAAATTCCTCAAATTGGGGCATCTTTTAGGAAACCTGATAAATACTTTTCTAAAAAAATATTCCTATGGTGGGCACCATTCCCACGAACAACCAAAATCAATTGCACACACCTGCAATATATATTGGAGGGTCTAGATGTTCTGATCTGACTAACCATATGTCACCATATGATATTTGATAATCAACTTCAACTAGGGTCACAAAGACTCATAAAATCCATTTAAAATGTGAATTTTAAAATGGTAATCCCAATATAACACTATCATTGTGGAACATAATAAAGAGAAACAACCTCTTTAACATAAAAGTGTTTGAGTTACAATACCTTCATCAGTTCTATAATGGGGATGAAGTGGGATTATTTTATCAAATGATCAATAATGACCCACATGTAATCATCCCCACTTATATTATGAGGTTTTACAATAATAAAATACAGAGAGATATAATTCCCTTTCCACAATGACAAGGTAAGTGGATGAAATAGCCAATTTGGTCATTGATTCTCAACTTTAATCCTTTGGCATGTTTAGTATTAGGAAACAATGTCCTCTCATACATATCTCTTCCTAGCCCACCAATACCATTCTCTAAAGATGTAAAACATCTCAGTCACCCAATGATGAAGGGACCGACTGGAATGATGTTGCACCTACATCACCACTTCCATAGGATAAGAGGACTAACAATCCATTTTCAAAAGAGATGAAATAGAAAAACTGAGACCAATCATTTGAGGTGTCCCCAATATTTAAGGACCTACTAATCTTTAAGAACTCAAGGATGGATGCCTAATCAATGAGAGTGGGAGTAATCTATATAGTAGAAAAGAATACCGACCCTCCAGAATCATGTATGTCCAATCACAAATCAGAACAACAACACATTAAACCACACTCGTCTTGTGATTTATGAACTAATATTACTGGAAACTTCCTTTTTATCATGTTAATGGCCCCATTTACCATCTTGGTAATATACACAATCTCAAAATCAAAACTATAATGGTACTCCACCCAAAAAATCATTCTGAGGCTCATGACCATCTATTAAAAATATACATATAGATATTATTATTTTAATACACTATAAAATTCTCTTTGAAGAGGTAGTTCCACCATGACATCAGATCATTCATAAATGATTGTAATTCTTAGTTATGGGTGGGATAATTTCCCTCATGTGGGAATAGATTCCGTGAGACATAGGCCACCTGATGGTTTTACTACACAAAAATAACCCCATATTCATAAAAAAAGTATCACAATACACTTTAAAAGATCAATAAAGATCAGGAACAATACAAATTTGGGTGTTTGTAAAATTAATCTTCAACTACACAAAGGTACTTCTACACTACTCATCCCACTGAAACATCAACCATTTACTGGTCAATTCCATCAAGGGATATTGTAGAAAAAAAGTTCATTAATGAATCATCTATAATACCAACACATGACTAGAAAATTGTAGATATAAATTAAGGTCTTAGGATTCTCACAGTATTTGAAAATTTGAGCCTTTTTGTTTCTCCACTAAAACTTTTTCCTCAAAACAACATTTCCTAGATAATTCACTTCATAAATCCAAAACTAGCACCCAAGAAACCTATAATATTGAATATTCTCTATAAAAACACCTAGATAATCCTTTATATGATCTAATTGATGTTAATCCATTATTGAATATACCAATATTTCATCCACAAACATGACAATGATATAGTCCAAGAAGGGATTTCATATCTGGTTTATTAGTGCCAAAACAACTATAAGAGAGTTGATAATCCTAAATAGAATAACCAAAAGATATCTATATATAATATTTTAATTTTTGTATTTGGAACATCTTATTCAAGGACCCTCATCATTTCATTCTCCAATATTTGATCGATTTTTGAAAACCAAAGAGATCCCCCAACTGATAAAATAGATAAGAAATTATAGGAAATGGGTATTTCTTATTTACCTAGTTAAGATTATAATTTTCTATGAAAAGTTGGAGTCTTCCACAATCCTTTGAAAATATAAATAGTGAATCCCACCAAGACATGTTAGGATGGATAAGACCCATTCCTTCAAGATCAACTAGTTGAACCTTTAGATAATTTTTCTGGGATAGAGCCATCTAGTATGAAGAAACAAAAATTAGGTTTATCCCGAGGAGCATATCAATGGTAAATGTGACCTCCCACTGGGGAGGAAACACTAAAAAATAATCTTGAAACACATTTGGGTACCTACCCTAATTCTCATGAATCACACCCACATATCATTTCTCTATGGACATATAGAAAAAACACAGACAATTGGAACACGATAAGATGCAACTCTAAAGGATCAAGTCCTATCCTCCCTAATCACAGATACCACACACATTGAATGATTTGAGTACTCAAATCAGGAGTGTGGTACTAGAAAATATGGTGATAACAGTTAAACAAAACCTTGAAGATGATCAACCAAACCATGATGATTATAATGTTGTAAACATCCATGTTTAAAACAAGGAAGTTATAGACAATATCCACACCAGCTACCACAACACAACACATAGGGAACATGAAACCTTTCTTATCATTCATACCCAATGAGTCTTGAAAATGCATAACATATGGAATCAAATATACTAATATACCTTGATCAATAATCATCTAAGTGAAATTAATTAATTGGATAATCTTTTGTAACATAAAAATAATTCTATAGAAGTTGAAATAAACAATGTATAGCTGGATCAGAATCTATGTCCACTAGAATGACCATTGCTTCATAGAGCCAACCTAGGTCAGACCCTTTCCAAATATTCTACACCTACATTGAATCCAATTCCAATGAAGATTACATCCTAAACCCTTTGAATCATGCACCTACACCTAATATCCCTATGAAAAAGTGGAGCCTTCAGTACTCCCATACAAATTCAACATGATATTTTTTTAAATTTTATTTCTATGGTCAAAGATAAAATGGAATTTTTTCTTGATATTATACCTGATGCAATCAATACCATTTCTATAAAATATAAATTCATTATAAAATATAATTAGTTTTTCTAGAAACACGTATCTAATTGGATTCTCACCATAAAATTGTACATCTGGAATAAATCAGATGTGATTAGAAATAACTGGAGTAAAATACTGAAGAAATTATAGATTTATATATTGATATTTATGATTCATTAGAGGTAAGTTTATTCTAAGCTTCTTGTTTAGTGATTAAATTAATCTTTTGGGATTTTACTCTAATTCAAATGTATCATATGAAACAAACACATGGAGGACCTCAACCCCCTCTTCCTAAAATCCGAAAATGCCTTAGGGTAATAACATGTTTCCTTTGATATTTCGGAATTGAAACATCCATGTAAATACTTTATCTATGATCATTTTAAAGATATCAATACGCTCCCTTATAGAAAATTATTTCTTAATAATATTCAGGTGTATAATGTAGAATTGATACAAGTCATTTGGAATAGATATAATTAGATGATTCATGGGAATGATTCCTTTAATATTGAAATATCCATCATATATATAATAGTTGCAGTGATGAATGTGAAATTCCCTCAAAACGACCATTTTAGTAATACTATTCATGAATTTCTAGTTATTATGTTTTTTTACTGTTCATATAATTTCCGACTAACTTCTATAAAAATTATGTTTATATGGAATCCTATATTTCCAAGATGGGTAATATTCATCTTTAATAGGTATTAAATTGGTAATCCTAGACCTTTTGGTTTTGGATTACTCTTTAGGAATAATAATAGTGATATCTTGGGATATATCTGTATACCATGTGGAATTTCTTCATCTTCTAATACACAAGTACATGGAATGGAATATATACTGGAATATAATGGTAATGAGGTTGGAATAATTAGTGGTTGTAAAGTGACACTACTACAAACATGAAATATATTAGAAATGCTCATATTCACCTTTCGTGTATATTAACTGTCAGGTGGTTTAAAATATTTAAACTCCTTTCCTCCATAAACTACATAATCACACTTGTGTTCCATGAAACTATCTTCTTGGATGATGGAATTTAAAACAAACTAGTGATCAGTAATGACCTCATTTGGCCGAATGACTTACCATATGAGATTTTCCATTTCATTCAAATACATTGTTATAAAAGGGATTATTTCATAATGAAAGAGACTTTTCCACCAATAAAATATCTTATCCATTCCTTCTGAAATATTAAAATAAGAGAAGGTAAATTTTTTTTCAATTTTTATTATTAATGTATCATACAAGAAATTTTTTTAGTATCAATATGTATATATCATATATATGATTTATTATAGGTTTTTAGGAAACAAATATATTTATTTTCCTAATTAAAATATTTTTTTACAAATCTATTCCAATTTTCATATAATAGTTTGTTTCTATAACATCACCTCTATAAACTCATAAGATATATTCTTCAATTATACATCTATTATAAATTCCAATACTTCCTTAATTAAATATAATTGTATAATTTTCTTTAATATCGTCTTCTTTTGTAGACCTTCATTTTTTAATTTATCATTTTCAAAATATTTATGTAATTGATTTTTTCTCATGTGTTTTTTCACGTTTATAATATATGTATAATTTATTGATTATGTGGAATATATATACAAGGATTTGTATTATGTTCTAAGTTAACGTATAATTATAACCCTAGTAATGGTTAAAATGCATGAGACAAAAGGATTCACGTGTAGGTTGTTAACCATTGACATTATGTTATGATTTCATGGAAACGAGCCTTGGCTTTTCTTCTTGAAGATAGGTTTTGTGCTTATGAAACATTCTTATGATTGAAATGTTTGAGTTTTTATTTTTCTCATATTCAATATTTACATGTTATTATTATTAATCATTATTTTTTATGATCACATATAATTATTATTTTATCTTATAATAACGTACCCTCATGTCATTTCAGATTAGCCCTTTACATGGATTTTTAGCTTATCCTACCCTTTATTTTTTCACCCAAGGCATCGCAATAATCACATGAGAAAATTTAATTATAGTGTATCTATATGATAATATATATTTTTTATTGTATTAAATATGTTTTTTAAAATACAAAATAAAATTTCAAGTAGTTCTGATGTGATGGAGGAAAATGGAATTGCTATGAAAAATGATATTAAAATATGACTAGAGGGATCTAGAACTAAAAAAATTATTGAGAGTTTCACTAATATAAAATTTGGAATCTATTTAATATATTGCCTTATTACACTTGTTAAAATTATGAACAATCATACCACTATTGTTAATATGATTTCTATTTTCCCAAATATGGTAGATTTTGAATTAGTGTATGGGGTTAAATCCACTGAATGACTCCAACAAGAAATTCCAAATAAAAATCTACCAAATAAAGGTAGATGTTGAATAGTATCTAGATTTGAAGCTCACTAATCAGAGTTCATGACATGGAAATCAAAGGGGGATAAATATGCAATGTTTAAACTGGAATATTGTACAACTGAACATCATACATCATAAGTGATACCACCACCACACATGATAATATTGTTGTTCGCAACATCAATACTCATCTTGAAACCTATAGTGGAAATATTTTGTGAAACCCATGCATTTCATTCTTATATTTTTTGGGTGAGTTTAATACTTCCTTTATTCATTATATTCTACCTATTAAGCACAATATATAGGGTAAAATCCAAATTTAATGATCTAAATTTGAAATAGTCATAATCAACATCATGGAACCAAGAAATTATGAACGAGAAAACGAAAACAAGGATTATAGAGACCACCATCAAATGAACAAGAAGAATCCTAATAAATTATTCACATTTCCCATCTAAGAATATATTATTATTAGATTCCATATTATATTTTGTGTAGAAAATAAAATATAAGTTCAGATAAGTTCTTTTAGTTGAATGTGATTGGTAGTACAAATAACACTTAAGTTAATAATCCACACTAGAAAATTAAATTTTGAATTAATGTACTTATTCCAACATAAAAGATCGTATTTTTTATAGATTCATTTAACATGAGTATTTTTTTGATATTGAACAATGTAGAACAGACTCGTGATTGATGGTTAAAACAAAATGATCAAGATCATCAATATCATCAAGAATATTTATATTAATTATAATATAATTCTCATTGTAACTATATATTTTATTGATCAATTTTATATGATACATATATTTATAGACACTCCTTCAAATATATGAGAATATAGAAACATAAAGTGACCGGCCCTAACATTTCTAATTTCAAAAAGAGATGTATTTTGGAGAGATAAATAATTGATTATAGTGTTTTAAAATTATAGTTCTATATATCCCACCTGCTAATGTATTTATTCTTTTGGATTATTATAATTTTGTTTCATGTAATATTCAAAGATAAAAACCTATATCGTGACCAAGAAATAAAAATTAAGAATTTTTCATTGAAATAATAGAGTAATTTGACATGTTTGAGGACTATTAATTCTTTTTAACTCCTAAAATATTGTTTCATTTGAATTTTTTTTTGTCTTGTTATATGGTAAAACTTGTGAATGGTTCCCACTAAACCTATAATATGGATTGAAAAATAATTTAAAATGGTACTAGAGATATAGTATATATTATTCACTTTATAATATAATTATTATGATTTGAATTCTATTATAATGTTTCCCCATTCTTGATGATGATAACTCCTAGAAATTCTAAATCCACACTAACTTATATAATTCTCTAATGCCAATTTGTAATGACCCAACCTAGATCACACAGTAACCTAAACCAAAACTAAAAAATAATTATGGAACACTTATTTATCTCTCAATACATTCATAAAAATTGATATATATAGTTAAGAATTATTTTTATTATGATGACCCAAAATCTTATCAATAGAATTTCATCCTAGAATATATAATTGTTTCATATAATATTATATAATTCACATGTACAACATGATAAAACCATTTATATTTTATTATAACAAATTTAATATTACATATTGAAAATAAATATCAACATAATAATTTAAAATATTTCATTGGAAAAAATATAAAATAAGATAACTAATATATAAAACATTGCATCTACTATATTCACTAGAATAACTACACTCAAGAACGAAAATATATTAATAAAGATTAATATTTGTAATAAGAAATTCATCATGGAAAATAAAATAACTATAAACATGATAGAAAATATAATTAAATGAATAATGAATAAAATATGTGGTTTTTATAGGATGTAGGTAACCAATATGAAAACAACAAATATGACCATTAGAAAAGTAAGTTAACTACTGGAGAAGTATTCTTTCCATTAAGAATAGAAACATGACCATTATAATAGTAGCATAAACTACAGAAGTGTAAAATAGCATTTATCTATCATATAAAAAAATTGATATATATATATACCATTGTACAAGTAAATATATTTTTCTTAAAATGATAAATTTAGTGTATTTATTTTTCGTAAAACAAAAATTCTTCAAATGTAATTTTATAATAAATATAATGATTGAAAATAAATTTTATTTTTATATAATGGGTTTATAAATTAATATTATTTCATATTATGAAGAAAATATAATATTATGTTCCCTTAATTACTTTTCTAAAGGGTTAGAAAATTGAACATAATATTAAAATTGGTATTTGTGAAATAAATGAGATTTTTTAAAGATTGCATTTCTAACCTTTAGAAAATTATTTACATAAATTGGTATTATATTTTTTAATCTCCTTGTCAAAAAATTTTAGAGTTATTATTTTTATTTTTATAAAATATTTTTATTTTTTTAATAGTAAAATATGGTAAAATATTGTATTTTACGTTATAAGCTAAATCTATAAATTTTTGACTGATAGTAAATATAAGAATCCATTTGTTCAAAAGCACATGAACCATTTACATTATATAGTCACAAGAATCAATACTATTGTTATTATTCATTTAAAATAATAAGCTAATTATTCTATAATCTAAAAACCACTCTCCTCCCCTAATAAATACAACCCCTCACCACCCCTTCTCCACACAACTTCTAATACATGGGTATTTCCAAATTTATACCCAAATATCACCCCATCACTCTCTTAATTTCACTGAAATCCTTGTTATTATAATATTCCAATCCCAATGTGTTTAAAGGAGTATTTAAATTGACACCAATGGAGATTTATTAGTCTCGTACTTTAAATTTTTAATTATTTTATTATTTAACATTCTCCTTTCCTTTCTTGTCTAATATGAAATTATGAAACTCGTATAATAAATATACTAGAATTTAATTTTTTAATGGACTATCCATATTCTACCATCCCATAAATATATTATTAAATGAAAATGTTGATAACAATATGGTTGGTTCACCACCTACATGACCAATGTACTTCATTTTTTTCCGCCACAATCAAGGATGATTAAAAAATATTGTTTATGACAAATATGCTGATAATAAGTATTATTTAACTTATTTAAATCACTATAACATTAAAATAATCATTTAATTAAATAAAAAGAATATTTTTTCTAATTGTCTGTAAAATGGAATAAATGAACTAACCTTATCATGTTTACATTTCTACTAAAAGAATCACCTCTTTGTCAGAACTCATATGGGGTTTTGAGAACATTAAAATTTATATAATTTCCCAAATACCTCTAATATTCCTCTTCTATAGTTGTAATACCATATGTAAAGAACATCAATCATTATCCACAATTGATATGACCTTGGAACCACGGAAAAAACGACAATTGAAAAGAAAAAGTAAACATTACATCTAATTGAAAATGATTCTAAATGAACATAATTAAAATAAATTAAATATAGAATATATATAAAAGGTTTTATATTAGGAAATTTATGAATTTAATTTGATTATTTGGGAAAATAAGTGGATGTGAATAATGGTTCTAGAACATATGGTAAGGGATCTGTCCAAACCCCCAATTTTCATTACTTTAGATATTCATCTCTCAAACTCACATCCAATCTCTCCTTGATTTTGTTTAATAAGTATAAATTCTTTATATATGTCTCTTAAATATATACCTATAATATTCTCCCTTATATTAATGGCGTAATAAATTCCTTAAGTTAATTTATCAAAATTTCTTTTTTAAAATAAAACATGATTACAGGGAGATTTTGTATCACTTAATCAGGATGATGTTTTTCAAATGAACATGATATTTTGATGTATATAGTTATGTAAATATATATGAGAATTAAAAATATTTAATTAATTTTTCTCATTAAAATAATTATGAAATATTCATTTATTTTTATATGAGGCAAGATTATGAAACCCATTTCATTCCATTGGTAAATATTTTTTATTCATTATTATTAATTACCTTCCATGGAACACATAATGTACATGTTATGATGGGTGAACCTAGATGGTGATCTAATTAATGGTGTAATGTTTTTTTCTCATGAGAGTGCATGTATGGGATTAGGTAATGAACTTCATCCATGATGTGACTGTCCTCCATTTGATTTTTTCTTGGCGGTTAGCCTTCACTTATTCATATTTTATGAAATTTTATTCTTACACATTCTTATGTTTCCTTTATATAACGATACACTGATTTGTATGTTATTCTCCAGATTTGTTATTCTTAATTGTTTTCTTTTGAGTTATCATGTTATGTCACTTGACTCACATTTTCATGTTTATTCACTCACAATATTTATAGGTTGCACCTTTTTTTTTGTATTCCCCATATTATCATATAGAGTTTTAAGAGATATAATTGATTTATGAGCTCATTAAGGATGATAAAATTATTATTTTAGGTTTTTATTTTCTTTTTTATGTATTATGAACTTATCCTTCTAAATACACTTGGCCTAAAAATATTTGGGTTGTGTTCATTGGATATTCATGTAAAAAATCATGTAATAAATTTTGTGAAATTAATGGGTCCCAATGGATTCAATCATAGAAATATCTAGTTATTTTTCAGGATTAATACTTGAATAGTCTAGTCCAACCCATAATAATAATTCCACATGTAGGAGAGTATCCTTTTTTATTTATAGAGTTAGTGGTTACCAAAAAATTACATCTCTGTTTTGATGTTACACATGGATGTATGTTTGTAGATATTACACATACATTTGATAACCCTGGAAAATGTGAATTGGGAATTAAATTGATCAAATCTAGGTGTACGATAAACAGAGATTACTTCACACTAGGGGTGATACTATCAGAGGATGTTTTTTTAGAAAATCCAGAAACTCTTTACCAACCATCAGTAAGGACTTCAGTATATTTTTTTGTTAGAAAAATTACAGTGAAATTACAATTGATAACCAAGATTTAAACCTACATACTCATTAGTTAGTGTTTATGTTTCATTTATTAGTTTCTTCATTTATTTTCATAGTTTAACATTTAATTTCATTTTAGTAACGTATACTCATACCTTTTTTTGTTTTAGTTAATTGGAGGTTATAGGGGGATCCATTCCAATAACTGACATGATAGGAAACATACTGATTTACCAAGAGATAAGTGAATCCTAACAGAAGTAGGATATATGAACTTAATGTGATTATTGAATCAGTTGACACAAGATATTTATAATTACATAAAACATGTAGAACACACTCCTTCCCCTATGAAATAGAATTTTTTGGTTGAGTCCTTTTTCAGAAAAAGGCCTCTTATATATTACAGATCATCCAATATCCTCATAAAGGAATAATGTATTAACTACAATGATAATATATTATATATACTCTAATGCCTAGAATAATAGAAATTACAGTTAGTTGACTACCATCTTGAAGGGGAAGCTAATAAGTGGTGGAAACTAATCAATAACATGATGTCAAAATATGGAATTGATTCCATAGTATGGTTATAATTCAAGAAAATATTTTTCAATAAATATTTTCCTCAAACAATCTATTTAAAAAAGGAGTGGGAGATCCTTATACTAAAGGAAAAGGAGGATGAGTCACTCAATGGGTATGAGGAAAACATCACCAGACTTGTACGATATAACCCCAACTATTTCATCACCACTGAAATAAAGGTGGATTAATTCTTTTATGGTATATGGGTGAGTATATGAAAAATAATAGTTATTCTGTTCTTTGATATCTATAAAGATATTTCATGTTTTACTTAGATTGATGATATGGATATTGTTAATTCCCAATGGTCTCATGTGATTGGGGATAAAAACATTAACAGAGTATAATTCTAGAGGATCACCAAATATATCTCATGTAGTAAAGAAAACCCAACATCAAATGTTTCAAAAAATTTAGAAGAATAATCCCATAAACAATCACAAGTGAACCAGTAGATGATTAAAATTTTGAAAATATAGGATATTACTAATAAATTAAAACTATAGATGAAGAAACCCACTAATGTGACAATTTAAAAGAATGATTAGATAAATACTTAACTTCCAGTATTGTTTTTAAAATTCAAGGAACATAATAATTTTGCTATCATATTAATTATTCCAAGGGTTATTCATGATAATGATTGAAAAAAAGCCTAATGGACTATAGAGAAGTAAATTGAATATTCTTTGATTGATGTTAAGGAAGGTTCTAGAAATAATGTGGTGATAAGAACAATTGTTATTCAATAAAAATAGAACATTTAATTTTTTTATTCTATTTTAATGAATTATTTCATATCCTGTATGTTCTTTAGAAATATTCAAACACAACATAAATACATGGGGCTTTCCTTTCTATTAGAACAATAAATGAAGAAGTTATTACATCCAATGTCCCTCACTATTCTTCAACCAATGTTTGTGAAATAATCACTCCATAACATATTTCCTTACTTCCATTATAGGAGTTTTTCTAATTTTGGGATGGATTAGATATCCTTATATAAATCTAAAACCAACTATATGGATATGGAGATCACCCTTCACATTTTAAGTCATCCTTTGATTATGTAAAAGTATAGGAAAGATGATTAATCTATTTTTGAGTATTCATCTCAATTGTGGATATTATTACATTATGAGATATCATATCTAGATCAAATGATTGGAACAATGGATAGAATCATGTTTGAAGAAATTCCCATTATGAGGGTTTATACTGATGTGTCACAATAATGAGTTTTCTCATTTCCTCCCATTAGATAGGTTGAGTTCTTAAATCAATTTATAATTATATCTCTGCATATATCGTAGAATCCCTGTAGAATGGACAACATGGATTCAGATGAACTAAATATTCTATTGAAAGAGAATCTATAAATGAGCTTTATATTCTCAAATCTTTCACCAAGGGGTGTTCTTGTACACTTTATAAAGAAGTAGAATTTGTAAATGCACCTCATCTTTTATTACCACGAGCTCAAAGAATCATGATCAGGAACAAGTATCCCCTTTTTTAGATGGATGATTTTTTTGTTCAATAATGTGGGGCCCGATATTTTTCAGTGATTAACCTTTGGTTTTTATATCACTAATTAATGGTAACTAAGGATCATATTCCGAAGACTGATTTTTGAACATGGTATTCACACTATGAGAACATAGTGTTTCCCTAAAAACCTGTTAATTCTAAAAAAATAATGAATATATTCTATAGAGATTACTTCAATAATTTTTTGGTAGTATTTATAGATTATATTCTGGTATACACCAAGAGTAAGGAGGAGATTGAAAAGTATTTTAATATATTTATAAAGACATTGTGATTAGAGAAGTTGTATGTAAATTTCATTAAATGATAATTGTGTATTGTTGAAGTATTAATCTTGGTGCATTCCATCAAAAAAATAGGGATATTATGTTACCCTTTTAAGAAAAGTTCAGTTGCAGAGTGAACCAGAACAATATCTATATTAGTTATCCTTAGTTAACTTAGAAAATTAGGGTATTATCAATTCTTTTTTAGAAACATCTTATGAATGTAAAACCCTTTAACTAAGATAAATCATAAGGGGTTATTTTTTCTTTACTAATGAATGTGAATAGAGAATAAATAAATTTAATAATATTTTAACAATATAATTTTTCCTTATAAGGCGTTGTAATATATCTAAATATATTTTTAGATTAATTAACTGATATGACATGAGATTTTGAGGCCCACCAAACCTGAAAGTGATGTTTTAAACATATTTATATATTAAAATGATGCATGCATTATTTTCCAAAAAAATTGAAATAAATTATAAATTGAGTCGTTATTGTAAATGTGAGACCACTAATGTGTTCAGATCATCATTCTTACCCTAGGAGAGACATAAATTATTTCGACGTCGAGTATTTTTGAAAATATCATCATAGGAAAAAATAAATAAATAAATTAAATAAATTAAATTATTTAAATTGTTTTGATGTTGTGAAATAATATCTACTATTAAAACATTTCTATAACATTTTACCAGGGTATTATTCATTGGCATATAATCTGAAAGGAGGGATTGGAGGAGCATTAATGATAGTAAGATCTTGTAACATTGATCAGAGTACCTCAAGGATCACTAATGATAATGCATCTTGTAGAACATGGAAATGACATTGATAAAGGATTGTTCATCATTAAATATTGATAAAAAAATATATGTTGGGTATTATTTTATGTATATTTTTCTTTTTTAATCCTATGGAGAACATGAATAAATTAACTATTGAATATTTTTATAGATCAACCATATTAAGCATATGGGATTATTTAATTGAAATTTAGGTGTTTATCTTATTTTTTAAATTATATCACTATTTTCATCATTCTAAAAACAATGAATTGAGAACAACATGAACATTGGATGATGTATGTTTATTATGTATTTGTTTTTTTCACTTCATCAATTTTCATCATTTATTTGTCATTAGTGGATCATCAAACACCTAATAATCAATAATATTACACATGTTTCTTAATGCAATGGATTGATACCATAAATTCTCATTTGTGTTAATGGTGGGATCAATCTATGATGGTGATAATGATTGATTGGGACTATATAATAGTTCATTATGTTGGGTTTGATGTTCAGTGATGGTATGGTATGACCAGGTGGTTTCTAGTGTGAATCAAAATGAAGGATTCTGATAAGCAACAATGGTATGTATCAACATGAGTATATCCATGTTTACTAGCTCTATTCATGGAATAATTGATTGAAATAGGGGAATTAAAACCTTTGTGAAGGTTCCATGGAATCTATAAAATGAGATTTCATGTGGATTTTAATCTCGTATTACACACTTTTTGGTCTCTTGGTTGTGGTGTTAGGATTTCCATGGAGAAGAAATTACCACACACCATGTTATGCCACCAGTCTTCCTGGATTGTAATTGGGGAGGTACATGGTCGTAGACATGTATAGGTACACAACACAACCAGAGCACAAGTTATGTTCTTTGTAATTATACATTACTATGTGTACATTGGAATATGTATAGGTTCATGAGAATGGACACAAGTTGGTCTAGGTTTAGTGGTATACACCATGTATGCTACATACATGTTGTGTTCTTTTTCAAAGAAGGTATAGTTCCCTTCATTGCTTTTTCATGGATTATTTTCCATATGAATTATTCTACCAGTCAAATATCATGTGTGTATAGTGCATCATTACGTCCGAATCACAAGATAGTGTTCTCCTCCAAGGGATGCATTTTTTGACAGAATTTTAGTATTCCTATATAGGACCCGAAGTGGGATCCTCTATTGTCTTCTGCCCATGGTGGGGTTTCAGGTATCAGTATGTCCAACACAACATGGGCACTGAACCTCTATAGAGTAAGTTATTCTACATTGGGTTTGTTAGTATTACCCCATGTATCTAGGTGTGATCCCCATCGGTATGACAACCTATTAGGATTTCTAGTGTCTGCCATCCTCCTGGAAGAACCCATTAAGCATGAGATATCATATAGATTTCATCAGTGTTTTTAAACACAATGAGTGAGTTCTCCCAGGTGGGTATTTCTATGATCCCATAATAAATATTTTAGGATGGAAACGTGGTTGTGACCTTGCCATAGGACTGATTTTATACTATGATTATATCTGATTATTTTCATTGTAGGTATCATTTCTATAGAAATTTCTTTATAATGAGATGATATTTCTGTTGAATATTTATGCTATTGATTTTGTGGTTTCCTACTCTAAATTCTATACGAAACCCATCATGATCCTTTCCTCTATATGTGATGTCATATACATATTATGGGTCATTCAATGTGGTTCTTGGGGGGATATAAGTAGAAGGAGATTAGTTTTGGAATAGACATACCATTGTGTGTACCATTAGTCATATTTTCTTCAGTCCCCTATTTCAATATTGTTGGACTTCTGGATAGTTTTTGATAGGATTATATTTGTCCTTTTATTATTTATAGTATTATTATTAAACTATGTTGTGAGATTTAGTTATATTCATGCATTGGTATTAGTTGTTTTACATTTCATTGTTGTATGGTCTTGCAGATGTGTGTGTGTACAGATATTGTAGGCTATAAACTCCCATGTGAGAGTTATGCATATTTGATGCCAGTCCCCATCCCCGGGCCTATTATAGGTGGGTTGGGGGTAATAATACTTAGATAACAACTTTCCTAGCAGGCTATAGTGGGATAGGTTTGGACTGAGTGGTATCAGAGGGTTAATCCTTGTATAATAGTTTTTACTTTACTTCATCAATTAGTGATATTGGTTTTCGCTTTATGGAAACCATGTTAAGTGTTTCATGTTTGGACCATAGGTCCGGGTGTCCAGTGAGGGTGTGTCAGTCAATATATTTATTCATTGAGATATTCCTAAACTACTTGTTGACACGACACATGTAGCAACTAGTTCCAAGGGAAAAAAACATTGGTGCATGCATCATATATGAATAGGTTTTAGTTTCCATGTCTTTCTTGAGATATATCTCTAGATATACCCCTCAATCATGGAAAAACATTTTATGTCATGATTCCTTATTGATGATTTCTAGTTAGTATTTCGTAAGCGGATCATGAAGATGATAGTGAGCTTGTTGGTTGAGTACATGCAGATTATTGGTTCTAATAGTGGTAATATATGAGTTGTGTCTTCAGTAGTAGGTAGATGATGGAAGACATGGATATATTGACATGTGAGATGATTCAAGAGGTTATCCTAGGATAGAGGGCTTGTATTTCAGGGATTGTATGATGGATATAGTCATCCTTAGGATGGAAAATGTTACTCATGTGATAGTTGTAGACATCTCACATGATATTTTAGAACATGCTATATGGATGACAAGCATTCTTTGGATAGGCCACCTAGGAAATTGTAGTGATAGGAGTAGGTAGGCACTCAATGAAGGAGATGTGGAAGAAGAGTATGGAGAGAAGTATGAGGTATAAAATGGTTGGAATTTTTTCAACCACCACCCCTATGTCCTCTTCGCCATGCTTAGGGAGCTGGTTATCTGGGATGATGATAGATGTAGGAAGTCTAGGATTATTTCATGAAGGCTTCATGGATGATATGAGAAATGATATATGTATTTTCAGACTTATAAATATTACTTATAGATTCATGTGTGATTCATTATTTTTGATTCATCATCTCTGGTTTGAGACTTATAGATTCTGGTTGAGCCCATAGAACACCACTTGTGATTAGATACTTCTACTAGAGGCGACTTAGTGATCACACGCTTCTACAAATAGTGTGACCTGACTCATGGAGGAGAGATCTTCTTCTGGGATCTATTCATCGCAGTGATGATCCCTTGGGATATCATATTAGGAATAGACTTGGTATTCATAGTTCATTCCCATATGAACTATCTTTAGTGGAGGATGTGGTGTGTCTGTAATGATGGGATGATATTTTCTACTATTGGTGAATTAAAAACAAAGAATATTATGATGGAATCATGAAAATATAAGTCTAGATTATTCTTAATATGTTTGATAGCTTGACTAATTGAGTAGGGGATTCCACATATGCTAGTTTCATATAGTATTGGTGGGGTATGAGGACATATTTCCCGCGGACGTACCAAGTTTACTTCCCCACTAAGAGATTATATTATATATTAAAATTTACATCGGGATAACCTTGACATCATAATCAACATATTGAATGTCTCTTGAATAGATTCAGGATATGGGGGTCTAGTTGTAGGATATGTAGAGGAAGGGATTTGGTATACTTAGCGCTTCACCATGGGAAGACCTAGTTTTTTTACAAGAAGGAAGACGATAGCTTGACAGTGTGTGTAGATTACCATCACCTAAACCAAATGATTTAAATGAATAAGTATACACTACCAAGTATTAATTCCATATTCAATCCATTAATAGGGTTGGGATTGTTCTTGCAGATTGAAATCAAATCAAGATATAGCCAACCTCAAGTAAAGGATGATTATATAAGGAATATGGAATTTTTATGTCTCTATAGTCAATATGAGAACATGGTGACTTCGTTAAGAATTACAAACTACCCATAAATGTTCAAGGTCACCCTAAACTAGAACCATCATCATTTTTAAAACAGTTTATTATAGTCGTCATTAATGATATCTTTGTAAACTAGTCATCCTTGGAGGATCACATGGGTCACTTGAGTATGATCCTAAAAACACTTAAGGTGAAATAACTTTATAAGAAGCATCAGAAGCTAATGTTATTTAGGTCCCAAAGGGGCCTAGATAACCTGATGGGGGGGGGGGTAAATCATGGTATAGATATTTTATTTCAAAAGTATTCCTTCACCACTACATCTTGACCTCAATATTATAAGGGTCACTTTATTTAAACTTAATTGTTAATGCTACTCTTATCCTTTCATTATTTATCAGATGATGATGCTTTGAATGAAAAACTGGAAAGAAAGCACAATGATGTTGTGATTATTACATAGTTCACCCTCAATGGGATACATCTAAAGAGAATACAACAAATATGTTCATATTTTACCAAATTTAGTGTGTATCACAACAGTAATGATGTCTAGGATATATATTCTATGCCTATTCTCAATGCCTTTACAATGTCTAGGCTCTTCTCAATGCATTCCCATGGGTCACTCCCTATGTACTTTTCTCTGGATCACTACTAGTTGGAAGGATCACCTTCTTCCTCTTCCTTCACTAAATTTTTGTGGAATGGATTGAAACACAGCTTATGGATTTATAGGTCCCTTAATTTTCATGAATTCACACATCCTCAGTGGTAGATGGATGCACTGTTGAAGATCTAATTTCATCCAATATATGAATACCAATTTTCCATAGTTCACTGGGAAATCCCTTATAAAACACTATTTTGATTCCCACTACCTTTGTAAAGATCCGTATTTCATGAATCTCAAACTAGCCTTTGTTAAGATTATTCTTTCAAAAAAATATAAACTAGACCTTGAAAAGTAGCCACCACTCACAATACTCTAAAATTTTGGTCATATTTTTATGGGATTTCTGAATTACAATACATTCACAATGCACTAATGATTCATTTGGATGTAATATCCTTCACAATGTTTCTCTCCAGAGCTGCCTTTGCAAACTACCTTCATGAACCACCTTCGTGATTTGAGAGCCTAAAGATCTTTATTATGTAATGATACTTTTATGAAGGGGGTAGTGGCCTATTTATAGTCATTCTAATGATTCCAAAAACCTTCGAGGACATGTCATCTCTTTTCGTGAAGCTCATTCATTTTCATTCACGATGCTCCCTTTTTCACGATGCTCCATGGATATTTCTAGCTGGCTATTCGATTCATAATCATGGAGTATTCCATCAAATCCCTTATACCATCATGATTATCCACTCACAATGCTCATCGCAATGGTAAATTTCTATAAAAACCATTATGCCGCCATGATGCTCCACTAGCAATACTCCTCACCTTCATTCCCAATGCTCAACATAGTCATATAGATCACCGTCTGAAATATTGGTGCTTTCAGGAAACACAAATAACAAATTTAATCTTCTCAAAATTCATTCCTTTACAATATTTTGATGAGACATTCATGGAAATACACTTTTCCTGATTCTTGGCCAAACTCTAAAATTTTTACCCCAACAATTTGGCAAACACTAAGAAATGGAGTCACCTTGTGTAATTACTTTTCCATTCATATTTTATGGAATAATTTCATTCATCTTGTATCTCTGTCAACATTTCATGTTAATAATATCATTGGACTCTAAAATATACCATGGAGACCCACATTTTCAACATGAACAATCCACCCAAAAATTCTGCAATGTTACCTTGAGGGAATTTTCCCAACAATATCCCCCATTGGGTTTGTTGACAAATCATTCATAAATTGATACCTCAATGAAGCTCATCCAATTTCTACCACCATTCACTTCATGCAATTCAAATAGTGATCAAATACATACTCAACACATACTCTAAGACCACATCATCAAGATCGGCATGAGAAACAATAGTATAATAAAAACTTTATCAATGAATCAATTCATTCTAAAATATCTCAACTACTTTAATACCAAACTCTTTAGTTCATGATATATATCCTTTGAACAATCAATTCAATAATATTTAGATTTAAAACATCCCATGTCTCGCTGCTCCCCCTATCTCACTGCTCGACTTGTCATTTTTCCCCCGATCTCAAATAAGACATTTTCTCCCATTTCACATCCACAATTTCTCCCCATTTTTTAACGACCCAAAGATTACACCTTTGTGGTCTAAAATAATGTAAAGAACACATATGAGTAAATTAGGGAGAAACACATATTAACTTGAGGATAGAGGGTTCCACCTCCTCATTTTTTAAGTAAATGAAGTCAAATGAACTTCAAGAGCTAGTTTATGTCACTCAAATGCTTCTTTGGGTATGGGTTTTAACAAAAAAAATTACAACCTATAGTTCTATAGGCACATAATATAACCTAAAAATACCTTTCTCCACCTTCTCCATGATAAAATGATACTTTATTTCAATTTAATTTGTCCTTGAGTGATACAGTTTATTTTTTATCAAATTTATAGAACATGAATTATTTCAATGGATTATAATTAGAGACTTTAATTCAACTCCCATATCTTTAAGTTGGTGCTTCATCCATAATGACTGTGTGCATTCTTGAGCAGCCAAAATATACTCAGCTTCTACAGTGCTCAATAAAATGCAATATTTTTTCTTTCATAGCCATGAAATACACAATCCAACAAGATAAAAGGCATATCCTCACATTGATTTTCTATCATAGGCATGTTCGACCCAATTTTCATTGATGTATCCTTTTCACTGCAAGCATGTATCTTTCTTTAGGATTTCATTGATATTTCACTACTTGACATGTGGAAAAAACAATATTTGGTCATGAAACTATTAAGTACAACAATCTTCAAATAATCTTCATGTTTTATTTGATATTGACCACTTTTCTTTCATCATATTTCGATAGTTTCATTTGGGTATCAACCATATTCCTTATCCCCTAGGAATTATCCCTTCCAAATCTTATCAAAACCTCAATGGAATATTTATATTGAGAATAAATGTTCTATTTCTTCCTTGTTCCACCAGCACCATTATCATTCTATTACTATCATTATTGACATAGATAATGTAATCAAATCCATAATGATGAAATATGAACTTCTTCAAAAAAACTAATCAAGCCTTGAATACCATTCTGTTGCTTCTTATTTCAACCGATACAATTCCTTCTTCACACAATGCACTATATTATAATCTTCATTGTTGAGGAAACCATCTGGTTCCTCAATACAAACATATTCTTCCAGAACCCAATTCAGAAATGATTATTTGACATCCATATAGAAAACTCTAAACCTTCTTTGCACTACAATGGCCAAGAATAATCTAATTATTTCTCACCTTTCAATAGGTGAAAATGTCTCATCAACTTAAATTATCTATATATAGGTGTACCCTTTGTACACTAGTCATTATATATTTTTAATTACAACACCATATTCATTTATCTTATTATAAAAGACCTATTTATTCATGATGAAATTCTTTTCTGTTGGCCTCTAAACAATCTCCCATATCTGATTCATAACAATTTTTTAAAGCTCTTCATTCATAGCTTGAACCTAGTTTTCATATAAAATCGCTTCCTATTTCTCATCATAATTATATTTATTTGAATCAATATTTTACACATTTACTCACCCTGAGATTCTCACCTCCTCGTTGCTGCCATAAGGAAATTGTTCACTATTCGATTAAAGATTCTATTCACTCTCTACTACAGTGACATCATTGCATTTAAATTTATATATAGCCTCATATGGAAACATTATTTCCATTATCTCACTGCATCTTTGTTTCCTTTAAATAGTCAGCTGATACCATATTGTTAGAGAAACATAGATAATTATGAAATACAATAATGTTTCTAGTTATCCCCCAATCAGTCTTCTTAAACACATACACTCATTATTTCTATAACATTGAGATATTTCATCTGATTATGAGATAGAATGATTCCCTATGAGATGAAACTCCTCTAGTTATTAGGATTTTCGTTTAGACCTAGAATCATTATTCTTCCCCTGTATCGTTTCTTCACATGTGACTATTGGTTTTAGAAACTTCTCCATCTCAATAACATATTCTTGTTTGATATTCCTTTAATGGGACTTTCATTGAATAAACATACCCCATAGAAGTGATCCATTAACAAAACCTTTAAGCCTACTGAGTTGGGGAACAGTAAAGGAAACAATAGATAATGTTAATGTCCCCACCATTATCCATTATTACCAATTGATTCTATACACCCCATGCATCCATAAACCATTATCTTCATTCAATAAATTATTATATGTTTATTCTTAAACTCTATTAACCGATTTGAATCAGTTAACACCATAGATTACATCATTTCCCTACTTTGCATCTTTTGATGAAACTTCTCATTAGATCTTTTATCCCTTTGAACATAAAATACTTGAACATCCGTTAATAGCATTTATACACATAGGGGGATGGATCCTCTAGAATCCTTAAGAAGATGATTGTGGTCAATCTTGATCGATCATTTATTTGATACATTCTTGCAAAGCACTATACTCTTTATATGACTTTTCCAACTTCCCAGCTAACCTCAACTATTTTTGTCACATGACTAAACATCCTTTTCCCAAATTATGAGTCTTCTTTTAATAGTTATATTCTATAATACTGTATTTTTTACAATTTGGGGTCTAATTATATTAGTTCTAATTTCTGTAATTGATTTTCATCCAAATTCTAAATTTTTATGATTCATTCTGTGAGAGGATATCTCTCCACTGACTATCTTCTCTTGACCATTCCTTCATTGGAATTATATTTCCACTTATTTCACTTCTCACGTTGTAAATCATGTAATATTGTGGAGAAAATATTTATTCATTTTTCTTTTATTAGTTATTCGAGTCTTTATATTGTTTCTTGAAGTTGGTGGGTTCTTCACAAAATGTACATTAATATTACTCACAACTGGATTAGCTCCTCCCATTTTCTTCGAGGTTCATTTACATTCTCTCCCAAGAGATTATTATCAATGTAGTAGAAGAGGTGATTGATACACCTTTTGTTTAACTTCATGTGATTCCCTTAATGTTTTAAAGATAATTTTCAACTTATAATTATGTATTCCATATAGGAATTTTTCTTATATACTTTCAGAGTTTGGGTATTATTTTGAGTTCTTTTTCCTTATCTAATATCACATTGATACAATATCTTACCGAATTCCCATGATTAGAACATATAAAACATCTCTGGTTAATAAGATACCTCATGTTATCATTTCTTGTTTGATATGTTGATGCATTAAATGTTTATCCTATTATTATTCTGATATTTATTCCTTAGGCTTCAGGACACATACACATGATTTTTCCATATCTTTCACAATGATATAATCTAATGGTTTCTTTATTCTGAGAGGCATTCCTATCAAACATTTTAAAATACCTATGTTTATTATCATATTATGAAATATTTCCTCCTTCACAATATTAAATATATTCCTTTATGTCAAAAAAATCATTATGTATGACCATGATTTCCATGGTAATAGCACATGCTATCATTAATTCTTTTCAAATAATTTTAGGTATGTCTCCATCACCTATAGGATTTTTCTTACCTATAGAGCGTTTCTCATCATAGTCTTAAACATGCATAAGAGGGGGGTTATCATATCCAATACCAAATTATCCCAAACTATATGGTCTTTGATATGAGAAAATATGTTCTTGTTTTTCACCAGGAATAGAATATTTTCTTTTCAATTCATCATCTCTTGCCGAAGGGCAATCATATATTAAGTGCAATATATCCATCCTTTTAGGCTTTCGTTTAGTATTAGATTTCTCCACTTCTTTCTTCACTGATTCTAACTCTTCTCTTTATTTTTTGTATTTTCAAATCACTTGATTGAAGTTGAGAATTATGTTCTATCTTGAGATTATTCCCTCTATTCATCTCATCTTCCAATTCAAGTGTGTTCATAGCCACAAATTCAATTTTCAATTTTATATTAAATTTTTATTGAGTAATAGAGTTAGAATAACATTAATTCTCTTGTTTTAGAATTTGGTTTTTCTAATATTTTTCAGTAATCTTTTTAGCAATATCATCATTTATATCATTCAAATTCAGAACATCATCAAGCTTCTAATTCTCTCCATTATCATCAACTTTTGGTTTTTCTACCATTGTAGATTCCTTTTTCAATTCTTCATCATGGTAATCATTCATCTCCCTCATATCAGTATCTACATCAATAATTATATGATTTAAACCCCTTAGATTATTGACATCAATTTCCCATACCTGGATTCAATTACCCTGACTATTTTTCCTCTTTTAATTTTTGATTCAATTCCTTTGTCTCATAGAAAACATCTAATTTTCTCCTTCATGGAGTTTCTTCATCCTCTGTGGTTTCAAAGTCACTTGAAATTCCATGTTCATTGTTGTATGATTTTTTAAAATCATTGTTATTTCACTACTTTATTCCTTTAATTATATCACACTTTTTCCATAAACACTTACACACTGAGGAGTACCACCTAACTTCTACTTCTTCTTTGAAGTTCTTCCCTTTCCCATTCCACACCAAGATAAGTGAAAACTGAATCTTTAACATCAAAAATAAACTGAACTATGTTCATTCAAGGAACTTAGATAAATGAACCATTTCCCCCTTACAACAATTTTTAGGTCTAAAATGGGTCTAGATTCCCTGATAGGGGTGAATCCGGGTATGTATATTCAATTTCAAAATTATTCCTTCCCCACTGGATCTTAACCACAATATTATAAGGGTCATTATGTTGGCACTTAATTGTTAATGATGATCTTATTTAATTTTTATTTATTTGATGATGATGCTTTGAATGCAATACAAGAAACCAAGAACAAGGATGTGGTGATTTTTACTTGGTTCACCCTCACTGGGCTACATCTAACGAGCATACAATGGAAATGTACCGATTGTACCAAATTCACTAAGTCATACTACCAATAATGATATTCATTATATATTTTCTATGACTACTCTCACAAAAATTATAAGGTTTAGGGTCTTCTCACTGTATTCCCAAAGGCCAATCCTTATGTCTCTTCCTCTATCTCACTTTCAGTGGTAAAGATCACCTTCTTCCTCTTCCTTCACTCACTACACTATGATGGGATTGAAATACAGTTTATGGATTTTTAGGTCCCTAAATTTTTATTAATTCACACATCCTCAGTTGTAGATAGATATACTATTGATGTTCCACTTTCATCAAATAGATCAATACCACTTTTCCACAATTCACTGAGTTATCCCTTTTAAAACACATTCTCAAGGCACACTACCTTCACAATGTTCCTTATTTCACGACGCTCAAACTATACTTCGCGAAGCACCTTCTTTTGAAAATATCAAACTAGCCTTTATGATACAACCACCCTCTACGAATCTCCCAAATTTTTATCAGCTTTTTATAGACATCATTACTTCCAAAACTTTCACAATGCTCAAAAAATTTGGTTGGATGTAATAGCCTTCGTGAAGTGTATCTCCAAAGCTACCATCTTGAACCACCATTCGGAACCACATTCACAATTTGTGGGCCTTAAGATCATCATTAAATATTTATACCTTTTTGAAGGAGGTAGAGGCTTATTTATAGGCATCCACTTATTCTGGAACCTTCCGGGCCATGTTATCACTATTTCGTGAAGCTCCTTCGTTTCCTTCACGATGCTCCCTTTTTTGCAAATCTCTATGGATATTTCCATCATTCAATGATCATTGTAATAATAGAGTGTTTTGTAAAATCTTTTGTTCCATCATGATGCTCCACTAATAATGATCCTCATAATTGTGGAGTTCAATCAAATCCTTTTCATCGTCGTAATTATCCCCACCATCATTGTTCACGATGCTCGTCATAATCATAAAGATCTGTATCAGAATTCATCACGCCTTTGCAAAAAATATATGGGAAGTCCATCTTCATGAAATTCATTCATTTTCAAATTTTTTATGAGATCATCAAGGAAATATACTTTTCATAATGCTTGTCCAAACTCCATATTTTGGACCCCAAAATATGGAAAAAACTAGGAAATGACATCACCTTGTGTATGTACTATTCCATACCACTTTTATGGAATCCTATCCTTCATCTTCCATATTTCTCAAGATTTTGTGTCAAAAATATCTTCTTACTCCAAAACATGCCTTGGAAACATACGTTGTCAATTAACACAATCAGCCAAAAATATACATTAATGTTACCTTGAAGGATTTTTTCCCAAAATTCTTTGGGAATCAAGAGTTCCACATTATAGGATATTTCATCTCAAAAGATAGTATATTAGTCAACCTTACAAAGGTGGAGGATGTGTTAGCTGAGTGGAGAGAAAACATGATGAAGGATAAAAGACTTCATGTGTTGATAGGCTAATATCATAGATTTGTAACTAATATTTCCAAGGTATCATCTGGTATGAAAACCTTGATTTAAACGGGGAATCCTTTTCTATTGGTGAAGAGGTTCCCACATGCTTAATAGTAGTTGAGTAAAATATAGATGAGTGACCCCATCTTGAGCTTTACAGAGGATAGAGTCATGTATTTAGTGTCTTATGATGCCTCTGGGATTGGAATTTGTTGTGTTCTAATGAGGAGGGATATAGTAATTTCAAATAGTTCATTTTAGTTGGGACTACACAATTAGAACTACATAACATGTGATCATTAGTTGGATGTGGTATTTTTTGCATTAAATATGTGTCAAAACTACCTTATAAGTAGATGATTTATCATCTAATCTATCCAAAAGAATATAAAATATATTAAACATTATAAATATTTCATCATTATATTGAGAGAATGGATGTTATTCCTCCATTATTAGGAAATTATGATAGTATATACTCTAGGGAATGGGTATGTGGTAGAAGATTCACTCAGCAGGTCATTTTTACACAGTTCTTGATCAAGGATTCTGAGTAGTTATTTTCTTTACAATTGTATTTTGTAGATTAGGAACACAATCTTATCTTTAGTTTAAGGTTGTTAACCAACCACTTCAATAGTGTGTCAAGATGTCTCAACAAGGATGCATTGGCTGTGAGACCTTATGTGTTTAGTTATCCAGTCGACATCTCTTGATGAATTTTCCAATGGTGGGGGAAAGTTTGAACATTTTAGGGGATAGAATATGGAACCCATGATGTTTTTGGATGAGGGGTTGATGTATATTAATACATTACATTTGGTGGTACATCCATGTCTAGTTAAGAGGTAATATTACCTATGATATTAGTTATGGTGGTCAGTCTTGAAGAAGTTAATAGGAGAATTTGTCACTTGATGCCGCACTTATTAGCTGGTGAAGGCTAGGAACAAGGATCCGGTGTGTTTTTCTAAACCCCCTTTGTTGATTGAGTTGATGTGGGATAGTATATCTATGGACTTTATGATGGGGTTACCATGGAATTCTAGAGGACATGATACCATCTATGAGATCACGGACCTACTCACCATGAAATCCCAATTTCTAGCTATTCTAGAGAATATTTTTGAGAGGAATATTTAGGTTATAAAATCCATTATGTGGCCTTCTATTTTGGAATTTCTCCATAGATTAAAGGATGACAGACCATTGGTTTATTTTTTGTAGAATGACATCTTCCATTCCACCATCGATGTGGAACCATTTGAGGCCATGTACGAGTGACCCTACAAGTCAGCACATTGTAGGACCAATCCAGGTGAGACAATAATTATGGAAACATAGTTATTTTGTGAATATAAATGGTTCAAATATTCCAAAAGAGTATGAGTACTATATATAGAGATCAAAATTCCTTTATGAACTAGCAACAGAGGCATTGGAGTTCGATGAGGGATTACATTGGTTTCTGAAGGTCATACCTCAAAAATGATTACCTATATTTTTCCTAGGTGGTAATTTTTCTCTATGATTCATTGAACCATTCCAGATAAATCCCATGCTTGGTGAGGTGGAATACTACTTATCTATACCAACTTTGTTAGACTAGGTGCACAATGTCTTCCACGTGTCATAGTTGTGGGGATATGTTTATAAAACATCACTTATTTTTTACTTGGGTGAGATGGATTTCAAAGATGGATTTAACATTTTATAATACTAGTTAGAGATTAATGATCATTATGAAAAGATCTTACATGTGTGAATGATTCTTATTGATTATTTCTAGTGGTAGCATAAGAATATTTAGGAGAGTACGTGGGAGTGAGTGTCCTAGGTGCGAGCTCATTACCCACATATTCATTTGTATTGTTTTTCAATTTTATAGATGAAAATACCTAATTTGGGGAGCATATAACACCCTTGTTTTTTTCAAGTATTGAATTGGAATATATATAATAATATTTTCAAAGGTAAATGCTGAGATGGTGTGTGAATTTACGTTTTGGTGAGCCCCAAATTTAATTTTGGAAAATAATAAATATATTAATATCAGACATGCATAATATTTAAGAAAAATTTAATTATTACTCAATGGAGTCAGAGAGTGGATATATGATTCCATGTTGGATTTTGAAGTTTAATTTTTACCCTAGGAGTGACATACTGTTTATCAATGATAAGTTTTTATGAAAAATTCTTCACATGAAAAAATAATGAATTATATTAGTTTAATTTATTTATTTTTATTTTTTTGGAACCAAAAATGAGGATACTCTATTTAATCCTAGTTATAAATAATTCCTAGGTTTATCTACAATCACATTAGAATTGAGAGGATATAATTGATTAGTGTTAGTGTTAAGATCATGGAACATCCACCAAAGTACCTCAGTGATCGCCAACGATTACATAACTTGTGGATCTATCTATTGACTATAGAGAAGGGTTGTTCTTCCCCAAAAATGGATCCAAAATCTTGTTAGGATGTTATTTTATGTGAATTTTTCCATATTTCTTATACTATGATGGATTTTAATCATTTTAATAACAAATTAATTTATGAATAGATCATATTGTGTGTTTAGGATTATTTGTTAGAAATTTGTGGATTTCTCTTATAGTTTAATTTACATATCCTTGATCATCATTATAATGGAAATGAATTTAGGACAACAAAAACATTTTTCGAGGTCCATTACTCATTTGTATCTAATTTATTCGCCGATATTCAATCATTAATCATCAATAGTTTTTTTGTTATGTGGTTCAACAAACCCTGAATAATCAATCATTGTGCACCCATTTCTTAGTGCAGTGGATTGATACCATAGTTCTAGGTTCACAGTGATTATGGGATGGAGATATGGTGGAGGTGATGATAGATCAAGAATCGATCATAGTTCATATTGTGGGGATTGACATGAAATGATGGGTTTACATTACCTTGTGGTTTCCAATACAAATTGGAAAACTGGATTTCGTCATGGGATGATGGAAAAGATCAGACAGACCAGATCAATGTTTACATGTTAAATACATAGATTAATTGGAGGATAGAGGAGTAGAAAATTATGTGTGAATGTTCCCACAGTCTCTAGAAAATTTGGTGTAACATGACATGTAATTATAGGTTACATGATGTGTGGAGCACTTACAGCAGCACTAGGGATTCTAGAGAGAAGAAAGAATCACACACCATATGAAACATTTCACACACCATGTGATAAGACCAGGTATATTATTGTGTACCCATGGATGTACATGATAATGGATATGGCTAGTTACATGACATGGCTAGAGAACAAGGGATGAGTTAGATACTCAAACACGACTTGGAATATATGGAAACATGAAAAGGAACATGAGAACAGACATGATAATGTTTGGGGTCAATGGTACATATTGTATTTCCTACACACATTCCATCTAATTTCTTAAAGAATTATCAGATCTCATAATCTCTTTAACATGGAATAGTTCCCTTAGGGTGTATTCCATCAGTCTTATTCCATGAGGGTGTATTGTGGAAGTACATCCTAATCATGGGATCCTGACCCCCCAATATAGGATTCATTTCATATTGAGGTTCATTATCCCCACATGAAGACTGGAGTGTAATACTCTATTTTCTTCTATAATAGGTGGGGTTCTTGGTGTCTATGTGGCCAAAACCACATGGTCATCGATCCACTACTCTATAAGATATTCCATATTTGGTTAGCTTGTTTTACACTAGTGTACTGGGTGTGATATACATATATATATTGATATCTTCATACATTCAATGTTAATATTTTTAAAAGAGGGACCTAAGGAGTATGCCATCTTTTATGGTGACAATTACTATTATTTGACATACTGGGTGAGTTACCCTAGGTGAGTGTTACAGAAAACAATCAAGAAAAATCCGAGGATGAAAATCAGATGTAACCTTAAGTTAAAACTATGTTTCTAAAACTTATATATGTGGATATTTTCATTTTATGTTTCATTTTTAGTTACATTCCCTTATGAGGAGATGATTTGTATCTTGATGAATTATGATTAGTGATTTCATGGTTTACTATTGGGTATTGTTATACTCACCCCTGAACGATATCATACGTCACATGTCATGTCTTATGAAAATGATGGGATTTTTTATGGGGTTCATGGTGGTCCAGGTGAATTTGGAACACAATTCTTTGCAAGAGATGCCATGGTTTATACCAATATTCTTATTTTAATTCATTCACCTTTTTATAGATGATCAGAATTCATTAATTTGTTTTGGTGGACTTATATTTGGATTTTTTTGCTTTATAGTTTTATTTTTGTACTATGTTGTAGGATTTATATGTATGCATGAATCAATATCGATTATTTTATATTTAAGAATTTTATAGCAAAGAAGATGTGTGTGTGTGTGTCTAGGTACCTAAAGATATTCCCACACATGTTAATGTTATTGATAGTTAATGGTGTTAGCTATCCCATGGCCTATTTTCTATGTGCTTATGGTAGTCACACTCGACATACCACTAGCCAAGAGGTCCACAGTGAGACGGCTCATCACAAAGAGGCTTATCACAACAATGGTACTCTCATTTCTGTTGAAATGGAGAGCCTTTCATGGTATACAAGAATACTTAAAATAATATATTATGCTATTTATTTATTCATAATGATAAATTTATACCATACACATCATGATAATTGATATTTCTTGAGTATAACTACCCAGTTCATGACTTGGAGTTGGATACAGTGATCTTAGAAATGAAAATAGAGTGGATTTATCTATATGTGGAGAAGTGTGAGATATATACGAATAGTAAGATCCCTAAAATTTTATTCAAATAGAAAAAATTTAATATGGGCCTATAAATATGGTTATATTTTATAAGGACTGTGATTTATCAATCCATAACCTTCATTGTAATTATAATATAATAGAAAATGCTCCAACAATAAAGGATTCAAAACCCATATCAATTAAAATAATTAAAGAACATGAAATTTTTTCATGTATAGGATAGACAAGTGAATCATAATAAAACAAACCACATCGTTCCTTTCAAAAATTATTTTTCAACTATTACTTCTAGGGAATATAATGGATTCTAAATGAGATTATGTGAAAAAATAGAAGAAGATGGAATCTATAAAAAAATGAACATCCTTGGAGTTCAAAATTAACGAAAGATTTGAATGATTTTGTTCATAATAATGTGCACAATCAAATCCCAAGAATAAGAATGAGCATTTTTAATTATACATATAGCTCATACTTCACTATCAACCATGGAATAATGAATATGTATGAAGATCTATGAGAGGGCCATTAGTAGATCAATATGAAGAAGGAAGTCAAGGAACATACATTAAATTATTGGTTATTTTATCAAGTGAATGTTAAAAGGAGAAAATATTTGGGGATGATGTACCCAGTACTCATACATTCATGGAGATCCAATATTTATCTCTGTTTTTGGAAAAGTCAACAAAATTTCTCTAAACACTAAATTGAAATTTTTTATGTCTTATCAATCCCAAAAATATTTCAAATTTGATTGGTTCATATAGATACAAGAAGAAATTCTTAGACTATTCTTGAAGAAATTCAATGGAGGATAGGCTCTATTTCTTCCTCTTGTTGAGTTATTATATAATAATGGTTTCCACTCATGAATCCAAATGGTTTTAGATGAAGCCCTTTATGGGAGGAGGTTTTTAACACCTACATGCTATGATGAGTTGGCCAATGCAAGCTGTTGGGTCGTAAAATGGTTAGAAAAATAGTAAAAAAATTATAGACCACGCAATAGCACATCTACGATACTCAAAGTAGACATGAGAGAAATTCTTATATTCATTGGCGAGACATGAATTTTGAACTTATAGACTAATTATTCATCCATATTTCTCCATAAAATAAAGTCATGAGATTTTATATAATGGAAAGATATGTATATAGAGAATTGAATCCTACAATATTCTTGATCATATCAGAGTTCTATCTTATCATCTAGAACCCCCCCCCCCCCAAACCTTTATCCAGTACATAATTCCCTCTTGAATAAGTAAATACCAGATCCATTACACGTACTTAATTCTATTGTGGTACCACCACAAAACAATCACTCTTATGAGGAGAAGAAAATTATAATTTTGGAATATAGATATAATGTTCAACATAAAAAGTAAAATCATCAAGTTAACGTATTATGGTGAAACCATAACTCAAAAAAGAAATCTTGGGAAATACAGGAATCCATGAATCATAATTACACTCACTTATTTTCACCATAGTGGGTAAAATGAAATTTTGATTGTGAAATTTCTTAAGGGGTGATGATATAACAACCTGATGTCTTATAAATGGAATTTTCCTATTGAATATATAATTGAGTCGTATAATATTATATAATGCACATTCAAAACATGAAAAAACCAACAATTAATATTTATAATAATTTTAACATTTAATTTAGATAATAAATATAGCCATAACAGTGTAATATATTGTAATGTGATAAAAAATAGAAAATAAAAAACAAAAATTGGAAAATTGTGATATGTTCAATCCTCCAAAATTACCACACTCATGAACAGTATTATAGAAATGAAGCATAATATTAATAATACAATATTCATTTTATAAATTAAAATATATATTAACTTGACAGAATAAATAACTGAATGATAAATGAATGAAATCTGGGGTATATATAGGAATTAGGGAACCCATATGACGATTACAAATTTGACCATTGAAATATTACCAGGTCATTGGAATATTAATCTGGCCATTAAGAATAGTTACCTGGCTATTAGAATAGTATCCTCACCTCTGAAAAATAAAAACAATAGTTAGGTATCTTTTAAAATTAAAATATGATATATTTATATCAATTTATATGAAAAAATTAACATGAAACCTTAAATGTTTGAATTTTTTATCAAACAAACAAATTTTAATTTAACTTTTATATTAAATATAATGAATTATAAGAATATTTATATTAACTAAATGTGTTTATAAATTAATTATAAGTTTTATTATATTGATAATATAATTTTATGCGGCCTTATGTAATTTTTAAAAGGGTTTTTAAATTTATCAGAAAAGTTTAATTTAAAATTTTCAAATAAATGAGGATTTTATTTAATAACTAAATTTCTCATATATATTGAACATTTTTTTTGTAAAAGGGAAATCATTTTTTTTATTTAAACATAAAAAACTAATTATGGTGAACTTTTATTATTTTTCGAAAATTATTGGATTTTTTTCAGAATAGTGAAATACTATACAATATAGTATTTAACATTATACGCATAGTACATGAATTTATAAGTAATGGATGATGTAATAACACATTATTTTAAACTTGAATTCAAAATTTACTTTATATATTCACCAAAATCAATATAATTGGTTGTCTTGGTCCAAAATTATTAACTAATGAATATAATATTAAAAAACACACATGTCCTTCCCTTAAAAATATTAGCCCTCACCACCTATTCTCCTCATAAATTATAAGAATTATATCATTCAAAATTTCTACCCAATCCCCACCTATCCTCTCTCCCCATGTCCCCAGAATTATATTTCTTCTGAAATTCCTATCTCAATCCATGATAATGAGTATTTCAAGAGACTTCATTCATGTGGTAATATTCTCATACGTTCTATATTAAATTGTTTTCATATTCTACTTTATCAATGCCTCATTCATCCAACATGAAATAATTAATTCATAATTATAAATATAATATTGTTCATTTTGATAGTGGAATATCCATATTACACACTCAAATAAAGTTATTTTCAAAAGTGAAACTTGATTTCAATTGGGTTGGTTCACCACCTCCATGAGCAACATACTTCATTTTTCTCTTCCTCCTTCAAGGATGGTCAAAAAATATTTTTATGGTTTAATATGATGATTAAAAGTGTAATATATAAAATTAAATGTTATGTAATGATATAAAAATAATTTAATTAAAAATGAATAAACATCATGAGGGTTGGGAAAATGGAAAACATGAACTAACCTTAAAATGATTACATTATTACAAAAAGAATCAAATATATTTCATAATAAATATGGGTATTTTGGACTGTTTATGCCTATGTATGTACATGAATACTATTTCATTTTTATTATTGAGTTTTATCCTCAATTTATAACAACATCAATAATTATCCACAAGTTATCAGACCATGGAACCATGAAATGAACACGCACATAAAAGAGGAATTAAACTTCATATCTCAATGAAATGGTTATAAATGAAAATAAGAAAATTATATTAAATATAAAATAGATGAAAATGTATGTTATTAAAGTAATTAACTAATTTAATTTTTTAATTTAGTATAATAATTTCATGTGAAAAACAATTTTGAAACATTTGGTTTGGGATTTCTCTAAACAGCCCATTTTTGTAGGTTATTTCCATTACCTATTTAACTCACCATATATAATTCCTTGATGTTATGATATGATTATAAATTCTATATATATTTATATTATATATATACCTATCTTATTATGACTTTCTATAATGGGTTATTTCATTCCATAAATTCATGTCCTAAATTGCCTTTTTTATAATCAATTCTAATAAGGGGAGATTTTCTATCAAGTAATCATGTAGTTATTTTTCAAATGAACACAATATTTTGACATATATGATTATGTAAGAATATATGTACATAAAAAATATTTATGTCATTCCACTATATTAAATCATCATCAAATATTATTTGATTGTGAGATGAGGACATATTAAGCAATCCATTTATTTCCATGAGTAATTATTATGTTTATTACTTAGGAATTATTTCCTTTTATGACCCAAAAGATAAAGTTAATATTAAGGTGGTTGAATATTGATATAAATCCATTGAATTTGTTATTTTTTTTACTCATTAGATTGTATTTATGGGATTATGGAGGAAACTTGACTAATGATGGGACCCTTTCCACCATTTGATTATCTCTTGAATGTAATCATTGACTTATTCAAATGTAATGTTTTATATTTCATTAAATTTCCATTGTTTTTACGATGTTATAATAACATGATCATTATGATATTTTTCCTAGTGGTCATTAATGAACCTTAACCTTTGTGATATCATGTTATTCCATTTGACTCACATATAATGTTGTGTTATCATGATTATTTATTTAATGGGATTTATAGCTAAAATATTTGATTTATTTTTTCCCCAATTTATCCAATGAAATTTTAGAAGCTAAAATAGATTTTGGATATCATTTAAGAGGTTCAAATAATGAAGATATGTTTTTGTCCTATGTGGTTATATTACGAAACATTTATTCTAGAGAAACTAGTCCTTGAAATATTTGGGTAGGGTTTGTTGGATGTTTATGTTAAAAATAAAGTAATAATGTCGATAAAATTTATGGGTTTTTTTATAGCTCTTGGATTTCCATCATTTATATTTTAGTAAAATATAAGTACATGCTACTAAAAATTTTATCTGACCAATTCATATATTGAAAAAAATATATAAACCTATAAAATAGAGGAAAATAACATATATAATTTTTGTTTCATAATGTACTAATAAATAAAAAAATCACATTCTATATTTTGGAAGATATCATCAAAATAATCATCCATTCACATATAGTTCAATAGTCAAATAAAACTGATAATTACCCTATAATAAAAACATTTATAAAAAATAGGAACTGTAACAAGACATATGAATACGTAATCATAATAGGTTATATAAAATAGAGTTCATATAATATCCCATGATTATATACGTAAAATATAAATCTTATCTTCTATAAAACACTATGACTCTTAGCTCATGATTATATTATCTACGATGAGAAATTTTCTTTACATTGTCAGGATAATAGAAAAAAGAGATACATTCCTTCCAATGGTACATGTGTATGTTATTCTAATTTCATAGGATATTAATGTTCCCCACTACACACCTAACTATATATCCTATTATCATGTAAATATAATAATAACATAACATATACAATCCAATAAAACAATTAGTAAAAAAATACATCAATAATGTGTTGAATAAACTATTTTATTCATCCTTTGGGAACATTCTTATAAAATAATAATAATATTTTATTATATCTTTCTCAATCCACACTCAAAAAAGCATGGAGATTTTAGTATATCCTTTATTGGAGGAAAATTAACATATATATAAATATATGAATATATATATATATATATATATATCCTCAATTAGGAGTACCACCTCCTTATAAAAAGAAATATATACATACATATATCAATATATATATATATATATACATAAAGATATCCATCCTCGCCAATGAGGCCAAACTCTAAATAATAAAGAATAAAATTTCATTTGAGTATGTGGTTGTGTATTTATGATATGGGTAGAATTTTTACTCATTTCGATTTTCATCATTCATTATCAAGACCTGAAAAAATATCATATGTAAAATAAAATTATAACTAGGCTCCACTTATAAAATATCACACATTGATGTATAGAAACAAAAATTAGATATGAATAACACATAAGGAATAAATCAATAAAATGTGTCATGGAATAAAACTCAATAAAAAATGGGAATATTTTTTTAATTTAGTTTTGAGTAAAACTAATTTACTAAGTATACGTTATTATAATAATATTTAATTATTATTCCTTCATATAACCCATGTTTTTAATATCATAATCATTAAAAAATTATTAAATAAAAATAATGGATAACAACTAAATTATTTAATGACAAATAAAAAATGTATGAGAAAAAATACGGAACTAAGGGATAAATGTAGAAAACCTAGATGAATTAAAAATTGGGAAGAAATGTTTTTCAACAAGTAGAATAGAAACCATGATAAAGAAGTATTTCATACACTAATGTGATAAAATTAATTATCCTTTTAGAGCTTAATAGAATATTTATGATAGGAAATGATCGATTTTATAATCTTTATGTACTAAAAATGTTTGTATTCAATTCAATTCCATCAAATTAGAAGAAAAAATGAGCATGGAAGGGTTACCATACCTCACCATTAGTGAAAGATAGGTCATACTATATCATATAAACTATTTTGAAAATAACCAAAGATCATAGTCATTATGGTGATGAATATTTATAATTAGAACACCTATGTAATGTTTTTTAATTATAAATAAATAAAAATAAAAATATAATTGTGTTTGATAAGTTTCATTTTTGAAATAATAATATATACTCTACATTTTTAAGCTCTAACAATGATATTATTAACTTTTTATAAGGCCCAACAACACTCGGTGGTCAAAACAGTCGACACTACATATGTAACATCCCGATTATGGGTGTCGCCCAATGGTGCCCCGAACCTAGTTGATCACATGAGCTCAAGTGAATTCCCCCAAACACAAGAGGATTCTGAATAGCAGTGAGGGACAAGGTATAATTGTGGTAAAACTATTCCCTCATTTGCAGAGTATACACAATGGAATCACAAATAGTAACCAATAGCAGGTGTAGTAATACCATACAACAAAAGTAAACAGTATAAGACTGATATTAATATAAAAACTAGAGCATATATAAATGATGCAAGTGACATGTGTCTTGTAAATAATCCAAACAAGTCATAATTTTGGAAATAATATACTAAACTCTATGTATAGAAAACCAGTAAACTCCAACAGCATCACATGCCTCATCTTGGTCCCATGCTCTCCAGCTCCAACAACAATCAAGTACCTGCTGAAGAAGGGTACTTACCATTCACTATACATGAAACCATATAATCTGTTTGGGTCCAAAATCATGACTCAAATTGGGGTTGATATGAATCCTAGTAGGCAACCAACAAAAAATTTGTGCCTAATAGTCAGCGAATATATATAGTAGGGAATATGAAGAAAAGAAGTAATAAACTATGATGTACTCAAAAGTAAGCAATCCTATAGTTTTCAATTACCATCATTTCCATTTATTAATTATTCAAAACCAGAATAATGAATCCGAAAATCTAGACTAAGATCTGTATCCCTCTATGTAATAGTAACAACAGACATCTCAGAAGACCATCTAAACAACCATTTAAGGCCGAGTCCAAGCATGTTCTTTGGCTTGGAAAACTCATCAAAAAAATCAATCATTCAAAACAACCCTTTAGGAAAGATCCCATGGTCTAACCCATTTGGTTTAACATAGCACTAATAAATTTCAAAAGACCACCTGATATGCTCTCATGGTCAATACTCCTAGGTCCACATGGCATCAATAATTTATACACTACCTATGGGTTGCTATCACGGTCAATACCCCACGGTTTAACGTAGTATAAATAATCATAAACGACCTTTTGGGTATCACTCACCGTCAGTACCCTTGGGTCAGAGTCTATACAAAGGATCTTATGGTCCTATGTAAATAAACATCGAAACCCCCATAGTTTTTCTAGTCCAAGTATCTCACGGTCCGTTAGAAGATCAATGCGAATATCATATCAAAGAAGCACATGTAATCTAAAACTACTACATTGATAACATTCACAAACAAAACACATGAAATTATTATAATCAATCAACTCCATCCTAAACAATATATGGCATGGACATAAGGTATTACTCATAGGAAATCTAGGCCAAAAGGCCATAATCAACTAATCAAGGGAACAAACCCTTGGGGTGTCCCATAACAAGGGTATACAATCTCATGCATAGGAAACAACACATAATCAAACAATAAAATCATAGCAAGAATTAAACTGGGTCAAATTCCAAAACATACAATACCAGAAACAAGGGTATTCAACACATTAAGCATATATAATCCAAATACAATCAAAGAAAGACACAAACCACCTACCATGATATTGTACGCTGAACACTCTTGAACATCATCCCTTGACTCGACCTAGAAATATGTTGATCTACAAAAATGTTAAAATCAAAAAACCTTGAATACCCATGAGAGTAGAGGAATCAAGAAGAGGGGATATAAGGAAAGTGAGAACTCACTAGCAGGAATCCAACGCACCTGGTGGAGTCTCAATCGAAGCTCAGATGGAGAACCTGGAGGAGCTCTAAGATCATCGGCATTCTGCCGATCTCCTGTATGAACCAAGGTGAGAAGAGGTTCTCTTCTAGAGATGAGATGCGGCCCTGCACAGACTCATAAAATTAAAAGAAAAGTATATATCATGTTTATTTAATGTACACGTTGTGTACTATCCTCACCAGCCCCCTCTTTAGGTCATCTACCATGTCACCTACACGACAATGTACTTGGCCATTACACGACCAATACATGGTTGTACGTGGAAACCGTGTACACGACATCTACTCAAAAGTACATGGTGTGTACTTAGAAAATTTCCATTTCTTCTTTTTTCCTAAAAAAACCCAAAACAAATATCTATTCCTAAAATGAAGATTCAGTTTCTTACAAACCTCCACCCTTAAGGTAATTCATCCCCAAATTTCACTTCCAAGGGTGGTGTAAAAGAAACATCGAGCAACTCTGACCGCTGTGATCATATGTCGGAATAACTCTCCCATGTCTCATCCTATACTCACCTATGCTGTCATAGAACCCATACCATAAGAACAGACAGAAAATTATTTTTTATTTGATTATTGAATCACTTTTAACGGAGAAGTGAGAACCACCGACTCCAACAAAACATCCAGAATAGCAACAAAAAAGAACCCAAAAAACACATGTCCTGCCTCACCCCAGCAGCTACCTAGAGATTAGGCCCCCACTAAGCATGATTACTCGGCAAAAATTCTTGTGGAAGGATGCATGGGCACAGAACCAATGACCAGGCCATACCCTCTTAGTCTTCCACTCCAATTTTCACGCAGAAGTGGCGGCCTTATGCTCTAAACCTCATCTGAAGCAGATCCATGAAACAAGAAGCAATCAACACACCAAAACATCCCTAGTAGCACAATCTGAGAGAAATCCTCATCACAGGAACAAGGAAGGTGAGAATGAAAAACCAAGCATTAAATAGATAAAGTTAAATCAGCATCATTGAAGAAAAGTATAATTATTACAGCATCCATATCCCTGAATAACTTCCAAGAAATAGTTTTTACCTGAGTATGCGGTTCGCCAATTAAAAGAACCTCCAATGCAGAGGTCAGTTTATCCCAAAACTCTATATACTCTTCAAGATAGATCAACCCATTATTGAAACCCCCTACCAGTATCGTGTCCTGTTTGTCAACCCATGAATATTGAGCCTCACTTAGATTCATTCCAATGTCACGACCCATCATCTTGGCCGCTTCCTCTTTTGAGGCATTAAGAAACAGCACCGGCTCTGTCACCTCATCCTTTGAACATAGAACCAAATCCAAGGAAATATCAGGTTGACCAGGTGGAACCTGACACATGGCCTCACTTTCCACCTTCTCTTCCATTTTCTTTTTCGTTGACCAAGTCCTCAAGGGGGCGGCAGGGAGGAGTAGTCCCCCTTACCCTTCCTCCCCCTGTTACCTATATTACTTCTCGGGCTGGTTTCACCTGCATAATTTCTCCTACTACCTTCAAATGGTCCCCTCCATACACTCCCCAACTATCCCAAGGCCATCAAAGCTATTATTCACCAGAATAACATATTGGTTCCCAGAAAAACAGCTCCTATTTTTACTAGCTGGGTTGCAGACCTCATCATCTAGTGAAGGCCCCTGCTCCTCCTTGTGTAGGCCCTCACTGTCTCTAGCCATCTCCCCACAGAATGATCTTATATTGTCCTCCTTAGCATCTTCTACTTGGTTCTCACCCTCTGTTTCCCTACCATCACTCCGAGAAGCCTTATATTGGGAGAAATCCCCATTACTCGGTTTCATGACCTCCATTTCACCTCCCACTCTCCTCTAAGAGCCACCAATATCTTTTCCAGAAGACTCAGCATGCCAGTCCACTACACCGCATGCCTTGTGCTCTACTGTGTCCTTTGTCCCCACCACCTTGTTTAATACTTTCACCTCAGTATGCTGCAAAGAACCTCCCACAGGTTCAAGTGGTCCTCCCAATATAGATAGGATCTCCCTAGCATTCCTCTTGAATTCCAACCCATATGTGGCCTTGGCTGACCAACTGCAGTTTCCTTTCAGTTTCTCCATCTCTATGATCCGCTGAGAGTGCGATTCCCTACCACTACCTCCGCTGATTTCCATCATCGACGGCCCAGTTTCAACACTAGCTACTGGTGCCTTACCTTTCCCACTATCATCCTTCTTCTCTATAGACTGGATTCCCTGGCGATGGAGTTCTTGCAGTGGAAGACCTTTGCAACAGACCGTCAAAGCATGAACTATACGACCACATGAGGAGCAGAAGTTTTTCCAACTCTCGTGAAAAACCCTTTGTTTGCACCTATACTCCTCGCCAATAATAATCTAGACATAATAAAAAGGCATTCATGAGGAAACTAATTCCACACATACTCTTGGACTGACCGGGTGACAAAAAGCTTCAGTGCAGCTATCCGAACACAAAAATCTACCTACGAGATTGCCTATCATTCAAGTCACAGAAGGGTTCTGAAACGGAAATGGGAGATTGGAGAAACTAACCCAATCCGCAGTAAATAGGGAATCATGATTCATATGGAATTAAAAGGACCATCAGAAGGGGAAGAACCTGGACCCATTAATGTTACACAGAGTTCCCAACCATGCCTTGATGAGGTCTGCATCTGATTCAATGAGAATCATGATGTGGCGACTGTCAAGCAAGCCGACAATCACCCTTTCCTGGAGATCTCATGTGTTGAAGATGAACCTATCGAACACATCAACCGAAGGCCTTATCAACTTGAAGAGTGCAACCAAGGTGAGATCAAGGAGGGTAGAGGTTTCAGAAAATTCAGAGGTTGAAAGTTGAATATTAGGGAGGCCATCAACGAGATCTGGAACTTTGGGGCTTAAAGAAGCTTTCGGAAATGGGGTAAGAAAATTAGGGTTGTAAAATGGAAGAAATAATGTCTCTACTATTCCAAAGGGAAACAAGGCTCCCTCCCCCACCGAGGGAGGAGGGGCCGGTGTGAGGACCATCGTTGTCACCGGAGGAAGAAGAAGCACATCCTAGGGTTGGGTTTTGCAAGGAGAGTATATCAATTCTATATCTTTCTCTCGAAATATTTGATTTTTGATGATTATAGAACCTTCATTCTGTGATCTAAAATCTGAATAGAGTGATACTCAAAGGATTCATCCACCTCTTAATCACGCACTTTGGGCTGAAAAAGATGATAATGTTTTGAAAATTAACACCATGGATGAGAAACATGAAAGATGTCATTCATAGACCGATTCCTATGAGGTAACTCCAACCGATAGGCAACTGTCCCAACTCTCTCTAAAACCTCAAATGGCCTGATGTATCTCAGCGAAATCTCCCCCTGTCTTTTAATCTTCCTATTTACCAGCCTTGGTGTGACATGTATGAAAAATTGATCTCTAAACATGAACTCCATAGGGTTTTTTTACCGATCCACATAATATTTCTGTCAGGATTGGGTAGTATCCATCCTTTTCCAAATCAACTCCACCTACTTAGTGGCCTCTTAGACAAGACAGGGTCCTAGTAAAGCTGCCTCTCCTCCCTCCATCCAACATAGGGGTGATCTGTATGGCCTATCGTACAAAGCCTAATAAGGTTCTATCTAAATCATCTTCTAAAAACTATTAATGTAGGAGAACTCCATTAGGGGTATGTTTCCCCCCAAGAAGCCCTAAAATCTCGGACACATGCTCAATGCATGTCCTATAACACCTAAATCGTGCAGTTAGACTGGCCATCTATCTAGGGATGGTAAGATATACTTAGAAGTACATGTGTACCCAAATCCCTCTATAGTCCCTTCAAGAAATGACAAGTAAACCGGTAATCCCTATTTGAAACAATAGAGTGTGGAACCCCATGCAAACATACAATCTAATGGATTTACAACATTTTAAGCTCATAAATGATGATAGTATACTTGATTGGAATGAAATGTTCAAACATCCTGATTTTGTCTGAAACATCTCTAACATCATCATTTCATTGAGGCAACCTCAGTAAACCCATCCCAAAATCCATCATGACATCGTTCCACTACCACATAGGAATGGATAACTACTATAAAAGTCATTCTATTCACTGATTCTCTGCCCTCACATGCTGAAAGGTGGAACATCTCAAATTAAAATTAGTTACATCCATATTTATATCTAGCAACCAATAATAACAGTGTAGATCTTGATACATCACGGTGACACCAGGATGAACATCCAAAACTATGGAATGATAATATCGCATCAAATCCTCATGTTTGTCTGCAGGCACCCATACTCATCCATGAAAATGTAGGACCTCATCATATTATATGGTCGACCCAGGAGTAGGGTCCTCTCTTGAAAAACTATCCTATATGACTTGGCCTTTATAATATGATTGTTGCCTCATTCTCACTTGATCCTAACATAAATAGAATAAATAAATGTCTTCCCCTATCTATCATGCACCTCCGAATGAATCTTAGAGAACAGATCCATAAGATTCCCTTCACTACGGTCCTCCTGAACTACCTATATCTGAGTCCTCCTACTCAATGAATCATCCACTATGTTGCCTTTCCCATGTGTGTAGGCGAGATCATTGTCAAAATACAAAAGGTACTCAACCCTCAATTGCTATCTCAAATACAGATCACACTGAGTAAAGATATACTTGAAAATTTAGTGGTTAGTTTATACCCAAAAATACTCTCCCAAAAGATAATGTCTCTAATAGTGTAAATCTTGTACAACTACAACCAACTCAAGATCATGTGTCAGGTAGTTATTCTCATGTGGCCTCTACTACTGAGACCCATATGTAACGACTCCTTACTGCTGCATAAGAACTATTCCCAGCCCAATACCGGATGAATCACAGTAAACGTTTTCACTCTTTCCCAAATCCAGAAAAATTAGAACTGATGTTGAAGTCAATCTAACTTTTAGCTCATGAAAGGCTGAATTGCAGGAACCATTCCATGAGTAATTTCCACCCTTCTTAGTCAGGCCCATTAGGAGAACTGCAAAGCATGAAAAGTACTCTATAAATTGCATGTAGTAACCTGCCAGCCCTAGAAAATGCAGCACCTCAAATACATTCTTCAACTACTTCAAAGAAACTATCACTCTCACTTTTTATAGGTCTACAGATACTCCTATATATTAGATAATAAGATTGAATAAATAAATATGTTCCATCCAAAAGTGGAATTTTGATAGCTTAGCATATAACTGATGCTCTCTCAGTGTACTCAATATGATCATAAGATTGATGTAATTATTGTGTCGAGTGTTTGAGTACACCAAGATATCATCATCTAAGACTACCAAAAAAGTATCAAATTAAGGATAGAACACTCAGTTCATCAGTTACATAAAAACTGACGGTGCAATCGTAATACCGAATGACATTAAAAAATACTTGTATAGACCATTCCTACTTCGAAAGGATGTAAGTGGTATATCTGATGGTCTAACGTGAACATGATGGTAACCAGATCTCATGTTAATCATCATGAACACCCAGTCTCCTCGAAGCTGATCAAAGAGAGCATAAATCCTTGTGTTGGGATATCAGTTCTTTATTGTCAACTGGTTCATCTTTCAATAATCCACACAAATTATGAGCGTACCATCCACCTTCTTTGTAAATAGGATAAGAGAATCCCAATGAGAAGTACTCGGTCAGATGTAACCCTTTTCCTACAACTCCGCTATTTTTTTCTTGACCTCCTATAACTCTGGTGTAGCAATCATATAAGGAGGAAAGGAAACCATTTATTCTCCATGAACAAAATCAACAGAGAAATCTATCTCTTGATCCAGGGGTAAACCTGAAAATTCATCTAAAAAGAAATCTCTGAATAAATTCACCACTAGAGGAAAGTCCATCTATGAAGTCCCATGGTCATCCAGATATAAAATAAAAATATGGGTTGTAATACCTCCCATCCCAAGATACTTGGTTCTAGATCTTCTCTCATAGACATCTCATTCTTAGTTGTGTAGAAAAGACCCGCCTTATGGTGATGAAAAACTCATCCTATGGAGATAGTAGTCAAAAAAGTCTTGAAATGAGAATAACCATTTCATTTAGAGAATGACATCAAAGCCTATCATATCTAAGACATAGAGGTTCAATAAGAAGTGACACCCACCAACCTCAAGAGTGAACTCCTTGCACTAATGTACACTAGTCAGCCTAATCCCCAACAGAGTGTATAGCCTCATGAAATCCTCATAAGTAATGATACAAATCCCAAGGCTCTCCACAAAAGAAACTGATAAAACATTTTGGGCATCGCCTGTATCGAAAAGAGAAGAAGCTAAAACAAAGGCAACTAGAATTGTACCTCTAACTATAGAGGGTTTGAGATCCTGCTCTTGCTGGGTCTACTCCAGTGAAAAAGTCTGACCTATACCATAGCCTTGTGACCCTACTTGACTACCCTAAGATGAACGAACCTCCTGTCACTGAAAGCAGACCATCTGGCTACCACATCCATGACCTCTTCCTCAGCCTGAATAGCCTGACGAACCCTAGTTACCTAACTGAGGAATAACTAGTGGTCTTGCTTCTAAATTATGAGTCATAAATGATCCCCTCTCACTAGCTGATGGTGACGAAAACTGTAAAAAAACTAAAGATGAACCATCTTGTCATAAGCTCAGCACTCAACTGGGTCTCTCGGGCACTAAGTCCTCATGTTCCCACTCTTCCCTCACTAGTAGCACCTCACTTGGCTACCTATAGATAAATCCCATCTATAGGAATCAACACGCGAAGGCTTCCTATGATGATTTTTTCTATCAAATAAGGAGTTCCAACCCTAGATGCTGAACCACCCTGGCTCGCAGCTACCAACTTCTTCAGATTGAGATTAGTAATAAGTGTCTAGTTTAATATAGCAGAAACTGATGTCATCCTGAAAACATTAACCTACGATCAGATGTCATACTTGAGACCATCCTAAAACTGCCTAACCAAATATAACTCATCACCACCATGAACTGGTGGAATGTGATGAAGCTCTATAAAATGAGAAGAGTATTCCATCACTGAAAGAGCGCCATGCTCTAATTTCATATACTCCTGGGATTGATCGGACTTCAACATCATTGGGGTATAAGTAGTCATAAAAGGTCCTCTAAAATTATTCCCAAGTCATATACCAATGAAATCTTGCATGTGAGGCAAAGTCCCACCATCTCTTGTCTGAATAAAATAACATGTACACTGATAGCTTCACCCTCATCTCTGGAGGTGTCTTTAGATGCTCACGGATATCAGGAATAGCCTCCAAAAATGACTACGCTGCATGTGGGTCCTCCATCCCTTAAAACGGGGGAGGATACTACTACTTGAACACCCATGAAAACTCTTCCATAGTTGGGGTAGGATGATGTGCTCCTTGAAAGGTATGCATCATCCTCGTAAAGCCTTCATTGAACTGTGAATTAGCACTAGTGTCCGGTATAACAGTTGGTGCCAATTCTAGCACGACAGGAGGATCTAATGATAGTCCCTAATCTACCATTTATAGTGTCTAATCATTTCCTTATATCTAGTGTACATCTAAAGGATGTCTTGGTGGAATTACTCTGTAAGGTCAAGTGGACACCTCAATTCAAGATTTTCATGGGAAACAACTTATAAGTGCAAGAACGGAATAGGAGAAGAAACATTCATGTTTTACAAAATAGGCTTACACAGCGTGTATAACCCCTACATGGAATGTTACCTTAAGATTTTAACATGGTGTTTACCTCTTCCAAAACTGGTCGAGTGACACCCATACACACAGGATGTTCCTCCTACGACACGAAAAGTACATGAAATTTCCATCCTACCCATGTAAGTCTACAAAGCTAGAACTGCACGGTTCACTCCTAGGTAACAATACATGGCGTGTTTACCCTAGACATGACATATACTGCATATGTTTTAACCACCCGTGTCAGTAGTCACAAGGTTGGTCACATGATCCCCTCTTCATAGCATTAATAAACAAGACAATGTGTGTACAACCTTAGTTTCATCCACCAATGTTGTTCATCACATGGTTGGATATAATCTTCATTACAACAAAACATGTACAATACATACATTGTGTGTTCTACCAAAAGTTTCCCAACCCAGTGTCTCTACTCACACAGTAAGTCACATGGCCAAGAACTAAACGGTTTTTAAGTCTAGTACATGGAGTATAATTAATAAATGTTGTTTCTTCTAGAAAAAAAAAGAACACATGGTGTGTGTTCATAACATCACACGTTGGGTTATATGGGTTTCTAGATCGGTGGCCTATGAACCTCCTCTGGAACCCTTAAAAACTAATTTTTTTTTCCAAGGAATGGAAAATTTTGACCAATGGGAACCCATAATCCCTGCGATTCAATGTTTGGAATCCTTTTCCACATTATAACTTGAAAGAATTCAATTAAAGTTCAACAATGATCTAACAAATTCTGATCCAAGAGGGTCCATAAGACCTTAGGGACTAAATTTTGGCGTCCATACAAATCAAAATTTTAATATTTCAATATGATATAAAAATAGTAGGTATTATATCATGACATCTGTCACAAAATCGTTCATGTATAACACAAAATCTATCACAACAACATGTAATCAGTAATACACCCTAAATTTCATGACAAGATTGCAAGACATGTGATCTCTATCACATGCCTATATGATGCATGATATGGAATACCCATATCTCATTGTGTTGTAATAGAAATAGAACCTCTATAATATCAATGATAATAACACAAAACAAGAGAATCACCCAATGGTGAAATCAAATCTACAGTAACAATTGCAAAACCATAAAAATTGAAATATTTGAGGTAACATGGATTTTACTTGTACACAGGTTAGCTACTCCCTAGAAAATCTTATTAAAAACTACTTATTCATTCATATCCTTATCCATAGTCTCAAAATAGTAATAAAAATCAGAAAAGAAGCCCACTGGTATAACATTGTAACGTCCTAGTTCAGGGTGTCGCCCAAAGGTTCCCTAAACTCAGTTGACCACATAAACTAAAACCCATTTCCACAAACACTATATAATGTTGACTAAAAACATGGGCCAAAGTGTGATAGTGGGTATACTATACCCTCATTAGAAGATTATACACAACTAAATCACAAATAAAACCCAATAGTGGAAGCATTCATACCATACAATAAAATTAAACAGTAGAAGACTGAGAATAATTTAACAACTGGAGAATATATAAATGTTTCATGTCACTTGTGTCTAGGAAATCATCCAAAAAAGTCACAATGATGGAAATACCATGATAAATTCAATGTACTAAAATTTAGTAAACTCAAATATCATCATAAGACTCAACTTGGACCCATGCTCTCTAGCACCAAAAGCAGTCAAGTATCTGATGAAGAAGGGTGCTTTCCCTTATCTATACCTTCAACAATATAATCTGTTTGTTACCAAAAGAATGACCAAAACAAGGTGTGGGATGAAACCTAGTAGGAAACCACTGAAAGATATATGCCTAATAGTCAATGAATATATATATCTGTAAATATGTAGAAAATAAGTAATAAACTAGGATGCACTCAAAAGTAAACAATCCTACAGTTGTCAATCACATTCAATTCCATTTATTAATTATTCAAACATTAAATAATGAATCCTAGGATATAGCCTAATCACGATATCCTTATGTATAATAGTAATAACAAACATCTTAAAATACCACAAAAAGAACCATATAAGACTGAGTCCAAGCTTGTGCTTTGTCTTGGTAGACTCGTCAAAAAATAAATCAATCATTCGTAACAACCCTCTGGAAAGGCTCCCAGGGTTTCACCCCTTTTGTTTAATATTGCACTAATCAATTTAAAATGACCACTGGCCAGCTCTCACAGTCAATACCACTAGTTCCACATGGAATCCATAATTTATACACAACCTCCTGGTAGCTCTCATGGTCAATACCCCCTAGGTCAACGTAGTATAAATAGTCATAAATGACCTACTGGGTAGCTCTCACAGTCAACACCCCTTGGTCAAATTCTCACCAAGGCTCTCACGGTTCTGTGTAAATAAACATGAAAACCCCTATAAATTTCTTAGTTCATGGCTCTCATGGTCTATTGGAAGAGTATCACACATGTCATATCGAAGAAGAACATGTAATCTAAAACTACTACATGGGTAACATTCACAATAACAACACATGAAATTATTATAATCAATCAACTCAATACAAAACAATTTAAGGAATGGACACAAGGTATGCCTCATAGGAAACCAAGTCCAATTGGCCATAAACAACTAATCAATGGAATGAACCCTTGGGGTGTCTCACAATAAGTGTATACAATCTCATACATAGGCAACAACCCTTAAACAAATAATCAAACCATAACATACATTAAATAGGGTCAAATTCAAAAACATACAATACCCCAAACAACGTTATATGGAACATTAAGCATATATAATATAAAGAAAATCAAATAAAGGCAAAAACTACCTACATTGATGTTGTAAGATGAACACTATTGAATGTTGGCCCTTGAATTGGAAAAGAATCATGTAGATCATAAAGTGGTAAAATTTTTAAACCTTGAATAAACCATGAGAGAAGAGGAATCGGGAAGAGAGGATCTTGGGAAAGTTAGAACTCACTAGCACGAATCCAATGCACTCAGAGATATCTCAACCAGATCTCGGATGGAGAACTAGGGGGAGCTCAATGATCTTCGACATTCTGCCACTCTACTATACGAACCAATGGGATAAGAAGTGTTTTTTGGAGATGAGACTCTACCCCAATCAGACTCATCAAATTTAAAAGAAAAGTACACTGTGTGTTCATTTAATGTACATGTTGTGTACATGCCATGTAGTAGCATCCACTAGCCCTTGCTTTAGGTGGTTTTCAAAGTCACCAACTTGGCCATGTACTCATCCTGTATACCATTGTACATGACAACCTGGTACAAATAATTTACTCATAAGTACACGACGTGTACTTAGAAAATTTCTATTTCATTATTTTTCCTCTAAAACAATAAAAAAATAAATATTTATATTTGAAATGATGATTCTAGTTCTTACAACATACCACAATACACATTAATAGGAACCTGGTAACTTCAACTAGGTTCATTGTTCTATACTTAGAACAATACATTATAATTTTACTTTTTTCAATTTCATTATATTATAGAAAATTAATTAACCCTCTATGTTAATCAATTAAATAAATAATGAAATGGAAATTTAAAATATAAATTTGTCCATATTGAATAGTTTCATTACAAAATCATTTTTATCATCCTTCTCTCCCTTGAAAATCATCAAAAATCTTTTTAGGGAAATAAATCTACAAAAGGAGCTCAAAACTTGGCTCTATATTCCAATTTTTTAATTATCATATATATATTCTTCCATCATACATAAATAACAGAATGAACATTCACCTCAAAAACATATCAATATTGTCAATGATAAGAATAGTCATATTCATATATAAATGATTAATTTCTAGCTCAATAACATCAAATAGACTTACATGATTTAGATATGGTATACATATCCCGTAGTTAGAATCATATGATCCATTATGAATAACACTAATCCCAGGAAGGAACTATAATATATAGGTTATTTATTTGATAACTTCTACTATTTAAAATGGCCCAATGAAAATTAGAGCAAGTTTCCATTACTTCCCTTTGGTTGATGAAAAATATGAGGCAAAAATTTAGAAATATAAGAACATTGACCTACAATTACATGGTATATCACTCTTGAATGTCATATTACTAGTGAAAAAATGTAAAGTCATCATTCAAATTTTGATCAATTTACATGTTTTAACATCTCCTTAACAATGTTAGGAGAAATGGATTATTATTTAATAATATATTTCTAACATGATAATGAATGATAGGGTATACCATTGTCCTATGTGAATGGATCCATATGAATGAATGACATATATTTTTTTTATAAAAATATATATTTTTAGTTGAAGATCTGGTCAAAATATAGAAAATTCATGGATACAAGAAAGAATCATATCCTTAATATTGTGACTTTTCACACTGACTACTCATCCATTGAATGATGATTAATTTTTTTTATAGATATACCTATATATAGAGTAGTAAATGTTCACCATTGAAAAATTATAAATTAAACCATGGGACATGATAAAAAAATTATTAATAGTACCCTATGAATCTTTATAATAATCCATCTATATAATATACCAAATACATATATAAATTTTTCTTCTTTAGTAGGTATGAAGCGAGTTGTCTTAGTCAATAATCATCAACCACTAAAACAATACCTCAATCCTTTAGAGATAATTGTATGATTTTTTCAAAATCCATGAAGATATTTTGTGGATTTCCTACTAATATATGGAGTAATAGTAACTCACCTATAAGTCACTGGAGTTCAACATTAACCTATTAAAAATTTTTATATACTAAATAGAAACTTGTGACATCATATTTCTTGGTTTTTTAGTAAACTACATGAAAATATATCATGATATATTTGGTATTTACCGTACTAAAAACCTTATCATGATGAGTTGTGTACCCTCATAACCCCTTCTCTCATACCAGATACAAACAGTAGTCTCCCATCAAAATAATTAAATTAATAAAATTATTTAAAACATTTTTGAAGATCTCTATAGTATATAGTACTATAAAATAATGATACAATCATGCTTAATTATTTATAAGTTCTTTACCTCATATATAAATAATGAATCATGATTGACATGATATATGATATATGAATATCTCAGTCTAATCCTTCGAGATATCAAAATATTGTTTAGTTTTCATAGGAATTAATTTTCATTCTTTTTTATCTTCTTGTACTATATATGTTTGATCCTATATTTTAAGTGAATTGGGGACCAATTTTCCATGTTAATGTTTATAATGGAGATCAAAATAGAATTATTATAAGAACTAATCAAATTGACACCACCTATGATTGAGATCATTCCACAGAGAGATACACCTATAGATTTTATTCTTTATGTATATCAAAAACGAATCATGATAAATATAGTTCCTCTTGAAAAACATTATATAGAATAATAGTAAAATAATTAATTAATGGGTTATATATATTTTAATTTTTTACTAATTTTTAAGAGTTATAAGAAAACATGAAAAGATCTTATAGGAGGAAACTAATACTGCCTATATAATAGTTATTAAAATATAATTAAAAACCCCAAACAATAGCAAGATATCACAATATAAGAATAAAATTAATAATCTATTTTATTTCCCCAGAATATATATCACATTGATCAAACCAAATGAACATTCCCCCCTTCATTAAATAACAATTCAAAGAAGGAACTATGCAATAAATGATTTACATAATATGAAAATAATTGATTGAATACATATGAAAAGTATGGGACAAAAATATGTAAATTTTTAATTCCCCAAACATCAAATCAGTTACTTTTTCCAAAATAAACTAAAATTATTGTCTTTATTACTACATTCAAACGTAATTCAACATCCAAGTATAGAATTAATATTTTAAAAAATTTAAATAAATAAAATACTCTCTCAATGTGACCATATAAACATGAATATGCCTTCAATACTATTACCATTTTATCAAGTGAGATAATATATCATTAATCAAAACAATAATTATTACTCTAAGGGGATGAAATATAATAGTCACATTATTCATAAGGACAATAAGTGAACTAGTCAACATGAACAATGGGACAGAAAATTAAAATTAACTAAACTAGATTTAAAATGAAATCTTCAGAATTTATATTGGTCTCACATCAAATTGGTTTTAACTCATGAATAATTAAATCATTAAAAATAATTTATTTACATTCAATCGATCAAAAAAATTTGTAATCTAAGTTAATGGATTGATATTCTTAGTGGTTAACTGATTTACCTTGTTCTTATATATGAATTACTAGAGTTTTAAGTCTCCATTCATAGAAATATAAATAGTGGAACACCATGGATATGTGATTGGTTAGAGAAAAAGCTTAGACCAATCACCTCAATATGAATCTTTATTTCCCAAATTGTTGATGGGAACATATGATAAGACAGAATAATAATCTATTCTTTTACTAGAACTAACATAAATAAAACCAATTTATTTTATTTTAGATTCAATCCTTAAAAAATGTTTAATAAACTCATAGATATATAGTAACCAAAATATATAATACATTTTACTTCTTATCATGTATTTCTTTAAGCATTAGAACCCCTATATAAATGGGGATAATTCTGATATACCCTGGATTGGATCATGCATGACTGAAAAATAGTTTCTATTTTTTGTTACGATTTTATTGATACCAAACATTAAAAACATGATATTTTAAAAGATGAAAATTTTATTCAATACTGTATGTGACATGTAACACTGATCATAAACAACCCACAAAATATATTTCCTTAAACTTCATCTCATTAATACCTTGTGGAACAAGAAATGTAGGGCCTAATAAACAGTAATATTGTATACCATTATAAAATAGACATTAAATTGGTGTGAATTAATAATATTAACAAAATTAATACGATTATATTTATCATTTGATTATAAATAAAATAATAATCATTTTAATGAATTATTTTTTCCAAAAAACACATTTATTATTCTAAAAAATGGTTAATCATTCTCTATCATATAATTCAAAATTTATATTTAAATATTTTAAATATTTTATTTTTAAAAATTAAAATAATTTATAAAATAATAATATTAAAAATATATAATAGTGAATTTTTTTTTATTTTTTAATATTTTTAATTTTTTTGATGAATAATGAATTTTTTTGATTTTTAATGAAAAATTAATTTTCATTTAAATAATTTTTGAGGATAAATTATATTTTAAGTCGTTTATATAGTAAAATTTGTCCATATAGACTACAATTTACTAATATAGGTAATATTAATCATTTTCATATTGAATTATGATATTATTACATTCTATATTTCTGAGATTTTTCTCAGTGGAAACTCGCTTTCTCGTCACATCTATGGGAATAACATTAAAATAGATTATTAAACATATTTCAATTAAATTTAAAAAAATAGAATCCATATTTTGGAGAATAATAATTTATATTATATAAAGAGTTAAAAATAAATTTTTACCATTTTGAATTATATAACAAGAAAAAATTAATTATCATCATTAAGGTAAAAACTGAGTTACCTAGGGTTAAACTAAAAAGACAAGTGTTAAAATTACCTACCACCTATTCCAAACCCCATTGGATGGAAATATGTTTAACATAATATCAATAAGTTTCTATAATAACCCATTTTAGGCATTTTCATGATAAAAATATGGGAAAAGTTGATTCTTTCAAAAAATTCTATATGTATCCTCTCCACCACTTATAAAAGGCCACCCATATCCTCCCATTTTCACACTTCCAAAGTGATTTTGGTCCAAAAATACATACCAAAGTCACATCCTTAATCCTGTACCAACATCATATATAAATTTTATTGGTCATAAATCTAACCTAGGAAGGATTTTTGTTCAAACTTAATGATGATTTCTAAATAAGAAAAAATATTCTTAAATGAGCGTTTTTATTTTGTTTCTTCATACACCTTCATAAAATATTTTTAAAACATTATAAAAAATAATATCACTATATTAAATATAATAATATTTGTTTTTCATGTAAATTTGAACAATCCATATCCTCTTCCATAAAATGGAAACCAAAATTTCGATTGTGTGTGTGATAGACTACTGCTTCCCGAATCCGGGAAATTTGTTTTCGAACACCACCTTTCATATATGGATATAATGATGGATTTAATACTTGTGTAATATTTCTCTTATATTATTATACTTATTTTATTTTCATATAATATATCCCTTAATATATTTTATTACATAAAAAATATTATAATGTCAACCATGTGAACAGCGGATAACTACCTCACAAAGCGATGTGATTCGTTGTTTAGATATGATTTATATGGATGGTAATAAAGATAAATTTAGTGAATATATTTTCTATAAATGAAATTATATTGATTATTAAAAATTATCATATGACACACTTTATTACCCTTTCACCTATTTAGTAAATGATAACCTCGCCTGTTCCTATGTATAGTCTACCATCTCCACGAAGCAATGTGATCCATTATCTATGCTCAAATTTAAGTAATAATTAAAAATGTATATAATTAAAAATAATGATATTTATAACATTAAAATAACTATATATATTATTAAAATGTATAATTTTTTCAATAACTGTAACTTTCATACCAAAAAACACATTAGAAAATAATGGAAAAACACATGAAGGAATGAAAATAATGATTTATTATTAACAAAATGGTGGTAAAATTTTTCAACTGTATCATATATGATATTATAAATATGAAAATGGTTCTAGTATAAATTGACTACCTATATAAAATTATTATACATGATTTAAAATAATTATTAACTAATGGTAAGTGTAACCTAAGAGACTTCATCTCAATTTCCCTTCATTGAGGCGTATAGATAGGTTATGGACCTATTATTATTTATATGGTTTATATAATACCAAATTGAAATATAGTATAATTATTAACTAATAATTCATGTCATTTTATGTTCCAATTTTAATTATTTCATCAAATGGTATTTGAATTAAATATCACTGTTTTGTAAAGAATTTCATAACATAATTTTATCTCATTGGCTTATATTACATCTTTGTTTTGTTCAATATTATAATTTTAGATGTGTAATGCATTTTTATATTATTAATTAGTTTTTTTAATTATTTTAGGTGTATTTTAATTTCATACACATAATATATTCATTGATTTTTTCTCACAATAATGTGACAATATTTGGGAGGGTTCATTTCACAATCTCATTTTAATCGGGATTGTTTGTTCTTGAATTTCCATTAAAGTAAGTTATTTGATAATTATAAAATATAAAAAATTAATATTCTTATCCCATTTTTATTAATGAATTTTTCATTTAATAGTACCATTTTCCACTCATTTTTTACTTAATATTATCGGAAAAATGTTTTCAAAAATACCCAACTTCATTTCTATCTTTGTTAGAAAATTATTTTTCATCCAAATCTATGTTTTCTAAAAAAATTAAAATTTGAATTTAACCATTTAAAATTAAAATATTAAATAAAATTTTACCATCTTTTACATAAATTTTTTTTCAGGTGAATATTCATGTCCTTTTCAAAACAACAAATCTTTATGATTTTATCAAAAAAAGCGAAATGAATCTTTTTTTAATGTATGAGAAGAATACGATTTCTAGTCACAATTACCACTTAGTGTTTTAAAGATTATTTTATATGATTTAATGATTATTTTCGATGAAATGTTTGTTCAAATTTTTTGTGAATCAATTCTTTTAAATAGTGGTTTTCAAGATGAAAATTACATTGTCTATAAGAATGTTTTTAATTATCGTTTTATGGTATTTTATTCACCAATGAAAAAACCATTGTTTTACTTATATTATAAATGGAATATATTGTATTGATACCATTATTATTCATCATATAGATAAGTTTTTATCATTTTTACAAATTAAATTATTGAAAAAATCATTCTTGATTCATTTTTTGTATTCATTGAATTTCTATTGAAATATTCACTTTACTCAGATTGCTTTAAATTAAATTTCCCACAAATTACTATATAATTTATCATATACATATATATATATGTTTTTATTAAAAAAATATATAATTTATACAAATGATGTTCTACATGAAATGTTATTTGTTGATCTTGATAAATATTGATAAATATATATTCTTTACTCAATATAGATATTTGAGGATAAGGCACATAGTTCAAGAGATTATTTGATTATTTGATATTTGATGAATTTATTTGACATGAAATTTTTCAGGGGATGTGAAATTATATAGTGCATCGATGAATCAGTAGTCTCATGAGGTGAATCTGTAAGCTTACATCAAACTAGTTTCTCCATCAAATTTTAAACTATCATGTGAATGGTCTTGGTGGGAGAGAAATCTTGATTCCAGAGATAATTAAGTATAATAATTATTCATTTCCTTTATTAAGAATTCATTTATTATTATTCATAATATTTTCAAAGTGTTATTATCTCCGGAAACATTTCATTTTTCATTTACCGATTAGATTTATGTGTTTTTAGTTTTTTACCTTTTTATATTGATTAAGCCATATCTATTTATGTTAGTCATGTTAATTAAATCGAATGAGTGTTCTGTTATTCAAATTTGTAATTTTATTATTCCCTATATGATCAGGATAGTCAAGTTATTGATTAAATGTCATGTGTTTTCAATTATTTATCATTTTATATTTATTAAGCCTTATCTATTTATCATATTTTTGTCATTTAAATAGAATTTGTGTTCAATTATTTAACTTTACAAATTCATTTTCCCTAATCAATCAGGATAGTAATGTTATTGATTATTTTTCTCGTATTTTCATATATTTACAATTCCATATTTATTGATACATATATATTCATGACAGTGAAGTTTTCTAAATATAATATATGTTCAATTATTTATTTTCCCATCTTTATTATACTCATATATTTATAATAGGTTCTTCAATACATAACTCTTACTAAGTATTTCAACCCACATTTATTATGTTCTCTTTCCTCAGAATCTAGGAAGTATTCTATGAATTTTATACAAGGATATGATAATGAGAAAAATGATATTCTAAAAAAATAATATATTGTTATTTTTATATAGAAAAAATATATTGAAATAATTTATATATATAGTTTCCCAAGACTACTAATCTATTTAGTCTTTCAGTGTGTAATTCCTTATATCTTATTCCAAGGTAATAATATTGACACCGACTCTCAGCTAATGTAGTTGTAGTCATTATGGTAGGTATAAAAGGATGTTTAGTTGAAATATTTGGAACTATATTTAATAAAACATATATTACGGGAGATAAACCTATTATAGACTTTGAGGATACGTATAGAAAAACATTATAAAGCTTTTTTTAGGAATATATTATGTGGTTTTCCTGTAAATTAATCCATGAATGTATACTACAAGTTTACATGATTCTGAAAAAAATGTACCTAGGGGTAATAAATCTAAAAAAGGTATATCTAGAATGACTCTATTATTACCCAGTATATGACAACGGGCCACACATTCACCCTAGTTTAACACTTCTAAGGGATATTCTTTTGTTAATTCAAAATCAATTTACAAAAAATTATAATGGAATTGAATAGATGATAAAAATGAATAACCGAGGGTAAAAATAAGTGGAAATATATTTAAAATATGGTGTCTTGATTATGACATTATAAATAATAATTTTATGGTTTTTATACAATGATTATTATTTCTCACACTATGATTTCTGGTTTTATTCCAAAGATAGAACCAAAAGGAATCATGTAAACATTTAATATGAAGGAAAATGTGGTGAATATGAGAAACCAAATTGGATGATGAATTGAGTGAATTATATCATGATTATAACTAATTATTTATCCCAATATATGATTAATAGCATATATCCTAACTAACTCTAAGAATCACCAATAAAGAGAAATGTGGATTTTTTGAAGAGCTTGGGTAATGGAGATTATGCAGGAAAGAAGGATCGATTTCCTTCATGTCATAAATATGGAATGTTTTAACTAATAAAGTTTCTCAAAAGGAAATAAAAATGTTTTGTGTGTGGAAAATAATGTTATAAATAAATTAATTATTTTTTCAAAATAAATAGTGTAGTGGAAGAAAATATATTTCATCATAGGGATACATTTATCATTCATTTTAATAAATGTGGGGAATCTTGGTATAATCTGAGTTAATTACCTCTTTTAAAAGATACATCCTAGACCAAAGAATAGCCTATATTTAAATAAAACAGTTATGGGATTATTTGGATTCCAAAATTATATTTTATAATTATGATTACAAATTATATTTTAGTTATAAGAATCATGAAACATCTATGGATTGTGGTAATTTTAGAAGCATATATGTATTCATTAACTTAAGAGCTATGAATAAAATCATTTATTTATGCTTTTTCAATTGGCCTTAAGTTTGATTTATTGAACAAAAAAATTAATTTTTATGTGATTAAATTATACTCTGATTAATGATATTTTTTTGATATTTTTTGGAAATACAACCCAATGGTTTAGTATATGTTTTAAGGATGAATTTATTTATTGAAGAACAATATTACAATTTTTTCATAAGTTTAAAGGTATTGGAAACATTTTGGGTATATTTTGGATTTTAATTGAGTTAATTATGGGTCATCCCAATTTTTTTAATGTTATAGAAAATATATTAACCGGATTTTAGAAAACAGTCAACCAGTATACCAGGTAACAACATAATGCTTCTAGTAAGGCCACAGGGTTCGATGCCATAACTGATAGAAAATAGAGATTAATGCCTACCACTTTCCTACATGATGTTATAATGAATATGTTATTTTTATAATTACCCAATTTTAATAATAGATATTAATAATCTAAAAAAGCTATCATTCATGAGAATTTGTGTTAAAATTATTACATTGGATAATCATTAATAAATATATTAGGTTTGGAAAATATTTCGAGATAGAAGGAATTATATTTCACTCTTTTATGGATCCTATGATCCATTAAAAATGAATTCTAATTTTTCGACTAAAAAAATTACATTTTCGTATATTCATTTCTTGGAGTAAGTAGTGAATTCTAAATTGGTCAATGTATAGACAATTAATGAATGTGTGCATGTGAAATAGAATGATATCAAGAAAAAATAATTCCTTATAGTCTTAGACATAAAAATAATTACTCAAAATTAGGTAAAGGATCGTAAAATAGTAATTTTATCCAGTTTTCTTCATTTCTAACGAACTAAACGGTTTTTAAATCCTCGCATATTTATGGGGTTTTTCACTAACTTTACATTCATCATCCACATTATTATGATCAATTTCCTCTATCACACACAATAATTATTTACACATTTCTTCAATTTACATATATTCAATTTCCACCAATATAATCATACATTGAATCTGAGATATGTGTTATTCCTGAAAACCTTTTTACATTATTTTTTATCATTAGTGTGTTTTTTAATTAACCCCTTTTACCATGTGGGGTTTTTAAAAGGGAATTTAGAAATTGGAATACATTTATCATCTAAGAAAAAGTTTTAGTTATGGGGTAATTTTTTTTTAATAATTGTGAGAACATAACTCCCAATGATTTCAAAAAAAATAAAATTATATTCTTTATCGTTTAATATATGAAAAAACAAGCTCAAACAACTCACGAAATATATTTATTTTAATTTAATATCTTAAATATCTTATGAAACACACAACCCTAATACTAAATGAGCAGTAATATAGTATACCATTATAACCGAGGAATTTAATTTTAGGTTATTAATACTAATAAAAAAATTATAAAAAATATTGTAATATGTTGTTTAGAAATAAAATAATAATCGTTTAAAATAAAAAATAAATGTAAGTATTTTTCTCTAAAAGATGGTTCAATCACGCATTGTATGAAAAACTATAACTTATGTTTACTAAAATTCATGAAAGTAGTTTTACCAAATGAAATTAATTTTTTAAATTATTGTATCATAATTATGTTAGGGTGAATTTTTGGGATTTTTTTGAAATGTTTAATTTTTTATAACAAGTGAAAATATTGATTTTTATTGAAAACTCCCTTTATTTTAAATAATTTAAAATGTAAAACTATATTTTCAAATGGGTTTAAATCAAAATTAGTACAATTATATTAAATTTATGTGACTTCTTACTTTTTAATCTATTTCATATTGTGTTTTGACATTAAACTGGTCTATATGTATGAGATATTTCTCTTTAGAAATTCGCCTTCTCATTGTATCTGCGTGTATAATTTTACATAGAATTATTACACATATAAGAATTAATTTTTAAAAAATGAATTTTATATTATAAATAAAAAAAATTGTATTATCTAATTGGTAAGATTAATTTTTACTATTATGAATTATAAAAGAACTATAAAAATTAATTACCATGGTTAAGGTAAACACTAATTTTTGGGGGGTTAAACTTAAATAATAAGGTTTAAAATTACTTAAGAATTATTCAAAAAACATTTTATAGCAATATTAAGACCTTATCACATATAATTTTCAATAATTACACATTTTTTGTGGTTTTTTTCATGATTAAAAATTCAGGTGTAATATATTCATTCCAAAACATCCATCATTGTCCTCTCCTGAACTTATATAAGGCCACTCCCACATCTCCAATATTCACAGATAAAAAAATATATCATACAACACTTATCATAATATGTTAATTAATATCCTATAAACATTTTAGAGAGATTTTTGTATAATAAATTTTACCCTAGAAGGATTTTGGTGCAATGTTATAGTTGTTTTCTGAGGAAGAGGTAACATTTTTAAACGAGCATATTAATTTTATTTCTTCTTGAAACAAATTTTAATCTTGTTAAAAAATTATTATATAATTAATAAAATATTTTCCATATACTAAGATGTTATTATGTTATGTGGATTACCTGTACCAATATCATTTTCTATCAAATAGGAAATGATGTTGTCATTACGCATATGACGGAGTTCCACCTCACGAATTGATGTAATTCGTTTTCCATCACCACCACTGAGGGTTGTAAATAATGATGGATTTAATATGTTTATTACTATATATATTATTTTAAATAGCTATTTAATTTTAATATAAAATATGTCTTCTTAAATTCTATTCATTTTAAAATACAATATTGTCGCTTGTGTGAACGGTGGACTAGGACCTTTCAAATCGATATAAATCACTTGTTTATTATGATTTAAAATAAAGGTGATAAGAATAATTTTATTTAATATATTATAAACTTAATAAATTATCTTTATTATGAAAATTTTATATATCACATAATTCCTTGCCATTTCACCCATTAAATAAATGATAACGTCGTTTGTACGTACGCATGACATGTTGTCACCACGTATCGATGTGATCCCTAATCCATGTTCAAATTTAAATAATGAATATATATATGTATTATTAATGAAATTATATTAATGACATTAATATCATTATATATATTATGTAACAACATAATATGTGCAATAACATGATCATACCTGACAAAACGCCCATGAAAAAACTAGTAATTGACACCCGAAACAGTTTAAATTGTAACACCCCGAGATTTTACGAGAAATATTATTTTTAATTTATTTGAGGTATTTTGTTGTATGCTACACCATGATTAGATTTCTCTATATGTAACACCATATTAGTATGTAGTATATGAATCGTTATTCTTGGCTTGTATTGCAAGCAAAAGCTACCATCGTCAATAGTGTGTGTTGTACGCAATACTAAGTTTCACTAAACAACGATATATTATTATAATATTATTATGAACTAGCCATTATGAAATGTATTAAACTAATTTTGAATTTTATAACATTATAATTCATCTTACACATATTATAGAACATGTTATAAAAATAAAATCAATTTTTTCATATAAAGGAATTATTTTTCAAAAAATGCAGTTTTGCCTCCTTTTGATGGTGCACCCATTTTATTTATAGTTTTTGACATTTTTATAAGTTAAATTTGACAAATTAAACATCATATTGTGAATCAGGGTATAAAAATTTACTTTGGATAATTTTTTGTTATTTTTCAAAAAACATTATTATTTTGTTGAATAGTAAAAATACGCTAAATTTTACTGAAAAACAACATTTTTCATCAAGATCATTTGTTTGATTAAATTTTAATATTTAATGGTTTTAAATTATAAATAGAATATATTTCTACCATTTAATATAATTTATGTCATTTTCATTAATTTTACATTGAATTCATAGGTAAAAAAATTTCAATCTTTTACAATGTTTAAAATAAAAACCAATTTTTTTTTACAGTAGGATTAATTTTAAACTAATTACTACATCTTCTGTGATTTGAATTTTTGAAAATGGAATCCATATTTGGAATCAGGAGGTTCAAATTATTTCAATAGATAAATTTTATTTTTAGGCATTATGAATAGTGATTACGATAAATTTTATTTACCACAATTAAAGGTAAATCAGGTAATTAAGGGTAAAAATAATATTATAAAATTACTTCACACTTGCCTTAATATAATTGTATGATTATATTTCGTAATAAAATATTCTTGGGTCTAAATGGTATCTATTTAAACCAACTTGCATATGATTACGACCTTTAATTTATTTTATTTAAAGGAATGCAAAATATGTCTCACTCAAACATTATTAATTAAATTATCTTTAATATAATTTATGCAGAATATAAATTTTATTATAAACAATCATTTGAAAGCTAATTTTTTTTATTTATTATGGTAATTTATTTGTAATTTTTATGAAAAATTTAATTACTTTAATAGCTTATAAATTAATGATGCAAAAATTATTATTTAGTAAAAAATCAATAATATAGTTTTTATTAAAATAATAATAAACATTAAAATACCCAAACACTTGACCAATAATTTTTTGTCTAGTATATCTAGACCATAATCATCAAAGGGTCGACTTTTGGAGAATTTTGGATCCTTATAAAATAGATTATGAGATTTATATTATTTTATTTTAAATGTTGTCAAAGTTGTCACCTTTATAATTTAATAAAGATAACATTTTAAAAGTTGGATTTATTAGAAACTAAATTCTACTAAAATTATTCATAAGAAGTATAATAAAAATATATAAACCATAGTATTTTATTTTTAATTTTTGTGTAATAATATTTATATTAAATATTTATACACAAATGTTGTTTTAATTATGTTATTAAAAAAATAATAAATGATTTTAAAAATATTATCTTAAATATTATAATAACTAATTAATGTGATATAATTATTTTACATATAAATATTACATGATATAAATATATTAAAAATTTTGCTTCGAACATATCTTCCATGTGGATTTTATTTAAATTCAAATAATTGAATAGTGTCAAAATATACACTATTGGTATTTTATAAAAATAACATTTTATTAAATTGATTAAAAATAACAAAAATATTAAAAAATTAAAATTCTAAAATTATATGGTCTGAAAATTTATAATGTATCTAATTATGGACAAATTACCTCACATAATTATGTATTTATAAGAATATAAAATTTAGAATAATATTACCACAAATAAAATCAAATTGATTAAATAAGGATGAATCAAAATGATAAGGTTTAAAATAAATTCCAAAAATGTATAAATTTTATTGGATGATGATACTACCACCATATATTATCTAATATTCTATGTTGAGTAATTTTGGAGGTTTTTAAGTGGGGTTGGTTTTTATTGTAAATTAATATTTTTGAGGTTTCCAATAGTGCCCCTATCCTCTCTTATAAAATTGAACCTCCTCCCTCTCCTCTTCACTCCATTTTGAGCTTTGAAAATCAGCCAAAACCTACCAATTTACCTTTTAAACTTTACTAGAAACATACTATAGGTCTTGGTCTTCTTAAAATACTAACCTTGGTGCCCTAAGAGGAGGTTTAGAAGAGGCACGTTGAAGAAGAGGTAATATCCTTTCAGATTCTTTCAACTTTATTTCTTCTTCTACTTCATCTATATGAGTAGTATAATTTTTATGTAATTACTCCAGTATCACATGTATAAAGATATGTTGTTATGAATATGAAACAACTATATTCCATCTTTTATCCATCCTATGAAAAATGATATAACCACTCGTACGTACATACAACCTACCATCTCCACGTCGTGGTGTAATCTGTTTTTCATAACCATCCTACTAGGATTGGTATAATAACGGAAGAAATAACAATATATGATTATTTTAAAGTGATATTTGTTAGGAAATATTATACACCATACATTTAAATACAATTCCATAATCATGGGAATGATATTGTCGCTCGTGAATATGTACGGCTTACCGTCTCCACGACGTGATGAGATTCATTCCCCATGTTAAACAATCAAAAATGATTATAAATTATATATAATAAATAATAATGTATTATATGACATAATAATAGTACTGGATTTATGTATATATATATATATATTATTTACTTCTATTAAATTTAATAAGGAAACAAAAACAACGTTCATGCGTATGTACGACATACTGTCTCCATGAACGGTGTATTTCAATCCATTTATCGATTTATTATATATATCTATATAGTAACTATATGGGATATATAAATCATGTTTTACATTCTGGATGTAATTAATCAAAATCTATGTAATCATATGAAAAATTACAAGTCAAAACAAGTACGATAAATGAAACGATATTACCCAAAACTTTGCTTTAACATGGAATTGACAAATGAATGGCAAATATAAAGTCATTAGTGATTCATATATGATGTAATAAATATTATTATGGATCTTTTATAAGTTTATAATATTTTTAACCCCACTATATAGGAGTTTCGGACACGTACAGAAGAAATTGGACCTAAGGTAAGCCGTAACTTTGCCAATCACGTTTCTATCTGAGATTATTTATTGTTAAGTATTTACTGGGGTTATATTTATCATCTATGACCATGTATTCTAAAACTATTTTAATAAAATGTTTACTATTCTTACATGTATGTTTAAAGTCATTTTTACCCTTTGTTGACTTTTACCACATGGTATGGAAGGAATCTATCTATTGTTTAACATACGAGGTACTTTTTAAATTTTCTAGTAAAAGTACGAGGTGAATGTTTTTTTAACTTATACAGCATTAATAGATTTTTTCAGCTTCATAACATCTTACTTCCAAGATTCTTATTATACAATATTTCTTGATTATTTTCAACAAAAGTTTTTTTTTTAAAATTGCATGTAATTTTGAGAAAAGAATATGATTTTGAATAAGAAAGGATATTTTCCTCAAGAAATAATTTCAAGTGTTTTATCAAAACTATTTTCTATCTAAGATGAAATTATTTAATATGGATATGTTTCTTGTATAATGTCCCTATTATTTACATGGTTTTATTTTTTTATGATTAAATTATATCAATTGTTTTATATGTATTATGTTATTATTGGATGATGTATATGAAACCCATTTCATTCATTAGGTTATGATGAATGATTTAGGAATATTTTGTGGTTCACGAAAGAAGGATTTCATTATGAGATGGGTGGGACCTATATCTCCCAATAAATGCATTGGGTAAAGATTTATATCTCATGAGACAGACATGGCTAGAACGGAAAGTAAATCTGGTTCATTATTACAGTGCTGGAACGGCAAGTAAACCCAGTTTAGTAATGGGCTTTGTCCACAATGATGGTCTTGGAAGCAATGCCTTGGCTATTATGGAAATAAAATCATGTGATTAATGGTTTTCCACAATTAAATGTTTTATTCCCTTGATATTTTATCAGGATTAATGTTCCTCCATGATCTATGCCTTATTTACTGCCATGATTTATGCCATTACTCATGATTTTGGTGTATTTTGTTCATGTTTTTACATTGAAATGTTTATGAATTGTTATGTGTTCTCCAAGTTTACCCTTACTGAGAATTTGAGCTCACCCTTTTTATGTTTTCATTTCCCCAGGATATAATGAAAGGTTTTAGGTTGGAAAAAAATGGGGAAGATCTTTGTGGGAGATGTTAAAGATCTTTCACCATGATTAGAAGATTTTGTTCCAAGTTTCCAAAGAAACTAAACTAATATGATATTTGGGCACCTATTTTTGTTATGTATTAAGTATTCTGAAAAATTAATTTATTGTCCATGTATGTCAAGATTTGGGTCTCTATAGTTGGTTTTATAGTGACGATTTAGTTAACCTTTAGAAACTAGTATGAGAAAACTTTAGTGAGATCCCTAGAGATATTTATAAGGTTTGTATAGGTATGTCCCTAAGGTTAAGTATAAGTATAGGTTATAGTCCTATAATTATGGTAATGTTCTTATAATTAAACCTAAGATGTTAGAAATTGAAGGTACTCCCCCTTTATTATGTTGTTTTCCTATCATGACTTTTTCCTCTCACATTATTCTTTTTGGGTTTCAGATGATGGATAGAACCAGAAGGAAACATGTTGATCAATGTAATAAAAAATTGAATGTATATCCTCCTTAACAAACCCATGCTATGAGAGATGGATTGAAAAATCTTATAGTTATAATTACAAGCTATGAATCATTCTGCACATCCAAATGAGCATATAAAGGAACAATATTCTTTTGAGTCCTTCATGAGGAAAAGTACACCTTATTTCAATGGGTCTTATGATCCACTTATTGCTGAACAATGGATCAGTACCATTGAAAATATATTTTCCATTCTTTTCTATTCAAAACATGAAAAGTCATTTTGGATTATTACTATTTAGAAGGTGAAGCAGACCAGTGGTGCAATATAATTAAGAATACAAGGCCCCAAGATTAAATCGAATCCATGGAATGGGACGAGTTCAAGAACTTGTTTTTCAATAAGTACTTCCCTCGTATTCTTCGAACAAAGATGGAAAAGGAGTTACTAGAGATTAAGAAAAATGATGACGAATCTATTGGTATATACGAGGTGAATTTTACGATGCTTGAAAGGTATGCATCTAGCTTTATCATCCAACCTTAAAGTAGAGTTGATCGATTCATCAATGGCTTAAAACCAAGTCTTTTAAGGTAATTAGCTATAAGAGACATCAGTAGATATGAATAAATTTCACGTTGTGCTATTAAAGAAGAACTGGTAGTAGGTGTTATGTATCCATCACATGGTTTTGACAAGAAATGAAAGATGGGGTTCAAGGAAAAATCTCAAAACAATGGTGAAAAGAAGACGAATGATTCGTTATGCTCAAAGTGTGGAAAGAAGCATAAGGGATATTGTCTTAAAAGGACTAGATAATGTTTTAAGTGTGGAAAATAAGTTCATCGAGTAGCTGAGTGTTGAAGTAATGGGATAAAGGTAGCTAATGATGTGAATATATAAAATACTATAGAGAATGCACCACAAACACTTCAATGCTGCAAGTGTGAGGAAATGGATCATTATGCTAACCAATTCCCTAATCCAAGGGTTAATGATGATCGACATCAATAACCTCTTAAGGAAAAGGAATGATGGAATTCACATGTGATCACTATTTGTGATGTTGAATATGACAACAAAGTGGTGAATGATTAAGTGTTTATGTAAAGAGATTCCAAAATAGTGTTATGGAATCTCATTTATAGTATCATGGAATATTAGAATAACTATGTATTGGTTTTCAATAATTGTATGGTACCTGTAACCATGAAAAGTGATTGAAATATTTTTGGAAAGTAGATGATATGAACATAATGAAGGGATAATGGGAAAGTAATATCTTTGATAGTATTAATGAGCTCAGGACTGATATGAGGAAAAAGTGATATCATGGTTTGGGTATGTAGAAATTTTGGGATTTTGGTATGTGGAAAAAGTTAAATTTTGGCAGTATTCATATTTTCACTAAGGTTCTATGGTAATTCATGTTTCAAGAGAATTCATGATTAAGGTAATGAAATTTTTGGAATGTGACCAACAAGGTATATCTTATGATATATGGGGGATAAATGATGGTATTCACATGCTTGGTAGATGACCTCTTTAGTAACAGTTTTCATTATACTATGGGATTGGATAGAAGTATTTTGGATAAGACTAAATATTAAAATGGATTAGGTCGGACATCAGATAGTATTGTTTTTAGCTAGAACATTTTTTATATTGTTTATGGAATGTTATAATATTATAGTTTTAGAAAAAGGACCACCTGTAGGATGAGTGCCAACATGTCGCGTCGGACAAAGCTGCGGGAATCGAACCGACAATAGAAGTACCACATGCCTTTAACACCAACCACTAGCCTACATAAAGTCCCTCATTTGTATAAATTAGTTTTATTTTATTAAACTGTATGATATATGAAGTACAAGTCCATTTTTGGAACCATATATGATTAACCTCACCATAGATGGACTTATGTATATTTAATATCATGTGCTAGCCTTTTTTGTGATAGAGACAAATGGAATGACCTATCATTCTATAACATGGTCTGCTAACACTTCAAGAATGATAAATTAAACTTCATTGAATTAAATAATAGATAAAGTGTAAATTGTTCATGGAATGTCCAATGATGATAATACATTGAAATCAAGTAATTATTTCTCCTTATTAGAAAAAACATCAACTTTAGGGAAATGATCATGAAAACCGTAAAGGTTGTCCCAGTACCCTCATACCTGATTAATGAGATGGTACCTTAGATAATAAAAAATTTACGGCTTTGTGATTATTGTATTTTTCTTAGCCATGTTCTCTACCACTCTCCATCAGAACTTGATGGTTATATTTATCTTCTATATCCATGTTTTCCCTTATCTTCACCTATATAGAAACCTAGTGATGAGTTAATTTGGGTAACCTTTATGTTTCATACTTTAATTTTTAAAATTAAGTTTTAGTATTCCTTTTTACGATGTGGGTTTTATTAAAGAAACTTTAAAGTAGTAAATAATTTATAACACTGATGAATTTCGAGGGCGAAATTCATTTTAACGAGGGTAGAATGTAACCCCCCGAGATTTTTTGAGAAATATTCCTTTTAATTTCATTGATGTCTTATGTTTTATGCTACACCAATATTATCTTGTGCTATACACAACAAGATATTAGATTTTAGTATACACAACACTATTCTTGGCTTGTGCTGCATGCAAGAGCAACCATCCTCAATAGCGTGTGTTGTACGCAATACCGAGTTTCACTAAACAAAGATATATTATTATAATATTTTTATGAACTAGTTGTTATGAATATTATTAACCACGTTTTGATATTTAAAACATTATAATTCATCCTGCACATTTTTTAGAACATTGTACAAGAACAAAATCAATTTTTCATATAATGGAATTATTTTTCTAAAAATGTTGTTTTGCCGACTTTTGATGGTGCACCCATTTTAAATATAGTTTTTTTATAAGTCCAATTTGACAAATTAATCTTCTTATTTGGAATCAGGATATAAAAATTTACTTTGGATAAATGTTTGAAATTTTTCTAATAATAGTCATATTTTTATGAATAGTAAATATACACTAAATTTTACTTAAAAACTACTTTTTTCATCGAGATAATTTCTATGGAAAAATTATAATATTGAATGGTTTTAAATTATAAGTAGAATATAATTTTACCATTTAATATAATTTATTTCATTATCATTAATTTTACATTGAATTCCTAGGTAAAAACATTTCAATCTTTTGCAATGTTTTACATAAAAACCCATTTTTTTGACAACGGGATTAATTTTAAATTAATTACTACATCTTATATGTTTCGAAATTGTAAAAATGGATTCCATATTTTGAACTAGGAGGTTTAAATTTTTTTAAATAGATAAATTTTATTTTTAGGCTTTATGAATTGTTACTATAGTAAATTTTATTTACCATAGTTAAAGGTAAATCTGGTAATTAAGGGTAAAAATAATATTATAAAATTACCCTACCACTTGTAATAATATAATTGGATGACTATATTTAGTACTAAAATATACTTGGGTCTAAATGGCATTTATTGTAACCCAATTGTATGTGATTAAGACATTTAATTCATTTTATAAAAAGGAAAGTGGTATACGTCTCACTCAAACATTAATAATTGAATTATTTTTAATATAAGGTTATACATAAAATAAATTAGATTATAAATACTCATTTTAAATATAAAATTATTTTCTTTGTTATGGTAAATTATTTTTCATTTTTATGAAACATTATTTACCTCGATATCTTATACATTAATGATGGAAAAATTATTTATTTAGTGAAAAATAAAGAATATAGTTTTTATTAAAATTATAATACACATTAAAAGGTCCAAAAACATGACAAAAATTTATTTTTCTATTATATATAAACTAGAATCATCCTAGGGTCGTCTTGTGGACCATTGCGAGCCTTATAAAACAGATTATGACATTTATATTATTTTAGTTTAAATGATGTCAAAGTTGTCACCTTCATAATTTAATAAAGATAACATTTTTAAATATGGGTTTTTAGAAGATAAATTCAACTAAAATTATTCTTACTAAGTATAATAGATTTATATTAATCATAGAATTTTATTTTTAATTTTTGTGCAACAAATAATTATATTATATAATTATACAAAAATATTGTAGTAATTATTTTATTAAAAAAAATAATAAATGGTTTTAAAAATATTAAAATAAATATTATATGAACTAGTTAATGTGGTCCACAATGTTTATAGATATATATTACATCTTAGGAATCTATTAAATATTTTTTTTCGAACATATCTTCTATGTGGATTTTATTTAAATTCAAATAATTAAATAGTGTCAAAATTGACACTTGGTATTTTATAAAAATAACATATTATTAAAATGAATAAAAATCACAAAAATATTTAAAAATAACAAACTGAAAATTATATGGTCTAAAATTTCATAATTTATCTAATTATGGAAAATTAAAAACACATAATTATGTATTTATAACAATTTATAATTTACAATATTATTACCACAAATAAAATCATATAGATTAGATAAGGATAAATCAGGATGATAAGGTTTAAAATAAATTCCAAACATGTCTAAATTTTATTGGTTAATGAGATTACCACCCTATCTCATATCATATTTAATGTTTATTCATTTTCTAGGATTATTAAGTGGGGTTGGCTTTTATGTAAATTAATATTTTTGAGGTTTCCAAAAGTGCTCGTCTCTTCTTTTATAAAAGGGCACCTCCTCCCTCTCCTCTTCACTCTATTTTGAGATTACAAACTAAACCAAACCCTGAAACTTTCCCTTATAAACTTCACTATAAACATTCTAGAGGTCCATGTCTTCTTAAAATACATTCATTAGTGCCCTAAGAGGAGGTATAGAAGAGACACGTCGAAGAAGAGGTAATATCCTTTACATGTTCTTTCAACCTTATTTTTTCTTCTACTTTCTCTTAATGAGTTGTTTCATTATTAGCTAATAACTCCAGTATCACTTGTATTATGATATGTTATTATAAATAAGAAACAACCATATTCAATCTTCAATCCATCCTATGAAAAATGAAATCACTACATGTGCGTACGTTAGGCCTACCGTCTGCACGTCGTGGTGTAATCTGTTTTTCATAACTAACATACTTGGATGGGTATAATAAGGGAATAAATTCCTATATATGATTATTTTAAAATGATATTTATTCTGAAATATCATACACCATACACTTTAATACAATTCCACAATCATGGGAATGATATTGTCGCTCGTGCGTATGTACGGCTTACCGTCTCCACGACGCGATGAGATTCATTATCTGTGTTAACCATTCAAGAATGATTGTAAAGTATATATAATAAATAATCATGAAATATATGTCATAATAATTCTATTGGATTTATGTATATAAATATATATATATATATATATATATATATAATTTACTACCATTTAATTTAATAAGGAAACAAAAAAAATGTCCATGCTTACGTACGACCTATCGTCTCCATGAACGATGTATTTCAATCCATTTATCGATTGATTATATATATTTATGTATTGAATATATGTGATATATAAATCATGTTTTACATTCTGGAAGAAATTGATCATGATTTGATTAATCATATTAAAAATTACAAGTCAAAAAAATTATGATAAATGAAACTATTTTAACCAAAACACCACTTTAACAAGGAATTGACAAATAAACGGGAAATATAAAGTAATTAGTGTATCGTATATGATATAATAAAAATTAATATGGTTCTGTTATGAGTTTATAATATTTTTTAACCCCGCTATACAATAGTTTCATATATGTAAGAAAGAAATTGGATTGAAGGTAAGGTTTAACTTTTCCAATCTCCTTTCTATCTGAGAGTGTTTATTCGTAAGTATTTACTGGGGTTATATTTATCAACCATGTCCATGTATACTAAAAATAATTTCATAAAATGTTTAATATTCTTCAATGTATGTTTAAATTCATTTATACCCACTGTTGACTCATACCACAAGGTATGGAATGAATCTTTCTTTTATTTACCATACGAGGTACTTTTTGACTTTTCGGGTAAAAGTACGAGGAGAATGTTTTTTTAACATATACAGAATGAACGGATTTTTACTGTTCCCTAACACATTGTTTCCATGAATCCTATTATACAATATTTCATGATTATTTTCCAGAAATAATTCTCTTTTAAAATTTCTTTTCATTTTTAGAAAAGAAATATATTTTTGAGAAGAAAGGATATTTTCTTCAAGAATTCATTTCAAGTGTTTTATCAAAACTATTTTACATCTAAGATGACATTTTTTAATATGGATATGATTCATGTATGGTGTCCCTATTATTTACATGGTTTTATTTTTTTTTGTGATGAAATTATATCCATTGTTTTAAATGGATTATGTTATGATGGGATGATGTATATGAAACCCATTTTATTCATTGGGTTATAATGAATGATTTATGGTTATTTTGTGGCACATGAAAGAATGATTTCATTATGAGATGGGTGGGACCCATATCTCCCTCCAATTCATTGGGTAAATATTCATATCTCATGAGATAGACATGGAAGGAATGGGAAATAAATCTGGTTCAGTATTACAGGGCTGGAATAGCATGTAAACCTGTTTTAGTAATGGACTTTTTCCACTATGATGGTCTTGGCAGCGATGCGTTGGCTAATATGGAAATCTTATCATGTGATAAATGATTTTACACAATTACATGTTTTATTCTCATGATATTTTATCATGATTAATGTTCCTTTATGATCTATTCCTTATGTACTGCCATGATTTATGTCATTACTCATGATTTTGGTGTTTTATGTCCATGTTTTTACGTTAAAATGTTTATGGATTGTTTTATGTTCTCCACGATTAATCTTACTGATCATTTGAGCTCACCCTTTTTATGTTTTTTCCCCAGATATGAAGAAAAGTTTTAGGTAAGAACACAAAATTGGGAAGATATTTCTGGGAGATGTTGAAGATCATTCACCATGATTAGAATATTTTTTTTCCGAGTTTCCAAAGACACCAAACTAATATGGTCTTTAGGCGTCTATTTTTTTATGTATTAAGTATTCCTCAATAGTAATATAATGTCCATGTACATCATGGTTTGGGTCTCTATAAGAATAATTATTTATTATATATAAACTGGAGGTAAAATGTTATAAGGGGATCATATTATATATTATAAATATGAACATGGTTATTTTATAAATGAATAAAAATATTAAAACCATTATACAATAGATTAAATAATGTTCAACCCAAAGGAATGGTGAGGTAATGGACATCGTCTCATCTTCCCTTCATTGGGGAATATTGAAATATTATGCACCTAATTTATTATATATAAGGTATATAATGACCATTTTTCATGTAATATAAAGACTAACTAATAAATAATGGTATTTCATGTTCCAATTTGAATAATTTCATTCATGTTTATTTGACTAAATAGTTATTAAGTGGTAAAGAATTTCATAACCCAATGTTCATTCACTGGATTATATTATTTCTTTGTTGTATTTGATATTTATAAGATTATGTGCTTAATTAATATTAATTGTCAAATGCTTTATTTGAACATTTTATGTTGATTTACATTTGATACTCACAACATGTTCACTGAATAATTCTCAGTTATACTTTATGATCATTTGTGGTGGTTCATCGTAGAATCTCATTTTAATCAAGATTATTTATGTAAAAATCTATATTGAAGGAGATTACATGATCATTGTATTATAAAAATATATTTTTTAAAATCCTCTAGTTACTCATGAAATTTTCAACTAATTTAATCATTTTTCCTCTCATTGTTACTTAAAATCATTGATAATTAGTTTTTAATAAATTATAACTTTATTTTTCTCTTCATTTCAAAATCATTTTTCATCTAAATCCATGTTTTCTAAAAATGTTTTAAAAAATGGTTTTAAATATTTAAAAATGATTTATTAAATGATTTCTTTACTAATTCATACTATACAAAAAAATATTTTTATGTGAATCATCATGTAATTTTTCAAACAATATCATTTTTTTACTAAAAAAGTGAATGGAATATTTATTTTAACATGTACAATATGAATGGGATTTTCAGTTTTCATAAAATCTGAGTGTTTCAAAGATTATTTTATAAGACTGAATGGTTATTTTAAAATAAATTTTTTTCAATTATGTATTATGAACATTTAGTTTTAGATGTTGATTTTTAAAATGAAAAGGATATTTTTCCCAGTAACATTTTTAATTAAATTTTAATATAATTTCTATTCCATAATGACAAAAACCCTTTATTTTACATAGACCACTCTAAATTTACTACATTGATACCATCTGTATTCTTTATAAGTATGGTTTATTATCATTTTTACTAAGTAATGTGTTGATAGTAACTTTAATGATTTTGTTTGTTGTCGTTAACTTTTTCTAGAAATATCCACTCTATTATCATTATTATATATTAAATTTCCAATTTATATGCATATTATTTATCATGGAACTGTTTATTTCGTTAAACATATATCATTTATATACAATATTTTCTACATTAAATGTTAATATTTTGGGGGAAATATTGATAAATCTTTATTCATTACTCAATATGGATATTTGATGATAAAGAAAAATGTTCTTGAATTAAATCAATTATTCGATATATGAGGAATGTTTTGGGCATAATGTGATGTGTTTTTCTAAAACATATATATCACCTTGATGCATTGGTATTCTCAAGATCTGAATGAGTTTGTTAGTAATAAATAGGTTTTTACATGTCATTTTATACCATCTTGTGAATGGTTCTCACCAAAGAGGTATCATGATGTCTGAGATCATGTCGTCCAGTAATAATGAATTTATTCATTAATAATTTTTTTTCTTATTATCCATGACATTTTTGAAATGATAGTATCTCAGGAGGCATTTCATTCTCAATTTATTGAATAAATGACTAGCGTTTTCAGTTCTCCGTAATTCCATATTGATTAAGCCTTATATATTTATAGAAGTCATGTTTTTAAATGGAATGAGTGTTCAATTACATACCATTCCATAATGATTATTATTTATTTTATCATGATAGTAATATTATTGATTAAATGACATGATTTTTGAATTATTTAAATTACCCAATTAATTAGGCCTTATCAAATCATGATAGTCAGGTTATTTAAATATAATTTGTGTTCTATTATTTACCTTTACATATTGATTATTCCTTATCTAAACAGGATGCTCAATTTATTTATTAAATGTATGTTTTTGTGTTTTTTTCTATTATATATTGATTAATAATTATGTAACCGTGATATTAAAGTTGTGTAAATGTAGTTTTTGTTCAATTATATACATCTTTTTATTGATTATTCTTATTGAATCCTGATAGATTCTGATTTATATAACTCTTACTAAGAATTTTAGCTCATACATATTTTTTTCCCTTTACTAGGAATCCAGAATGAATACTATGAATAATATGAATGGATATACTTGATGGGATAATGATATTTTTGAAACCAATTATGTTTTAATTTTTTATATTCAAATGTTACATGGTAATCATTAATAAATCAATTTTACTAGTAAAAATATATTATGTTTTTAATTCAGGATTTGATTTGTTGTATCTTGTGCTAATGTAATATTGTTGATATTGGTTCCATCATATTGGGGCTGGGTTCGTTACACCAACTAGAGAGGAAAATTTTACCCACAATCTATATTCATTAATGTGGGGTCTTAACATGGTTAACTAGTTTATTCTCATAATCATATCACTGATATTCAAATCATTGGTTAAAATTATTATATACATAAAAAAGATCCAACCAAAATATAAAAAATTATATATCATACACACTTATATATTATTTTTTATAGAATTATAAATATAAATAATATTAGGATATATATATATCTATACAAAATACATAAAGATAAACAAGTATCTACAGGAAAAAATAATGACAATAGATTATATACATAAACAAGCATATAGGATAATAAAATTGTTTCTTTTTTTATAGAAAGACTATCACATATATCAATGGTATACTTTTTAGATATAAATACCTGTTTATTACAATATTAAAACTATTTGTATTGAGTCATTTTAATAAATCAGGTTCAAATGATTTCTTGATATGAACTCCCCACCATTTTCTATGACCATGTCTACCTATATAATACTGATTTAATCCAGTTACTTATCCACTAGTACAAACATGAAATGTATGATTTTTATATAATGAATATATTAAACTCCGTAAAATAGTATCCCTAAAGAATCTATATAGGTGTCTTTAGTAACCACATAAATGTAATGATTTAGGCTCTAAAGGATTATTTTTCCTTGAATGCTAAAAATAACAATACTAGAACCATTTTATCTATAATTTCTTATAGAAATGAAAAATTAAAACCCATAAACATAAATTACATGTACATGTATCCTTTATATTATCACTTTTCTGTGATTGTCTATTTCACCATATTATCTATTTCTAATTTCATGTCTATAAGGAAAATAATTAGCTCCAAAAATTCTTATTGAACATATCTCTTCTGACATTACCATATTCGACACTTATGTGAAGTTATAATGGTTAAAAAAAACATCACCTGTGTCATTAGAGTCTCTTTTAAACCCATCTCAGATAATATTTCCATTGACTATTTTGTATCACTCATGTATCATGTGAAATATTGAACCTTTATAAAATCAAGTAGTATATTCCAAATAAACCACTATCTCTTTCATGAGTAACGTAAAATAGATATTTATGACTCGATAAATAGTTTCAACATATAATCACTTAAAAAATCTTCCAATACCCAAATATAGTTAGTCCATTGTATTTTTAATATTTTATCCAAGCATACCACAATCTATGAGCATCCCTATTTGTATAATAATTTCTATTTTTTTTCAAATCTAACTCATGCGTATCAACGCTCTACAAAATGTAGTACATAATTTTGTATCATTCCTCAACCTTCAGTAGGGGTATATTACCAGAATAAGATAGAAGATAAGGAAATTTTAAATCCTATATTACATCAATAATTGTAGGTTCCAGTATAGTACATGAGATCATGCATCCTAGTGTAGGTATGCAAGCCACTTCAGCACCATCAGATCAACACCAATACTTGGGGATAAGCATGATCATCATCACATTATTACATTGTTACTTATTGTTATTGAGTTCACTTAATCTAGTTTTAAGTATACTATCACATTATATTCTTCCTTTATAAGGAATCAATTCATTAAAATTTACTAATAACATAAAAATGGTCCATATAAAAACCTTCAATAGTATAATTTATTCAGTTCAAAATATTCATAAAAACATTAAATATAAAACAATAGAGGATTTTAGAAATTATTTTCTTGATATAAGAATAAAAATCAAGCAATATATAATAATAATAAAAATTATATAATTAATAATATTAATCTATTGTAACATAATTAATGAATAATAATACACTGTTTATTTATTTATTAGTTTTAAATAATGAATCCAACAAAAATGTTTCTAAAATATACTAAATAAATAAAAATGATAATCATTTTACTTACTCTTTCTTAGATACAAGAACTTATTGATGAGAAATGAAACCCAAATGGAATATATAAAAGAGAGAAATAAGCCATTTCAGACTCTAACTATATTTCTTAATCAAGAATCAATGATAATAAAAAAAATAGTCATATTTATGGGTTCAACATGGGTCCTAGAAATAATTTATCCTCTCATTTCTCAATCCCACAAAAGTAAGAAAATAAACTATCACCAATTTGTAAATACCATTATTTGATCATCAATTGACCCCAATATAATTTCTAAAATACCTTAAAAACATTCCTCAATCACTAATTACTTGTGTTATTACATTTGGATAATTGGGGTATACGTGGATGTTATTTTACAGATTTATTATTTTACAAAATCAAAAGTAGTACTAATAAAAAAATTAAAAATATAACAAATAAGAATTTAATGAAAATAAAAATAACAACTTTTATATTGTAGGAATTAAAAATATATTCTAGAGGTTAATAATAATACATATATTTTAATTTAAAGGACATTATATATATATATATATATATATGCAAACTCTAAACAGACATTTATCCAAGCATGTACAACATAATAGTAAAAACTAATATAAAACCCACAATATAAACTTGACCAAAAATAAAGGGAATTCGTACTAAATATATGTTTATGCCAAAAAATGACCTAATATGAAAAGGGGTAAAAAAATTAACCCAATGTTATTATTATATTAAAAATAGCATCCTCTCCAAAATACTATGAATCCTATCTCTTATATCTATCATTCTATATATATATTAGGGAATTTCACAAAGATGGACTATAGAGATAACAGACTATACATGTTCCAATGGAATATATATAGTATGTCAGAAAACCATTCCATATAAACGTTCACCAACTAACCCTAATAAGTCTATTATAATGCCAAGTCTATGTTATCCCAAAGTCACTATAGTGTGGTATCTTATTTAATTTTTTTAAAATTTTCTTTTTGTTTCAATAAATTTTATGTTTTTGGGAATTAATTGTGGTTGGTAGGTCTAGGAACAAGTATGACACATCATGCACTATGAAGGTCATACAGTAACCTCCCTCCTCACCTTTATAAAATTTTTAGGTGAAAGGTGGGGTGCATTTTGGGTATAAGCCACAATATATACATTTGTTACTTTCCTGTGATGGAATCATCATAGCCTGAATAAAATGCCACCAATGGAGGATGTCCATACTATTTTTATGGTTTATTATGATATTGTGAGGGATTAATGCAGTACTTGACACCATGGCGATGGCTGACCACACCATATTGGTTTGGTGATTTGGAACCTTAGTTATTTTTAATTGGGATTCACCACATAATTGGATTGGGGAAGCATTGTGGTGGTTGTTTGGCATAAGAACCACACTATAGGCCATGATGGATAAAATATAGTAGAAAATGGGATGGGGAACCAATATGTGGTTCATAGGATTACATCATGGTGAGGTTCTACCAATTTTTTTTAAAAAAATTAAAACCTAATTTATTAAACAGAGTCTGACCCTAAATATTAATTAAATCTCACTCAATTTACTTTGGCACAAGATAAAGGGATTATCCAATCCCTAAAACATTTATTTTTATCTCTATATCAAGGTATTCCAAATGATTCTTTGGGTAAAATCACTCTAATTAATTTTCTATTCCTTAATCCTCTGCCAATATTGATTTTCTATCGGTTATATTTTTTACCATAAACCCTAGGATCTATATTGGTAGAAATAATGGGTTAGGTTTTTTTAATATTCTACTCTGTATATATTGGGTTGGTGAAGGTCACATGAACTCTTAGATTTATAATCCCCATGAATAGGAACATGTTGGACTCTGTATCTAGTGAATGATTTATGACCTTATAAGAGATTATTTTTTTATAAATTTCATAGAATTATTGAGATTATATAAATATTTTTTAGTTATTGGTAAACCTATCTGTGATACCCAAGTGGGGTTTGTAATTGTGTTTAAATTAGTTTTCTTTGTTGGAATAAAATTAAATTTCAGGGTTTCGCAGTTTTGATTTATAATAAAAATGGAAATTAATGTACAATATTTTCATAAATACTAGAGAGGATAATTAAAATGAATATATGGATTATAAATAGTTTTTTGACACCTCTTTGGTTTTCAAAGATAATTTCTTGGGTTTTATGGAATATCATTGATGATATAAGGTCCTTGAAATGATTTATGATTATTTCAAAGTTAAATTGTGTATCCAAATATTTTACTAATTGGTTTTCACAACAGTTGTGGTGAGAAGATGTATTATATGTTTTTTCAATAAAGTGTAAATAACATGGGGTTATTATTTATATTTAAAGACTTGTTTGAAATTTTATAAAAGATTTTCATTTGAGGTATATAACACACTCATTTGAGAACTATGGTTTTCTTTTATATGTTTTTTCCCTTCAATAAGAACATGAATTATTATGTGAAACATTTATAGATGTGAAAAATGTTTTGTTTCTTGGTAGGGTGCTGGGGGTGAGATAAGGTTAATTTAACATGTCGTATTATTCATTCTAGAGATGATAACTTATATATACTGATTCCCAACCTCAACTTTATTTATATCATGGGAACCCCCAATATCTATATAGATATTTTGTATGTGTGTGATCATAATATTTATTGTTAATTAGCTAGGTATTATGGCTTGGATAGATCCAGAGACTTAGAATTACCGATTTGTGACCATGTGATACTATGAGAGCTCTCAAAACATATTGTTCCAAATAGTTCATCTAGTGTTAAAATGATCTTGGTTTATTATCACTAATGATAGAGTCTAATGATTTTCCAATGATGCATAGTTAATTTTGAGCACTCTTTATGTGATCTCATTCTATATCATGTTTTTATCCTCTAACCTCTGATTGGTTTTATGGCACCATTTCGTTTGTTGTGTTTATTTTAATATACTATACTAGTATCTGGGTGCTCATTTTTTTATATTTATTGAATTTAGGGTTTTTTACATTTAAATTGATTTAAAAAATAGTATGGAATGTCTTGTTTTAAAATTAAAAGTGATATTGTTTTATAAATAGGGTTGGGATTTTTTTTAGAAAATATGAGAAATGTTAATTTCTTATGCCATGAATTCTAAATATATATTTTTAAATTTTTATGGGGTTTTCCATGAAAATTATGCTTCTACCTATTTCAAATAAAAGGTTCTGGTTGTTTTCATGAATATTATTAAATAGTGTTATTTTTCATATTTCTCTTATGTATATGGAAATGAAGATGTATTTTTAATGATTTATTTCAAAATTAAAATTATGAATAGATTGATATAAGGAATTTAATAACTCGTTAGTGAAATAATATTTTTTATGTTTATCTCACACCCTATATATAGACCATTTTGTGTGTAGCTACAATGTTTTCTTTTAGGATCCAAATTTTCTATCCTTATCTTTTTTTTCATTTTGTTCTATTTATGGATGAGTTGGTATGTAATAGTTATTTAGGGGAGGTGGATTTGGTATAATAGATTTTCATAAATAATTTTTTTATTATGTTTATTTATTATCCAATTTATCTAGTTGTATCATTATATAGAGTTCTTATTTTTTTGAAAAAAATCATGTGTTGAATTTTATTATATTGAGTTTTTATTATATATGATGTTCAAATATTAATGAAATATAAGTTAAAATAGAAACATTTATTGATAATTCCTCATTTGAAATTATATTTTATTTTTTTCATATATGTTTGGTTAATTTTTTTAGAAAATTTTATCATACAAACATCTAGGTCTGCTATATGGAAAACCCCAACCAAATTCTCATTAAATATTTCTCTTTATTATTTTTTATTATAATCATATAATGGTGAAGTAGTTAATATGTTTTTATTCATGATACCCAAGAACTATATTCAAATATTTGATGATTAATAATGTTTCTTGGTCCTAGTGGTGGGTTTGGTTCGGTGGAATGTTTGGTTATTCCATGTCAATTCATTACAAATTGTATCAGAGCCTAGGTTTTTTGAACATCTAGTTATTCAGAGAGCCCACTTTTTATTTAGGATTTCATTTTTTATAGAGATATTAATTAAAAAAAATGAGATTTTTTTTAATAAAGAGTCTAGCTAAATCATTCTCCTTATTATCATCACGATACCATGGGTAGATATGATTAAAATCATAAATATGGTATTTACAAATGATTGTTATTAATTTATATTATAGTATATTAATAATGTTTTAATCCCCACTAAGTTTATAAATTATTTTTAGGGTCCCACATAAATTTTTGGATGAAGATGGAATAAGAATCATAGGTGTACGGTTAGCTCATATGGTTTGAAAAACTATATAAATATCTGGAACATGGTTCTAGAAAAATTTTAGAGGGTGTTGTATAATTACCACTTGTTCCATAAAATCATCCTTCAATGTCACGCATAGTTTTTTATCCTGAATGGAATTTTTAAATTTAGATCTATTTATTTCTTTAGTACCCTATGTTGATTCATAGTAGAGATAAATGAATCAAAAAGGCTCTTGAGATGTGTAAATGTGTTTTTTTTTTGGTTTTATGTTTTTTTGTGGAAACTAATATTTAATTAGAAATGTTTTAAGATTGAAACAAGTCCTTAGGGATTTTTTTTAAATAGAATATTTATTCCATAATTTTTTTTTAGTGGGTAAGTTCATTAAGAAATCTTGGAAGAGTTTTTTTTAGAAATATGTCAGTGATTTAATTATAAAATAGTTCAAATCTATTAAAGCCTATTTTCAAGAGTGTTCAATTTTAAAAATGAAATTTTAAAGTGTTTTAATTTTTTTTATTTGGTTAATGTTTTATAAGAGGAGTGAGAATTTAAAATTATATATATATGATAAAGGAATTTTTCTTTAATTTCATCTAGATTATCAATGTTAAGTAGAATGGTTCACTTCATGTGAAATTTTTGTAAAATGAGTTTATAGATTCCTTTCCAAATAGTAGTGATTTAAAATAAGTGAATGATTTTATGTGTATTTTTTCTTCATAATTGGATTTTTTTGCATCCATTTTATTTTATGGGGATTAATTGTTTTTATGAAACATGAGTATATTGGGATCACATTTTATTTTATTTATAGAATGCCAATAATATATTTTTTTATGATGGTTAGGGTGTCTATTTCATGAACCAACACACTAGGGCCCATCTAGATAGTGGTAAGAAAACTATTATAACCATAATCCAAACAACTATAGTACAGGGGTTGGTGACTAGTGTTTAGTAGAAATATCCCCCAAATGGGAGGCATTAGACTAAGTACCTATACATAAACACACCCATATCCAATATCATACAATATAAAAATATATTAAAAAAACTGATACCAATGCATGGATACATCTAAATCCAGCCATTAGAGTACCACATAGTATGGAATGAAAAAATTATAAATAAAATCCCTCGAAAAACTACAATATAGTCCAACCTACTCAAAAGGAGAAGATGGTGGTCGAATAAAACATCGGTAAAAACCTCAAAATTTCTAGACCAATAAAATGCTCCTCATTCACCTGGACTTTATAAGACTCCATCAAATGGAATATTATCTACATAAGACACAACATATATGGGTAGAGACTATGAAGGGGTGATTATTACAATACCCAATAGGAAACCCTGAAATCACTAAGAATAAACCCTTAATATTATTCATCTAATTAATACACAATACACAAGTATGTAAATCAAGAAATGAGACATGAAAATAAAAAAAAACTAGATATACATATAATTGATAACTAGTATTAATAGATCTCAACTAATACTTCCATCTATAATATTATTATTAATGATTATAGGTAACCCTCATTTTTGTGGTCTCTCTCCAAAAAATGTGTTCTCATTGAAGAAGCTCATCTAAGAGGTCATGATTGTTAGGAATCACCCAAATGAACTTGAAATATCTTTGAAGATGGAGCTACCAAGAAATCTGATCACATACAAGACCACTGGGTGACACCACCTACCCTACTAGATCAATATTCAAGATAGGTGAATTACACCCTTTTCACAGTGGTCACATTGATACCATGAACCCCACCTTGAAAAAATATGATACAGGATCTCACATTAGGCCTCATGAAGGGATAATGTAATCACTATCTAATACAAAGTATATAGATGGGGTCAAAATAATATGAAAACCACGCATCATCAAACTATACCTTCACATGGATCAATAAATAGATCTTCATAAACTTAATCATTTCTATATAGAAGAAACAGAGGGCCACAAACTACCTAATAAAAAGTGCATGTCACGTACCAGGGCTACTAGATGTGTCTCGTCTATCATAGGTCAGCATGTGTCTGATGGTATCACATGACATGTAAACCTCTATATACATGGTATTCTTATTAGGTGTACCCAAACAATAGAGGTTGGTCTGACACTTGGTGTGCCACCTAACCATGATTTTGAACATCTGGTCATACCACTATATATACAGCCATGCCTATGTATTATTCTAATGCTTATGTGGTTGGTCATGTCTATATAACAAGATATTACCATGTACTCTACGACTACCCATCTTTTTAGGTGTGTCTATGAATTTTTATCCTTTGGTATATATGTCGAGTAACTAGTGTCGGGTCATGTGGAATGAGGTAAGGAACTGCATGGCATGTGATATTTAATTTATGATGTAAACCCTAGTGCTATAGATAGGAATCCCACATAGAGTGTGTTCTTTTTATTACATGTAGTTAAATGAGGGATTTTATTGAATCATTCAGTTATTTTATGTGTCTTGTGATTTTATCCCCACCACCGTGTTCTGATCAAATTATAACAAATCTATGTCTATTTATATTTTACATAACCTCTCTCTAGAATAAATCTATCAAATATGATCAGGAATCACTAGTATATCACCATATCATTTCAATTTTTTGAAAAATGAATCATGAAAACTTCATTCTAATCCCATTATACCCCTGACCATCTAAAAACATTTTTACACCACAATGACATAATAAATCTAAAACCACACCAGGAACATTGATATTTTGTGAAAAATAATTATCACATAATGATCTAATACTATTTATTCAATGAACTACCATCCAAGGAAATACTAATGTTAAATCAATCATAGAAATAGGGTAAGAGTACACAAACAAGAAATGAGGAACAAACAACGATTGTATTCATGTTGGCCTTGATTCATTTCCATTATAATAATGAATGATGATTAATAATTAATTGACCCATTTTTCATTGTAATAATTTTAATTATACTAAGAAATATATTCAAATTCAGGTGTTGAGATTGTGCAATATTCTAAGGCTCAGTGAGCCTGAAATTGATATTATAAATATATTGAATATATTAATATCACACAGACATAGTTTTTCATAAATAATGGGAATATGTTGGAGTTGGTACCCTAGAACCAACTATTATGTACTTTAAGATTAACTTTTATTAATATTTTTCAATATTAAGAAACAAATTATCAAATCATTATTGTTCTTATACATAACATAGTATGGGATAATGTCCTAAGAGTATATGTCACACTAAAAGTTCATAACAATTCCCCACTTTGATGAGAATATGAATGTGCATAAAAACTATTATTTAATATATGTTCTATAGCTATATGATATCATTTGAGGGACACAAATGATAAATGATATCATTGGTGGAGACTCATAGTACATTGAGTCACCCTCTAATGTTGTACGCCCATGGTAATATCTAGTAGGTTATTATGAGAATGGGGCCCATCAGTATGAAATCCACATCTATACATTTCATTGGATGTCCCTATCTCCAAACATGTGTATTGGTCCTTAGAATTTATGTGTATTATTAATGAATATTATGTGTCATGTAATTTGATTTATTGATGAAACCCGTGATTATAGATGTTTTTGGAGAGGTAGGATACTTTGGGTGCATCATGAGTAAAATTGCATTAATGAATAATGCGGGAAAGGATTTATCCCTTATTTTCTTTAATGGTAGATAATATCGCATCCCCTTTGTTGGAACTGATATACCCTAAATAAATCCTTGGACATGGAATTATACTTGCTTGTTCTATTTTAGGAAAGTCATATAAAGAGATAATAGACTATATAAGTTGATGGAATTGTCCTGCATCATGCTTGCTTTGAGATATTGTGATAATATGATTATATGATACATTAAAAATTCATATGAGGTAACATTTAATTACGACATTAATTTCATTTTCTATGGGTAACAATTCATGGTACATGATTCTAATCATGGACATTATGCTACTTTGCCTAATTCCACTAAAAAGAGTTCAAAGTATCCTATTTTTTCTTATCCAATTATACAACGACTTCTGATGCATCCAAGGAATCCTTCATTATTCAGAACATTTTATAGGATCATTATTTGGTACCTAGATGTAACGACCCTATCACATTGTATTGTGATAATACTACAGTGGTGGCTCTTGAAAAAGAGTAAAGTTCACACCAATTGAAAAGGAATATACACCATAAGTATCACTTGTAGAGGTATTTCTATCATAGGGGTGAAGCTTCAAAGAGTACAGTGCCCATGGAAGAGAATGTGGTGGACCCCTTGACTAAAGCCCTATCTCAGTAGAAGCATGGCTATCATGTGAGAGCTGGCAGATTGAATTTATTTATAATATAGATCAACTGTTTATGGGTGTATTTTGGATCCGGTTCCCTAAAACCAAAATCTACTATATGAAAATTTTTAATTCCTTTTTTTGAATATTAACTAACTACTTATTTCATATTGATTTTCCTTCTAGAGAATATAGTGTGAGTTATTTTCTTAAGAGTAGTCGTCTCTCTAATAGGTTATAGCAGTTCCCTACTATGATGTGAACACGTAAGTGACTCGACACTATTATTGAATATATGCACTATAACCAGTATATATCATTCGAGGGACATAAATTATACATTTTATCATGGTAGGAGACTCATATAACTTTTAGTAACTTTCTCATGGTGTACTCCCTTAGTAATATTCAGTGAAAGATTATGAGAACTGGACCCGCCAGTAGGAAATACACATTTATATGAGTTATTGGATGTTCCTATCTGTGGATTTTTATATTGGTACATAGAAATTAAGATTATTATTGTTGAATGTTATGATTTTCATACATTGACTTATTGATGAAAACCATGATGATATATGTTTGTATAGAGGTTAGATTCATTGGGTACATCATGAGTAATATTGCATTACTAAATAATGCGAGAAAGGATTTAACCCTTTTGTTCTTTAAAAATGTAAATTTATATGGCCCTTAGATAAAAATGATATATCCTAAATAAATACATTTCCAAGGTGTTCTATAGGGAAGTTCTATTTCCATAAAGTCAAAGAAAGAGATAATAAAGTATATAGGATCATGAAACCAGCATGCAACCTGCTCGATTGGATATATTTTGATAAATAAAATGTAATATTTTGTAATATTTTGTCTGAGGTAACATGCCATTGCCAAATTAACATCTTTCCCTATGGGTGTCTTGTCATGTTTCTAGATGCTAACCTGGGACATTATACTTCTTTACCTAATACCAATGAGAACGAGGCCAATAAGGTCATACACTACGTGTATCCAGAATCTCAATTAAATAATATATTAATATTTATTATTTAATTGGTTGAATAAATATTATTCCCACACATGGATTAATAATTATTCATGTAATATTGATATTATTTATTCCATCAGAAGTTATTCAATAGAATATATTGTGAGTAGATCATTTAATATATATTTAATATATATTTATTGAATATAATATTAAATTTATGGTGAATATTTTAGTCACATTTATTTAATAAATACAGAGACATTATTCAAGTAACATAATTATTTTGGAGGAATGGTGGGCCGAGTTTAATGGTTCAGTGAGAAATAATAAATATTGAGTATTAATTAATTTAATAATATGTATTTATAATTCCCATGTAAGGAAGATGTCGAAAAATAATAATATTATTATTATTGTTATTCGGCATGGGGTTTTTCTATGATTAAATAAAATAATTAATGGCACTTGTGGAATTATTATTTTTTCACCCTAGAAATATAAATACCCAATTATTTTATATTCTCAATATAGCCAATTAATTTTTCTTGGATATGAACAATGGATTTGGATAATCCTCTCAAGCCAAGATATCTCCTTTCTCCAAGAGATCTCCCATGAATGGAGAGAAATCCCCCTACACATGATTAAGTAAAATGATCTGGATACGGCTCTCGAATCGATAAAAGGTTGATGACACAAGAACAACGTTCTTCCAAGATAACACCCAAAGATTCATTCAGAAACATCTAGAGATTTGTGGAACACATGTTGATCACCACTAGACAAAATATACACTTGGTTTCTATAATGAAATTATGGTGGACCAAAGATATGTCACAAGATTCATCAATGATGAAATAATTCCAATAAATTTAATTTTTTGTTCAATTAAATTAATTATTATTTAAATGTGACGATTGTCCTTCTCAATTAATGTACAATTATTCATTTTCTATTTTTTTTCAATTATGAGGATTAGAGAGTCCATCATCCTATAGATCGTAGATTGATCATTTATAATGGAAAAAATTAATGTTGGACTCCACCCATCGCATGATTTCATTGTAATAGGATCCAACAGATATATTAGGATTAGAGTCTAAAATCCGAAAATTGACAACACGATTGAATAAAAAATATGGGTTTTATCCCTAACACGACCATAGATGGGTCAAAATGGACATCCGGTTGATGAGTCCATTGGTGGTGCATTTAAATAAAATAAATAAATAACTTCCATTATTTTATTTTAAATCTACTAATATAAATCTTCTATAAATACCCTCTTGTGACCAATATCCATGGTTCACCATATAACTCTAGGAGTATTTGAGAGATGGTTTACAGTATTCTACTTTTTCGAACAGGGATCAGATAACAATCAATGGATAGATCAAGGTTGATCAATAGGTAGTGAATGAAGCAAGTATTTTACATCACTTTTGGATACATTCTCCACAAATAATTGTACCATAATTGTGTTCAAACTCATTAAATGTGATTTCATCACCAATTTATGAAAATATGGACCATAAATATTAATTTATCTTCAATTGATCTATGTTTTCCTGCTCTTCTCAGGATCCAATTTTATTATTATATTTTTTTATTTTATATAATTTTCTTAGTCCATGATGTCACCCTAATTTCCATACATTGTAATCAAAGTCCATGAATCCTTAGAGAATGATGTTTATCACACTTTTTTGTTTTTATCCCACATCAATCTTAGAATTATTTTTCTTTTTACAATGGTACCATGGTACAATGATGCCGACATGTGTTTGAGGATGTCGAGACCCTTATATTTGGGGAGGTTGTGGGAATGAGGATTCGAATTGAGATTTCATATGGATTGAGATTTTTTGGGCAAAAAGTGATTATTTCAATAGATATGGGATTCATAATGATGATAGGCAATGGGTATCACATATTACACATGACATACCAACACCAGATATAAGAATAAACTTCCCAACCATCAGTGGTCGGGAAATGATGGTCTAGGTCAATGATGATCGATTTTATTTCATCAATGTGTGTTATTCATAGTGAAAAGTGTTGATATAAAAACTACATGGATGTACAAATGTTTCTATGAATTACATGACTACACAGTGTGTAGTTTAAGAACACAGATTGTGAGGACCTACACAACTATGGATATTAGGATTTTGGGGGGAGATAAGTGTCACACACCATTTATCTGGGCCCACCCACCAAATGACCCTCCCTAGGTGGCTAAACCATGTTCAAGATACATATGGATCAGACCCAATGTGGGAGGAAATTCCACATACTCTAGGAGAAAATAGACAAGATTTGGTACCCAGGAATGGGTAGGACATAGTTTTGTACATTGGTAAAACTTTATAGACATGGGCATGGACAAGAGCACACAAGAATGCCCCAGGTTGATGAGAGATGTTGTGTCGGACTCTTATACGCCTTTTACTATGAAATTCCCACTAGTCCATGTCCAGAGGAGAACACAACCAAGCAGCAAAGTAGCACCACACATTGTGTGGTCCCTATACACATTGTGTACCCATTTGATAAAATTAAACCATTCATATCACCTTTTTCTAGATTCATTTTGTGGCCCACGTGTAGCTTATCATAAGAATCACTCCTTATAGAATATTATGATATCCTTCATTTTTGATTTCAAGAAAAAAATTAATGTTTCATCCATAATTATTCTTTAGAAGATGCTTGATGATGGAAGTGGTAAGGTAGGATCATCAATGAGATGGTACAAGGTTTGAAACCCCTCTTTCATAATAGGTAATGTGTCTCCCATACTCGTTGCACCAGTTTTGTGGTACCACTTATAATACAAGGGAATGGGTCCTCTATCAAATGAGTGGAAAATTCCAAACAGACTAGGGAGTGTGTCACCAACCTACTGAGTGTCACCCCCTGAGAGACTACTTCATAGGTCCTCTACTGATTGGGTGGCACCAGCCTAATGGAACAGTGCATGGTTACACTACCTACTAGGTGGAACCACCAGAATTACTATGGAATGGATCCACTATATAATGAGTGCACCACCCTAATAGAATAAGGAATAGATCCTCTACTTGTTTTGAGGAACCCCCAAATAGATTAGGGCATGGATCCTCTATCAAATGAGTAGTACTCCTAGACATAATAGGTATGGGTTCTCTATTGGAGATTGTTACACCTTGAATGTGAGAAATTGTTGAGAGGTGTTGGTCCTCTACGTGGTTACCATGATCTATAGAGGAGATGTTGGGCATTATAACTTGACCCCTTTGGAGTTGTTGGTAGACTCGTCTACCCAGGATAGGTTGTGAGAAGAAAATCCCCTTTCTCTCTCACCTAGGTTTCTATCATTATAATATATATTTGTTTATTTTTTAATTTCCACTTTTTTGGATTGACTATACTTATTCTATTGTATCTTTTATTAATCGATATCATCTTTTTAGGGCATTTAACTTGTTATGCATATACTCACCCATGAAATATATTTTCCATCACCAATCATGACTCATGAATATGATGTATAGATCATATGTGATTTTGAATGATCTTTTTGATAATTAGGTTTATAGAATGTGTATGGTGGTTAGGCTTGGAGATCAGAAGATGAGCTAATTGGCTTTCTATATTCTAATCATTGTCTGGATGGAACTTTATTTATGGTTGGGTGTGTATTTATTCCCATTTAAACATTGGTTTTATTTTTTCATACTCTTTTTTATTCAATATATTTTATCATGTTCTTAGTTTTACTCTAGATGTTATATAAATTTTTTACATTCCACTATGTTGTTGTATAATGATGAATGTGTGTGTGTGTATAGGTACACTAGGAAAAGGCCTCCCATTAATTGTATGAATTCTTGTAACTTTTCACCCACCCATGTCCCATTGGATATTGTTTTGGGGTTGTGTAATCCCCATCATACACCAACTAGGAAGTCCCCAATGTTTTGGGTATGTATAGAGTTTTATTAGAGATAGTTTATCCTTAGGTAAGTGTTGATGTTAGTCCCACAGTGAGGATTGGGTTGGGACTTGGGGAAACAATGCCAACGCATCTCAAGTCTTGATTTAAAAATATAGAACCACGATTATGTGTTGTAGCTGAGATATCTATTCACTGGGACTTTGACTACCTACTTGTCAACATGGTATACTGAGATATTTGTTATAGGGAATAGCAATAAATGCATCATATAAGATTGATCCCATTGATTATCCTTCTATAGTGATATATATATATATATATTACTATCTTATTATAGTAGATCATGATCATTTCTAAGAAACCTCTCTGAATATAGTGATCTGGGATACCAATTCAAGATCATAATGATGATTAGAAGTGAAATAGCGGCTCATTTTTTAGGCGATCTATTTATATAATTCATCCATGTGGGTAGTTAGTATCACCATATTCTATCAATAAATATGTTGTACCATAAGGGAAGGAAGAAAATGTATGTAGGATTTGTGAACTATAAGTTTTCTACTGCCGATGGATACTAATATTTCTTAGTGATCCATATCCCCAGGTGGTGGATGAATTAATTGGGATGGTCATTTGAGACTTCTGGCACATGTTGACCCTTAATGACGAGATGATTTCATTGGAAAACAGTCTTTCCCATAGAGTGGTATGGATCTAGTGAAGTATACCTGCGTAAACTCATGATGAGTGAGAACTCTCATGGAGTGGCTTCCGTAAACTATATCATGAGGATTATTACTTATAATTCATTTGATCAATCTAGATTCATGAGATTATATAGTTTCAATAGGGAATTATAATGGTTTAAATGAATTTTATGAGGTTCAATAACCTCACAAGTTACTCTCGTGACATCAGTTTGGATTTCCACTTCGGGTAATGGATGTTAAAGAAGTGTATTCAAAGAGACAATCATTCTAGTGTGGTTCCCCATTACATTTCCACCTATGATGGAGTGATATAGAGTTTTATGGTGATGTGGAGTTCCAATATTAGTAACCCCATGAATCTATATCTATACGTGGGTATCATTGGGATGAGTCATTTCCATCATATTATATGAGAAAGTCATCTAGATCTCAGTATAAGAGATATTCCCAGGGATAAACTCAGTCACATGGATATGTAGCACATATTTCATGTATAGTAACATGTTATCATGGAGAGTGGATATTATATACATGTGATGAGAATGGTAACATGAAACATTATTAACTGACATTACTTGTTGAGGAGGGAAGGCGGGTAGTGGATGGACTGACACAGTAGAGACAACACTGTGATATGTGTTCTTCCTTATGTGGCTAGGGATTCCCCTAATGAGGAAGAGACGGTGGAGGATCAGGAGGGGATATTATGGGAGGAACTACTAGTGGAGGGAAACGTTTTTGAGCTACCACCACCACAAAAACAAATAAAATAACCCCAAGATCCAAGAGAAACCAGATAATGTTGTGAGAAGCTATAGGCAATAGAGACTTATGCGAACGAAACTCATGTATTGATATAAGGTACGATCTGTATTTTTTATACATTTTAATCAGTATTTGTAGAAATAGGGGTTATTTATTCCTTAATTTCCATATATCATGTGTGAGATATAGAGCTACCCATTAAGACCTCATCACAAAATCTTCCTCTAGATGTTCAGACTGCGTGTCATTCTTCGATATCACATATCTGTTGGCATTTTGAGATATGGTTTGCGGGAGACTGCTTCACGTGGGACCTCTTCGTCCTGATGATAATTCCACGAGTTTTCATCTTGGGTACGGATGGGTTCTCCATCATTTTATCCAAGATACACTATCATCATAGGGGGTCAAATTCCTTCTGACACATTGGATGAGGTTATCCTCTATGGGTGAGAGATCTCATGGTGGAAGAAGTGGGTATTTCATTCAAGAAGATTCATCCCATCACAGATTAAGAATTTAGATTCCTTAAATATTAGATGAATTTATGGACATCTTCTCCATGGATGATTCAAGAATACCTCATATGGGGGGATGGACTTACGCACCGAAAAACATCACTAGACCATATAAGTATCATATATGGTATATTGGATGGCCTCTACTGAGATCCAAGAGCTATTCATATAGTTAGACGAGCTTTGTGATAAGGGTTTCATCGGACCTAGTGTTACCCTAGGGTATCTCCAAATTAGTTCATGAAAAATGTGGATGGGTGTTTGTGATTTTTTTTGACTATTATCACTAAAAGCAGGAAATTATAATGAAAAAGTACACCTTTTAGAGTATTGAAAACCACCTTAATCAGTTGCATGGCGTGAAATGGTTCTCATAAATTTGTCCCAGGTCTAGCTACCACCAGATGAGGTTTTGAGAATATGATATTACAAATCTATAATTATTATTTTTCTATAGACACTATGAGTTACTAGTGATTCCCTTAGGTGTGTTAAAGGACTCATATATGTGCATGGGTTTGAAGAAAAAAATATTCTATCCATACTTGGACTAATTTTTGGTTGTATTCATTGTTGAAATACTTATCTACTTTGTATCATAGGTGGATCATGTAGAGAACTTGAGGATGGTAATAGACTTTCTTCAAGAGCACCAGATTTGTCATATTCCCTCGAAGTTCAATTTCTCTATCCATGAGGTTCACTTCTAGGGGAATTTAGTTTCAGATCACTTTTAATCTGAGTACTGGTAAATATTGATATGGTTCTTACTTCTAATCCATACAATAGAATTTTTTAGGTGTCGAGTTTCCATGGATTGGAGGGATACTATAGTAAAATCATGGTGGAATTATCCATAATTTTATCCCATTTTACCACCCAAATTTTGAATGGGTATCCTTTTAACTAGACACGTATGTTTTAGAGATTCATCAAGCATTTGAGGATGAATTTGAACATTGATCTCGTGTCGAGATAAGTAGAGGAGTTTGGGAGGTACATAGTGTATTTTGATGCCTCTATATTCAGGATCAGATGTGTTTTGATGTATAGGTTGGTAGTGTTCAAATATGGGTTGACTAAATTGATACTCTATAAGAAGAACTATATGACTCGTGTCCATTATTAGTAATTGGTAGACTTTATTTTTAAGATGTGGAGAACTATAATTTGAGAGAGAACTTTTTTATTTACTTATACCATCAGAGTATGAGGTTTATATTCACTTTGCGTGATTTTAACCTAAGACATAGGTACTTGTTGGGGTTCATGACACACTATGAATTTGAAATAGTATATTATACTAGGATTAGAAACATGGTGTCATATTACCTTATGAAGAAGTATCGTTAATATATATTGGTGGATGTGTTTGAGGAGTTTTCATCTTTTCATCTAACCCTAGTGTTGGAAAGGGGTTAAACTTATTTTCAATTTATTTTTTTGACTCTTCCACTTCATCATCATCTGGGGGCGGCTCAGTTGAGAGACGTCGACTATGAGGTTATTCATTACAAAATATCTATGGGAGCTTCACCATATAGATTTTATGAAGTAGGGGTAATGTCATCATTTTTTAGGGGTGAATGGTGGTTCTGGACTTAATGAGCGAAGATGTGATTTGTGAGTTTCAAATGTCACCTTTAGTTATAGATCCTAGTGTAGGTAAGATGTATAGGGAACTTTTATATAAGTTTTGGTGGGATATCATGAGGCAAATTGTAGGTGTTTTTTCTATTAGTTCCTCATATGTTAGTATATTGATGATTAAGACCATGTTCCAGTAGATTTGAAACATCATCTTGAGATCCCAATGTAAAAATTGGATTAAATTTCATAGACATTGTAATGGGCATTCTATGGTTTACGAGAGGATATGAAGAAATTTGTGTGATTTTCGATCGAGTTACAAATTTATTGAACTTCCATGCCATCATGGAGTAATGTTAAATGGAGAGTTTCTAATTATTGTACATGAGAAATATTATACAACTCCATTGGTGTAAGAACCCAGTTCTTGTTCTTGAGGTATGGGTTTTTTCTTTTCCTTTTTCCTTAACTACTTTTGATAAAATAAGGAAAAAAGGGAAAAATCTAAAATTTTGTTGGTACATTCCATGTAATTTTCCACACGCGGTGTACTTTGTCCATGTAGGATGAGTACACTGGGTGTGTAGGACTGTCGATGATAAAGGTGGTAAAAATTTTCTACATGTCGTGTACATAGTATTTACACGCCATGTAATCACACTACTAGAAATCATTATTTTCGCAACACTTGTATACCAATGGTTCAAAAGAACCGTGGGTATAGGTGTTCTTTACCAAAGGTTTTCATGAACTGTTGGTAAATATGGAATTTAGATGTGATTTCCCAACGGCTTCATCAAACAGTTGGGAAAACATTGTTCTTTACCAACAGTCCATAAGAACCATTGTTAAAGATGGACTTTAGATGAGTTTTCCCAATGGTTTCATCAAACCGTTAGGAAATAATTGTTTTACTAATAGTTTTTAATAATCATTCGCAAAAAAACCCCAATTTCCACTAAGGCAGGTGACCCCCCCCCAAATTCCAGAATCATGGCAAAAGCAGATTGTGCAACTCTCGAAGCACTGGCTGACTCCCAGAATCACTTGAGAAGCCCCAGCATAGGTGCACCTCTTCCATCCAATCAGCTTCCAGGTTATACTCCTTCCACATATTCTCAAGGATATCCCTCCACCTCTTCTCAAAGATATCATTTTATTCTCATGGATATCATTATTCTCTATTTCTAAGGATTTTTGAAAATTTTCTGATTCACTACTCCACAAATTGTTTACTCAAATCACTACATCGGTGTACACATTTTCCAATTAATGTTTTCATTACACATATACATTTATAAGGGCATGGTGTCTCGATCTTGTGTTCTAATGTTAATGATTCATATTTTTTTTAATCTCAATTCTTCAAATATTGCAGCTTCATTTATATGAACTCATAAGATATTGTTTGTAATATTTATTCATAGTATTTCATGAAAATCACTCATTTCATTAAGATCATGTGAAACATGAAGATCTTATTCATCTTAATTTTTGTACACTATATGTATTACATAACAATTATGTATCATGATTCTATCAAAATCTATATATATATAAAATGACATACTGTTCACTTATCCTTTGCACAATAGAGCATATAGAGTATCTTCTTGAACTTTGAAAAATATTATATGTTCCCTAATTATTCTTCACAGAAAATATAAGAAATACTTAACCATACAATCCAATGTTCTTTATGAATAAAATTTCTACAAAGGGAACTCCCAGTGGGAACTCTCTTTTTCCCATGTAGTACTTCTTCCTTCTTCATGAAACTAATTCACAGAATGTCAAATTCTCAATATTAATGAAAATTAGTTTTCCTAATATAACCATTAATCATTCTACCTTCAATATCATACATGAGTTATTCAATCACATTTTTAAAACACAATTAACATTTCCCCAGATTTGGGGTTCCTCAAAATGCTTGGAAAAATAAAAAACACATGTATTGAATCGTGCTTCTCATATGGTTTCATGGATACAAGTTCATCTCAAAAATCAAGACTACATGGTTCAAATATCAAGAGAAACATTGGATTATTATTCTTCACACAAATGAAGTTTTTTGATCTCTTCCTTTTGTGAACACAATGCTCATGGTCCGCACTATTTCACTCCAAAAAATCATTATTCGTATGTGAGATAAAACAGAATAGAACTTGTATGGAATGGATATATATGGTACTTTCTGTGGGATAAGTGGTGTTTCTTTTTTTAGTGAGGTGGTATGGTACTTTATATGGACTTTAGTGTGGGTTTTATGAAATTTAATAACTTTCCAAAATATTTCCATTTTTTAGCATCAATAACATATTTAAAAAACTCTCTTTACATGGTTGTGGGAGGTCATTTAGGATCTAAGATAGTATGAATTCATTTTACTTCATATATCCAATATTATTATTGATTTATGTTCAATTTGATTATATTTGACAAGTGATGTTGTTTAATAAGTTGTTATTAATGGTTGTAAAAATGACGATATGGTGTAAGGGTTCACATGGTGTGTATAACGGTTGACATGGTGTTTATGATAATCTAGTGTCCTGGGAATGTACATTGGAATGTACACATAGTACATGACTTGGACAGCCATGTAAATATACATGGCCAATCCCTTATGGTTAAAAGTATGTTTGGCCAAATCGGGTGCTGAAAATGTCCCATTTAAACATGACATTGTTTCATGAGTATGCACACATGATGTGTTGTCCATACTATAGAGTTGGTAGTAATTAGCTCAGCCAATACACTTTTATCCCAGAAATTTAGGACTACATAGTTAAATGGAAGAACCCATGTTCTATTGACATGACTAAAATGGTTACTAACTCACCTCACCTAAAAATAAACTAGAAAACTGGTTAAATGCAAGAATTCATCCTAAACGTAAACTATAACATTGGTTAAATGGAATAAATCATCCTTGTTTTTGAATTCTATACACATTTGGGAAAAAACTATCATTCATGAACATCACTGTAATGTATAGGCTTTTCACAAAATAGATATCCCTTAAATGTCATGAAATTACAGTAGTCACTGATTGAAAGTTGTCATGTTTACAGGTGGAATATTTGTAGCTTTGGATAATATATTCTCAAAAATATAGAGTGAAACCCCATTCGGTGTTTTGAGTTCCACCTAGGACAACCCCCTCCTTCCTGGACCCAAGACAACCCCCCTCCTTCCTTGACCCTGGAAAGCCCCCCCCCCTCCTCCCTGGACCCTGGACAACCCCCCATCCGCCTTTATGGACACTGGACAAACCCCCTCCTCCCTAGATCCCGGACATCCCCCACCCACCTTTCTGGACCCAGGACAGCCCCCCTATTTCTTGGAACCTAGACAGCCCCCGACCCTCCTCCCTGGACCCCATACATCCCACCACCCTCCTCCCTGGACCCCAGATAACCCAAAATTCATTATTCGTATGTGAGATAAAACAAAATAGAACTTGAAGGTCCCTCTCCAATGAGTGGCCATCTGGGCTCGGGTCACCAATGAGTGGAATCCTATTTTTGGACAACACAATTCATGTATATCCTTTTTATAGGTGTTTATATTATAATCCATACCTATAACTATTGAAGGTCCCTCTCCAAAATCAATTGGGACATGATTCAATGAATACACCCTACCAACCTATGATCTGTGGACCCAAACCTATGATCCTTTAATCCATGTTTAAGTTGAAACTTGATGAGGCCATAACTACTGTTGATGTGATCCTCATCCTACTCCTCATCATGATTTCTCTAATGAAGTTAAAGTATAAAACTCATGTACTCCTAACAATACCATTAAGAATTATGTATTCCTTAAACCACTTCCAATATCTTACTAGGAAATCCTTGAATATAGGAATTATAAATTTTTTATCTTATTTTCTTATTTACACTGTATTTTTTTGTATTTCTTAATATGATTCTCATATAGAGTAATGTGTTAGTTATTCTTTTATTTAAAGGAAACAATTTTCAATTACCTAAATATTTTTTTGATTGAACGTCAATATTATTGAATTGCTTTGAAATAACTTATTGCAATTTTTTTACAGAATGGATAACAGTTGGATGTACAAAACTGATTGGATTTCAACCGATTTTCAAAATAATTTGAACAGCTTTAGATTTTGCATTTGACAAGGCTTCAGATAGTGGATGCATACACTTCCCATGTTCTAATTGTATTGGAAGACCTTGGTTGAGTCGTTAAGAAGTTAGCTATCATTTAACCAAATATGGTTTCCAAAAAAACTATTATGTGTCATATCACAATACAGAGTGAATGGAATCTCAAAAGGTTGTTGATCCAAATGATAGGACTGAATTGGAGAGTTTGATATATGATCAGTTTCCATTTATTCGGCATCATGTGAAGGAAAGGATGTCCATCCAGTAAAATTTTGATACAATCAAACATGATGCATCCAATGAAAATAATGACATTGATAGGGTGAAAAAATTGAATGATGTTGCGATGACTCCAGTATATCGGCAATGTGGTAAAATGAAAAAGTTGGAATTTTTAATCAGATTGTTTCATGGGGAAACTATGTATGGGATTTCATATACCGCAATCGATTACATTCTTACCTTCTTGATGGACTTACTTCTAGATGATGCAAATATTCTCTCAAACTATTATATGGAATGTAAGTTGTTTGATGAACTTGGATTCTTAAAAACGAATTCATGCTTGCCTGAATGATTGCAGCATATTTTGGGAGGAAACTGCTGAATGAAATGATTGTATCAAATGTATAACCTCCCGATGGAAGACAAAAGATGATGGAACACCATCTCGTGTTCCAAAAAAAGTAATTTAGAACTTTAAATTGATCCCAATATTACAGAACCTTTTCATGTCTGATGAAATATCAGTAAAAATGTGATGGCATGACACCGAGAGAAAAAAAATAATGAAGAGTTGGTTCACCCTGCAGATGGATTTTCATGGCAGATATTTGATGCTCGATATACTGAATTTGAATCCGACATGCCTAATGTGAGACTAGGTCTTTCATGTGATGGTTTTAATCCATTCGGGTAGATTCTTACTTCACACAGCACATGGATGGTTTTCATACATATTTATATCATTCCCCCATGGTTGGGTATGAAAAAGCCTTACATTTTCTTGAGTATACTGATATCTGGCCCTTCTGATCCTAGCAATGATATAGGTGCATAAATCAAACCATTAATAAAAGAGTTGAGACTTCTTTGGAATGTGGGTGTTCCCACATACAATGCATGTTTGAATGAAATATTTCAGATGCGTGTTCGCTTATGTGGACAATCAATGATTTTCCTGCTTATGCAATGATGTCTGGATGGAGCACAAAAGGAAAATTTTCATGTCCTGTTTGTATGAAGAATACTCGATCAATAAGACTAAAATATCGTCATAGTTTTAGTTTTATGGGACATCCACGATTCTTTCCAATGAACCATCCATATAGAAACAATCGTCGAAGATTTGACAATACCATAGAGACTAACGATCAACCTCAGCATATGTATGGAACTAATGTGATTAATGAATTTAAAGATTTAATTTATTCATTTGGGAAGGGTGTAATGAAATATTGAAAGAGGAAAAATGTTTCCAATGGTACTTGTTACAATTGGAAGAAGAAGAGTATATTATTTAAGTTGTCGTATTGGTCAACCAACTTGTTACGTCATTGCTTAGACATAATGAACATTGAAAAGTGTTAGAACCATGGTCTTCTATGCATGATTTGGAGTATGGTTTATGTTTTTTGTCAATCCTCAGTGAAAGTTCAGAATGTGTACCAACAAAGAGATCATACAGTTCAAGCAGACAACAGTATTGAAGGTGGCATCGTTTCCCAGTGTTTGAAAATTTTTTGGGCCTGAAAATCGACAAATGGAGAAAAGTCTTTTTGGAAAAGATACTTGCGCACTGTGTACTTAAAGGAGAGGAAACTTGCGTGCCATATGTTTTTCATGATCAGAACAAGTGACCTACGCGCCGTGAAGAGAATTGTGCGCCGATACCTAGGAGTATTGCAAACATGTGTGCCTATTGTTTTTCAAGATTATAACTTCAAAATATGGAAAATGAAAGAAGTTCATTAAAGTATCAGTGTGGTTCCGCAAGTGAGTAGCGTGACAGAGGCTAAGGAGGATGAGCTGCGTGCTGGAACCTGTGCGCTGAGGGAAGACTTGCGCGCCACCGTGCAGGAGGTCTAGTTTTCCTATAAATAGAGGACCCCCTCCTCATTTGTAATAAAGTTCAAGACTTAGAGTTTTTTTGATCTCTCTTCGTGCAAGTGTTTGAGTCGTGCAAGTGGTTATTGGGTCTCACAAGTAGAGGCTGCACGACGGTGGTTGGCTGCGTGTCCAAAGTGGTTTGGGATTTAGAGGCACCGAGTCGCACATGTTTGGAGCTCAAAGAGGAAGAGTCGCGCAAGTGGTTTAGAGTCACGTACACACCGAGTTCGTACCGCACAAGTGACTTGCGTGCCATTCTTGGAACTTGCGCGCTGGGCTAGGAGAATCGCACGAGGGTTGTTAAAGTACATCTGTCCTTTTGAAGCTACATGAAATCTGAAGGATCACCCGGTACCCTCAGCGCAAAGTGAGATTCGTCTTCTGGGGAGAGTTGAACTTCAACATAGCATCTACATACAATAGAGGATGGATTTTTATGCAATGATGAAGAGAACTTTACATATATAAAATGTGTGTGACTTCACCAAGGCCAGTGAGACAGGAGGAGTCAACGGGAGTGACTCGAGGGAAGCAGTGATCTATCCCTGAATCTTTGTAAAGGCAGTGAGACTGTGACAGTGTGACTATGCCCGAACCTTTGTAATCCACATCTAGTGAAGATTAGTGGAATTTTGTATGACCGAAAACTTTTTAGTGTATGCACCTTGTAAATATCCCTTAGTGGTGAACCAAGTAAAAAATGATGTGTCTTCTCTGTGAATGTGAATGTTTGCTTTCTGATCATATTCATCATACAGGTTCAACAAGTTCCTACCAACGTGGGAACAAGATTCATCACATTAAAAGAAAAATTTGTCACCCTGATTCACCCCTCCCCTCTTAGGGTGCTCTAAGGTCCTTCAAAAAGAATATATGTGAAAGGTTGCTTTTGATTCTTGTAAATGTCAAGGGGAATACAGAAGATGATTTATGATCTCGGCGAGACTTGGTAGATTGGGGGATCAGACAAGAATTGCGTCCTGTCTGTATCAGTGAAAATAAATGGAAAGTTCCATGTTCTTCTTATGTGATGACACCTCCTAAAGAGAACCAATTTCTGGAAGTACTATAGACTATAAAATTTCTTGATGGCTATTCAATAAATATATCAAAACAGGTCAACAGAAACGAGTTGAAGCTGAAATCTTTGAAGACTCATGATTATCACGTCCTTTTGCATGAGTTGATTCCAATAGCATTCCATCATCTCTAGTACAATAATGTAATAGTCTCAGTTATTCGGCTGTGCTATTTGGTTAGAGACCTTTGTGCTAAGAATTTTTCCAAATCCTTCTTGAAAAAAATGTTGTAGAGACACAATTAATTTTCTTTGAGTTTGAGAAAATATTCCCTCCATTATTTTTTACATGCATGTTGCATCTAACTATCCATATTCTAACCTAAATACTTCTTTGAGGACCCGTTTCTTTCTGTTGGATGTATCCAATTGGAAGAAACATGTACACATTGAATCCATATGTTCAGAATAGGAATTATCCCGATGGTTCTATTGTGAACGATTACTTGTCTCAAGAATTTATGGATTTCTACTCAATGTATATTTATGGTCTTACTACGAGAATAAACACACCAATGAGAAATGAAGAAGAATATTATGAGCACATTGAACCCAGTTTTCCATCACTTCCTCAGACAAGAGGAATTTCAGGATCATATACATTGATGACATTAAGCCTTGAAGAGAGAGAGATGGCACATCACACAGTGTTGTTGAATTTCGATTTGTTCGATGAGTATATCAAGTAAGTAAATTGTACATGTATCTCTTATCTTATCTCTTGTAATTTTAAATATTTGTTAACATATTATTATTTTTAGCTACAAGGAACATAAATAATTGATATATAGAAAGAATCGTTCTTTATCTTTGAGATGGAAAGAGACTTTTCATAGCAAAGGGTTTTCTTCTTGGTTGAAATTGAAGGTATAAATATTTCTATAGTAACTAAATAAAAATAATATTTAATTATGTTTATTATTTGTTTATCTTTCAGGTATCAAGTTTTCCTGCAGACTATGTTTATGAGTTAATTAGAGCTTTGGATTTTGTTGTTAATACCATGGTCCATGCTTGTAAATCACTTGTGATCAATGGATACAAATTTATTATCACTGAACAGGAAAGAAACATGAGAACATAGCATGATGGTGTTATGCTAACTGCCACAACATACTGTTATGCCAGTTCATCAGATAATAGACCTTGTTCTGAAAATGTAGATTATTATGGAGTCGTGGAGAAAATAATAATTTTGTATTATTACTCGCATAGTCGAGTCACGATAACGAAATGTCAATGGCTTGATTCAATGATGAGTCATGTCACCTTTATTAATGATTGTGGATTTTGATTTATTGACATGACTCACACACTTGCCACCAATGAACCATATGTATTGGCATCAATGGTGAAATAGTTTTTTTTATGTCAAAGATCATCATTATCCTAAATTCAGTGTAATTATTGAAGTAAATCCCAAACATGTTTTTGATAATGGTGATGATGAAGTTGACATTATCAATACTACAATTAGAAGAAATTTGTTTATTACTTATGATGACCCCATTTGATCAATTGTCAGAGTTGATTGTGAACCCGAAGATGTCATGGGAAATATATAGAATCATGCAGTCATGTGCTCACCTACATGTTTCACCTACATCATTCAGAGTGTGTATCCTACTACTTACCTTCAAACTAACATAAATATTCTATTTCTTTATGTTTTTTAACAGAATGGTTTTTATTTATTTTGTTTTTGGTGTTACACGTTAGTTATATGTTTCTAATTACTTCTATATTTGATTTCATTACAGGAAATGACACCCATTGAAGAGAGGCGGCAGAAAAAGTTGACAGAAAATAATCGTCGCATGACACAGATGGGCATCCTCCACTCATCCCTATTGTGAGTATTTTATTTCAAATATATATATTTCAATAACTTATAATATCATGTGTTTAATTTTGTGTTAAACTTTTTTTCAGGATCCACCCACTACACGAGAGATATCCGACAAGGAGCTTGATATTGCTCCCAGTACAGAGGCTGGTGGTAGGAGGGGGTGGTATCATAGTAAGATGATCATATAGTGGTCCCAGTACTGAGGCTGGTGGTATGAGGGCTCATGGAGTGAGAGTTAGATGATCCCCTGGTCATACCCAATTGGACTATGCCCCTACCACAAATGTATCTTCTACGCCCCATTTTGATCATAGTGTGTCCTTAGGTACACACATGATATTTAGGCCTCCGATGTTTACACTACCAGTTGGACAGACATCTGTGCCATCATCTTTTACATCTGGTTCATTATATACAAGCTATTATATTCCACCTACTTTGACTCCAGATCTGACATAGTATGTACATAAGAAGCGTACACTGAGGGACACTCCACCTATATAGGATATTCCTTCATCTTCTGCACATCCAGTGATGCCCATTGATCTGACTACCACAGTTATATTTATATAAATCTAACAAATTTTTATACCAAAATTAATTTTTATTATAACTTGCACTAATTTTTTTTAATTAATAACAGATTCATCTACTGATTGGAGGCTGGAGAGGGGGAGTACTCTCTTGTGTGTGGTATGGAACCTCCAGAAAAAGTTGATGGTTGAATACAATGATGATGGAAAGATGATTCTTAAATCTGGGCAGGAATGTTAGGGTTTTTTGGTGTCCCTATCCAAATACTCTGACATCATTATGGTCTTCCCTCTCTCTTGGAGACATCTTCCACACGAAGTCAAGGATAATGTGTGGGCACAAATATGGGTAAAAAATCTATTGGATTTAATGTAGTATTTTTTTATTTATATGAATTAATCTATTGGTTTTCAGCTTTGGTTTTACTTCCCTGATGGAAAAGGTGCACGACCAACACGTTTTAAGGAGCTAAGAGAGATTTAGGGATCTTATAAGAATGAGATTTATGTTGGATGGTGTGATAGAGTGATCATAGAGTTGGAGACATTAACTATCATGGATGACTTCCTGATAGAGAAATATCGCCAAATGATTACCCATTGGACGACTGCCAAATTTAAGGTGTTAATCCCATTTGAGGTATTTAAATGACAGTTTTTATATTTTGATTTCATATTATCTAATTTATTATTAACCATTATTTTGGAATCTTTTCAAAAAAAAAATTGATTTAGAGTAATACCTACACACTTTGGGGTGCACAACTATGTCAAATCATGAGAGGCAGCTTGTACGATATAGTTGTTAATAATTTTTCTTTAGGAATTTCCCTCATTATTGTTTCCTAATTAAATTATATGATTTATTGAATATTGAATATATGATTATACTTTCACTTTATATTGTTTCTATGTCGTTACAGAAGCACAAATTAAATATTGAAGGACATATCCCTCAAGAAAAATAGTTTTTCTCGAGTATATGGAAATAAGATTGAACGATGGTTAATGAACCGACACAAGAAAATATTGTAAGTTGTAATTTGTTTATTTCAAATTTTAATATATATTTTGAAATTTAATAATCTATTAATAATTTTAACAGACTGATTTAGAGGACCTTGATGCCCATGAGCCTGACAATTTAGGGCCACCTAATCATTTATATCAGGTTTTGGGAGATGAACACTCTGGTCAAGTACACTGCCGACCTGGTAAGAATATAGTCTCGACGAGGTATTGATCCTCTATAGGTATCCATTATAGTACCACAAAGTTGGAACAGGTCAAGGATCATGCAAGACAGTATGATAAAAGGCTCATAGAGTTGGAATAATAGGTTCAAATGAGGGAGAAAGAATTTATGAAACTGATCAAAGGTTTATCTTCATCACTTCCACCAGAGGCTAGAGCGGCTTGTCTGACATATATGTTGTTGATGGGTGAATTATCCATTGCACCATGTAGAATTTCTATTGGAATTCGAGATGATGACGTTCATTTTGATGATGAGGACACTAAAGTGGATGAGGGCGAGGATGAGGATGAGGACGAGGGTGCGGATGGGGCCAAGGGCACAGATGGGGCCGAGGGCGAGGATGGGGCTGAGGGTGAGGATGAGGATGATGACGAGGACAATGACGAGGACAGAGATGGTGGTGAGGATGAGGCTGATGATGACAATGGTGATGGTGATGGTGATCAGGGGTAGATTGATCCATTACATTTTTGAATTCTGTATAACTCTTTATTTTTAGCCTGTTTTTTCACTATGGTATGGATATTTTTTAATTCAGTATAACTCTTTATTTTTGAACAAATATGGAATCCACTTTAATTTAAGAATGTATTAAATTTAATTTTCATTATTTTTTAATTATTCTTAATTATATTGAATTGTGTATCTTGAATAAGTTTTCTTTAATATAATTGTTTCATTTGATAAATAAAGTCATGTTTTTATAATAAAAACCCACTATCGGAGGTGCGCTGTCTGTGAAAACTCACAGTGATAGTTTAGGGTGTGATAATTTGACTCTCAATTAGTTGTTTCAACTACATAGTACCAATTTTAAAAATAACAAATATAAAATATATATCTCTATCATACTGCAATACTGAATCAAGAGTCTGTTTTTTATAACATAAGCTCAGTTTCTATAATGTGAAGGATAACTACATAGGATTTATATGGAATTATGGCTAGAAGATGTTGCCCCGTGGATGTCGCTGGACTAGGCCAACATGCCGTGGTCACGCCACGGTCACGCTATGGTCACGCTGCGTTCATGCCACAGTAATGTCGTGATTTGGCCCAGCTCCAGGACGACACCCCACGGCGGATCACAGTCCTGTCAGAAATCGATGTATCATACCTAGATATAGTGTTAGATACATTACCCACAGTCCTTCCTAGACACCAGACAACCCCCCACCCTCCTCCCTGGACCCTGGACAGCCCCCCCGCCCAGCTCAATCTGAGGAACGGTGTGGCCAGTACCACTCAAAGTTTCCTTCTTTTGTTTAAAATGGATTCTCTTTTAAGTAAAAATAACTGGCATATGAAAAACTGACCAAACAGATTAGGAATGTGCTAATACTTCAGGAAAATGATCTATGAGGCATTTGTGATGTGTAAGAGTCAACCCCGCCTCAATTCGAGGCACGGTGTTTCCGGCACCACTCAAAGTGTCTCACTTTTAGTTGAAATGGACAACATTTTAAGTGAAAACAACAACTGGCATAAGGAAAACTGACCAAACGCATTCGGATTGTGTTGATACTTCAACACAATGATACATGGGTCATTTTTTGATGTGTACGAGTCAACCATGCCTCAATCCGAGGCACGGTGTGGCCGAAACCACTCAAAGTCTCTCTTTTGTTTCAAAAGGACATCATTTTAAGTGAATACAATAACTGACATATGGAAAATCGACCAAAGGCATTAAGATTCTATTGAAACGTTAAGAAACGATCCATGGTTCATATGTGACGAGTACATGTCAAACCTACCTCAATCTGAGGGTCGGTGTGTCTAGAACCATTCGAACTGTCTCACTTTTAGTTGAAATGGACAAGATTTTAAGTGAAAACAAAAACTAGCATACTTAAAACCAACCAAACACATTTGTATTTTGTTGAAACTTTAGGAAAATGATTCATGGGTCATTTTTGATGTGTAAGAGTCAACCCCGCCTCAATCTGAGGCGCGGTGTGGCCGATACCACTCAAAGTGTCTCACTTTGCTTTGAAATGGACAACATTTTAAGTGAAACCAATAACCGACATACAGAAAACCAAAAAAACGCATTGTAATTATGTAGATACTTTAGGAAAATGATCTAATTATTATACATGAGGTGCAAAAAAAGACTGCACATCATTCGAACGCGTGTTTTTCACGGCACGACTAAATATGTGTGGTTGAATTGTGAAATGATTGGCTAGACAGCATGACAATCGGAGGTGTCGTGTGACCGCAATGGCCGAAAAGGCACTCCACATGTCGTAAAAGGCCAAAACATGCAGTTTATGGTCAAATTCATGATGAATGACATCAGAATGACTTGAAATCACACAAAAACACCCTAATTATTATTCGTGAGGTGTACGAGAAGACGATAATTTATTCAGACACATGGTTTGCACCGCACGACTGAATATGTGTTTTTTAGGTGTTTGGTGCACTTGAAAAGCATGTGTGGGGTGGTCAAAACTGGCCAAACGATTTCAGAATGCCATGAAATCAGATGACAGCAAAGGTGGGTGAATTTGGAATTGTTCGGCAAAACAGAATATCAATCGGAGGTGTCGTGTGACTGCGCTGGCCGAAAATGCACTCTGCATGTCGTAAATGGCCAAAACATGGGTTTTACGGTCAAAATCATGTCGAACGTCATCATAATGACTTTAAATCACATGAAAACACCCGAATTATTTTTTGCGAGGTGTACGAGGATATGAAACATCATTCAGACGTGTAGTTTGCACAACACGACTGAATATGTGTTTTTAGGTGTTTGGCACGCTTGAAAAGCATGCGTGGGGTGGTCAAAACAGGCCGAACAACCTCAAAATACCATGAAATCGGATGACAACAAAGGTTGGGTGAATTGTAAAATGGTTGGCAAGATAATATGTCAATCAAAGGTGTCATGTGACAGCGCTGGCCGAAAACGCACTCCATGTGTCGTAAATGGACAAAACATGTGTTTAACGGTCAAATGAATGCCGACCAACATCAGAATGACTTGAAATCACATGAAAACACCCTAATTATTTTTTCTTGAGATGTACGAGGAGACAACACATCATTCAAAATCGCGGTTTGTGTGGCACAGCTGAATATGTGTTTTTAGGTGTTTAGCGCACTTGAAAAGCGTGCGTGGTGTGGTCGAAACCAACCGAACAAATATAGAATGCCATGAAATAGAAAAAAAAACAAATGGTGGGTAATTTTTGTAATGGTCAACTAGACAGAGCGTCAATCTGAGGTGTTTTGTGATCGTCCTAGCTGAAAACGCACTCCGCATGTCGTAAATGGACAAAACATGCGTTTAACAGTCAAATGCATGCCGAACAACATCGGAATGACATGAAATCAGATGAAAACCTCTGATTATTATTCATGAGGTGTACAAGGAGATGTAACATCATTCAGATGCGCGTTTTACGAGAAACGGTTGAATATGTGTTTTTTAAGTGTTTGGTGCGCTTGAAAACCATGCATGGGGTGGTCAAAACCGAACGAATGACCACAGAATTCAATGAAATCGGACGACAATAAAGGATGGGTGAATTGTGAAATGTTTGGCCATACGGTACGTCAATCGGAGGTGTCATGAGACCGTGCTGGCCAAAAAAACACTTCGCATGTCGTAAAATGGCCAAAACATGCGTTTAATGGTCAAATGCATGCCGAACGACATCAAAAAGACTTTAAATCATAGTAAAACACCCTAATTATTATTCATGAGGTGTATGGGGAGACAGAATGTCATTCAGACATGTGGTTTGCACAACACGACGGAATATGTGTTTTTTAGGTGATTGGCGCGCTTGAAAATTGTGTGTGGGGTGGTCGAAACCGGCCGAACGACCTCAGAATGCCATTAAATCAGACAACAACAAAGGGTGGGTGAATTGTGAAATGGTCGGCTAGACAACACATCAATCAGAGGTGTCGTGTGACCGCATTTGCCAAAAATGCACTATGCGTGTCGTAAATGTCCAAAACATGCATTTAATGGTCAAATTAATTCAAAAATGACATATGAAGGGCTTGAAATCACACCAAACACCCTAATTATAATTCGAAAGGTGTACGAGGAGATGACACATCATTCGGACATGTGGTTTGCGCGGCATGGCTGAATATGTGTTTTTTAGAAGTTTTGCATGCTTTAAAAGTGTGTGTGGGTGGTCGAAACTAGACGAACGACCTCAGAATGCTATTAAATCGGAAGAAAACAAAGGTTGGGTGAATTGTGAAATGATCGGCCAAACGACACGTGAATCGGAGGTGTCGTGTGACCGCGCTACCAAAAACGCACTCTACGAGTCGTAAAATGGCCAAAACATGTGTTTAACGGTCCAATGCATGTTGAACGACATCATAATGACTTGAAATCACATGAAAACACCCTAATTATTATTCATGAGGTGTACAATGAGATGACACATCATTCGGATGTGCGATTTGCGCAACACGGATGAATATGTATTTTTTAGGTGATTGGTGTGCTTGAAAAGCGTGCGTGGAGTGGTCGAAACAGGACAAAAAACCTCAGAATTCCATGAAATCGGATAACAACAAATGGTGGGTGAATTGTGAAATGGTTGGTAAGAAAGAAAGTCAATCAGAGGTGTCCTTTGACCGTGCTAGCTGAAAATGCACTCCGTGTGTCGTAAATGGTCGAAACATTCATTTAAAGGTCAAATGCATACTGAACGACATTGGAATGAACTGAAATCACACAAAAACACCCTAATTATTATTCTTGAGTTGTACGAGGAGACGTCATGTCATTTATATGCTCTGTTTGCATGGCATGACTGAATATGTGTTTTTAGGTGTTTGGCGTGCTTGAAATGCGTGCATGGGGTGGTCAAAACCAGCCGAACGGCCTCAGAATGCCATGAAATCAGAGAAAAAAAGTGTTGGTGAATTTTGATATGTTCGGCTAGACGACACATCAATCAGAGGTGCCGTATGACCGCGCTGGTGGAAAATGCACTTCGCGTGTCATAAATGGCCAAATCATGGGTTTTACGATGAAATGCATGTAGAACGACATCAGAATGACTTGAAATCATACGAAAACACCCTAATTATAATTTTTGAGGTGTATGTGGAAACTAAACATCATTCGGATGCACGGTTTCGACACAGATGAATATGTGTTTTTTAGGTGTTTGGCATGCTTGAAAATCGTGCATGGGGTGGTCGAAACCAGCAGAACGACCTCGGACTACTATCAAATTGAAAAAAAACAAAGGCTGTGTGAATTGTTAAATGGTCAACCAGATAGCACGTCAATCGTAGGTGTCGTGTGACCGCGCTGGCTGAAAATGCACTCTGCATGTCGTAAATGGCCAAAACATGCATTTAACGGTCAAATGCATGCCGAACGAAATCATAATGACTTTAAATCACATAAAAACACCCAAATTTTTATTCTTAAGGTGTAAGGGGAGATGGAACATCATTCGGATGCATGGTCTGCGCGGCATGACTGAATTTCTATTTTTTAGGTGTTTAGCGCGCTTGAAAAGCGTGCATGGGGTGGTCGAAATTGGCCGAACGACCTCGGAAATCCATGAAATCAGATGACAACAAATGGTGGGATAATTTTGAAATGGTCGGTCATACGGCGCGTCAATCGGAGGTGTCGTGTAACTGTACTAGCTGAAAATGCACTCCACATGTCGTAAATGGCCAAAACATACGTTTAATGGTCAAATGCATGCCGAACGACATCAGAACGACTTGATATCACCCACAAACACCCTAATTATTATTCATGAGGTGTACGAGGAGACGACACATCATTTAGAGGCATGGTTTTCACGAAACAGCTGAATTTGTGTTTTTTAGGTGTTTGGCGCGCTTGAAAAGCGTGCGTGGTGTGGTCGAAACTGGCCGAACATCCTCGTAATTCCATGAAATTAGATGGAAACAAACAATGGGTGAATTGTGAAATGTTTATCTAGACATCATGTCAATCAGAGGTCTTGTGTGACCGCACTGGACGAAAACACACTCTGCGTGTCTTAAATGGCCAAAACATGGGTTTTACAGTCAAATGCAAGCCAAACGCCATCGGAATGGCTTGAAATCATACTAAATAACCCTAATTGCTATTCGAGAGGTGAATGAGGAGACGACATGTCATTCGGACATGCGGTTTGCATGGCATGGCTGAATATGTTTTTTAGGTGTTTGGCGTGCTTGAAATGTGTGTGTTGGGTGGTCAAAACCGGCCGAACAATCTCGGAATGCCATTAAATCAGACGACAATAAAAGGTGTTTTAATTGTGAAAATGGTCATCCAAACAGAACATCAATCAGAGGTGTCTTGTGACCGTGGTGGCTAAAAACGCACTTTGTGTGTCGTAAATGGACAAAACATGTGTTTTATGGTCAAATGCATACCAAACGACATCGGAATGACTTTAAATCACACAAAACACCCTAATTATTATTCGTGAGGTGTACGAGGATATTTCATACCATTCAGACCCGCGATTTTCACGTGACGGCTGATTATTTGTTTTTTAGGTGTTTAGCACACTTGAAAAACGTGTGTGGGGTGGTCGAAACTAGCCAAACGACCTCGGAATGCCATGAAATCAGATGACAACAAAGGGTGGCTGAATTGTGAAATGGTTGGATAGATGACACATCAATCGGAGGTGTCGTGTGACTGCGGTGGCGGAAAAAACACTCCGTATAGCCACCGCCCCCCCCCCCCCCCCACCCCGGAAACCCCCCTCACCCTCGGAGAGCCCCACACACCCCCCAGACACCCCCCCCCACCCCGTACAGCACCCACCGACCGAAAGCCCCCCCCCCCCGGACTTCCCCCCACCCCAGACAACCCCCACCCAACAATCCATGGATCATTTGTGTCGGGTACGAGTCAACCCACCTCAATCTGAGGACTAGTGTGACTGGTATCACTCAAAGTGTCTCACTTTTGTTTGAAGGAGACAAAATTTTAAGTGAAAACAACAACTGACATACAGAAAGTCTTTACAAGGCTACACCTAGATTCTTGAAATTGAGGGATAAAAAATAAAATATGGTCTATTGGTCATACATTATTAGAAGATAATATTCACAAGTCATAGATTAAAACACAATGGGTAATAGTATATATAGAAAAACTTGAATTATATTAGGAATGAGTCTCGACATCCCATCATGAACTTGCACCAACACTGATGTTCTAATTCTCAACCATGGTTCATTCATTCTATACAATAACATACAACAAATAAATATCATATAGTGATTCTGTATAAAACCTTTGAACACTCAAGCACACAATATGACAAATTGGTCAGCAAGGATACACATAGATTCTTGAAAAATAAGTATCAAAGTATCATAAAAATTCTCCAATGGTGAGTAATACATATAGTGACACCATAGCCCCATGGATCACCTCAATCCCATCCTCAAACAGTGGGTTATAGGACCAAAACAATGTCCTTTTGGGAACCCATTACCAAAGACTTAATTAAATATTCATATCCACAACCCAAGATGGGGATTCATCTCACATCACACCCAAGAGATCACATTACAATTAGCCACATACCCACTTATTCTAGTTGAAAAATCTATAAAAATATGTAGGCTATTCTAGTAACCCATCTCATATGTCGAGATTGGCAAATGTTTCCCACTAACACATCAGGAAACATTTATACATGGATACATAATCATAAGAATAATATAGACATCCCATGTGCTACTTATAACTCATCCTATGTCTAAGAACATGAGCACTACAATTGTCTATCTTAGGGGTATCATGATCCTTGCCACTCTACCAAAGCTTTTCTGTTGGTTTTAAGATACTGAACCGATGACCATGAATAAACATCCAATGTGCATCCTATAACATGTATGTTTTTTCTCTTGTGTGTATTGGTGTTGTGGTTTGAGTGAGGAATGAATTCTAAATTTCAAATACTCTTATATGTGTTAGTGTTGTGGTTTGAGTTTGGAATACTCTTAGGGGTGTTATTTCATTTCCTGTAACATGTGGGCGTTTTCTCTTATAGGTGTTATTGCATTTGAATTTCTAAATTTCTAAATTCTGGAATGAATTCTAAATTTTGAATATTTGGATGTGGATTTTGGAGAGGGGTTACTCTGTTGTTGTAGGTCTGGAGAGGGGAGAGTGGCCTGCTGCTATGGAGCTGAGTAATTGTATACCAATGGTTGCAGAACCATTGGTATAGATACTTTTTTATAACTATACCAATGGTTTGTTATAACCGTTGGTCTAGGTTTACACCAATAGTTATAACAAAACTGTTGGTATAGCCTTATGGCATCGAATATGCCCTCTATACCAACTTTTTATAACCTTTGGTATAAGTGTAACACACATATACAAATGGTTTGTAAAACCGTTGGTATATTTTATATTTGACACACATATGCGAATAGTTTGTAGAAAACCGTTGGTATACCTTCTATTTTGAAACCTATACCAACAGTTTTTACAGAACTGTTGGTATATGCCTATTGTGACGCCTTACTTTTCCACGGTTGAGGGAACTGTTGGTATACTATATACCAACAGTTTTGAACCCTTGGTAAAGCGTAAAATTCTAGTAGTTTCATTCACCAGGTGAACAGTAAGGCGGTGATAGTAGCCGTCAGCTGAGTGATAGTACACGTCGTGTATCCAGAAATACATGACGTGTACTCATGTTGACAAATGAACAGTGTGGCTGTGAAAAGTATCCTTTAGAGGAACATTTAAATGATGAAAAGTACACACCATGTAGTTGAGAGTACACGCCATGTAGTTTGTTTTTTCGCATAAAACTGGCAGTAGCCTCTTTATTTGGAAGAGGAGGCAGTGAACCCGATTGGAGCTCAGGAGGAGATGTTGGAGCTTTGAGGAGTTCCTGATCACAAGCTGGGAATCTGTTTCTTCTGCCATCAATCGTGTTTGAACCGTGCAGGTAAGACCTACCTTCTCCTTGATCCGCTCTTACCAATTCTTTCCCAATGATAAGTTATTTGAGTTTGAATGTGTAATATTTTATCCCAGATCTATGTCATTCTCGGTTGTTTTGGGTGGCATTGTTCGCGTATATCGATCAGGGGAGATCGAGGTAGGTGGTCTGATGTTTAATTCAAACTGTGGTGTTGTTTTTGTGTACTATTGTGTTATGCGCCCATGTTTGGTGTGTCGTATGGCTAAGGCATTGATTAATTAAATACCTAGAATTGCATAGGTAATTTAATGAATATGTGAAACTGCTGTTTGGGATCATTTATTGGATTTAGGGCTACCCCGTGGGTGTATTACCTTATTTAGCCGTTTGGCCAAGTTACCTAATGGTATATCGTGATTTTAACATGCTTTGAATTGCCTTGAAAGGAATTGTATGTAAATTTCATGCTTATGTGTTGGGCTCGACCCGGTTACTTTCTTATCCTGAGGGAAGTGTTTTGTTTAGCCTGTGGGAAACTCTTATCATGCATGTGGGCAGCAGATTCTATGCATGTGGGTGACACCTCATACTTCTGCGGGCAATATTCATTATGCATGTGGGCTATCACTTGTGGGTTTCTATTCTGATTACCTGAGGGTAAGGATTTTCATGTCAGCAGACAACGTACATTTTTCATATTGACTGTGGTGATTTTACATGTCATACCTACCAAGAAAATCATATGTTTTGTATTGTATTAATTTTTTATATGTTAGATATTATAGTTTTGTTGCGACACAGTTAGGGATACTATCGGCTGAGGCTGAGTCTCGAAAACATATAATTCAATTATATTGAATTGTTAACCAATAATTAAATGTAAATGGAACTGGTAGGAATGTTTATGTTTTAGTACTTCTTGGTTTATTGCATTTCATTACTGTACACTACTGTTGCACAAACTCACTGACAGTTGGGCACAAGCCTTTGGTGGTTGCCTACTGGGATTCGTTTCTCACACCTTGTTTAGGTCATGTCTTGGGCCCAAACAGATTATGTTGTTACAGGTGTTTATAAGGAAAAGATTCCCTCTACAGGTACTTGATTTTTGCAGAGGAGTGGGAGAGCGCATGGGACCGAGCTTAGGCTCGTGATGCGACTGATGTCCTACTGCACTGTTTTGTTTCCTTATTGTACTTGTACTTTTTATGGTATTATTATAGATTGTATTGTATCCTGTTTTGGCTTCTTTTTTAGACTTAGAGACACAATGCATCATTAAATATATGTGACTCTTGTTATCTTTTACTTCTGTATTATTATCCCTTTCAGTTGGGTATTGTTTACAGCCTCTTTTTTGTTGTGTTTATATTTTTCCACTACACTACACTTTGAAAAATGAGGGAATAGTTTCCCCACTATCATACCTAGGCCCTCACTACTAGTTGGTAGCCTCTGGAATTTGGGGAAATGCATTTGAGGTCATTTGACCAACTGGGTTCGGGGCACCCATTGTGTGGCACCTGGATCCGGGACGTTACAAAGTGGTATTAGAGGCTGTTTCTTTTCTTTGACATACTGTTTGTCTCCTATAGCCAAAGATAGGATGGAATTGGTATTTGTTAATATGTTGTACCTTGGAGTATCTAACTCCTGTACCGAGAAAATCCAATTTACCTCGTGTTTCAATTTTTCTGATTTTGGAATTTTACATTTGATTTGATTTTCACTGTTGGGTGAAACACTTGTGGTGTGCAATTATATTTTTATACTTGGGATCTATTTAGTCGCAACCCGATGAGATGAGGGTATGCCATCACATGCATCATTTAGGCACATGTTAGAATCACATGCCATGCATAGTTTGCATGCCATATAGGTGCATTAAGAATTGCATGATGTTGTGATAGATGCCTGGATATAATAGCTTCTATTTGATAGGGTATTGTTATGTGAGGTATTGTAGAATGAAATTCAAACTTTGGTTCTTGAGGATTATGGGCCCTCATTGACCGGAATTTGGTGGATCATTGAACTGTTTACTTTATTATAACATGTAAAAGATGTCATGATTTGATTTGTAGGGAGTATGGGCCCTCAAGGATCGGAATTTGGCACTTAGGTGTTGGTATTAGTGTTTTTCTGGGCTCCAGAGTAGTTTCTAAGGATCACTGTCCGGGAAACCCAGAATACACGCCATGTAGTTTTGATTACACGCTGTTTAATCATCTGTTCAGGAAGAAATGGAAAACAATTAAGTACACACAATGTACCTTAAGTAAACACCGTGTAGTTTCTGACCCGGTCATAGGCCATTTAGGAAGAAACACGAGATTGGGAAAACTCTAGGGAAACATGCCGTGTACCGGTTGTACATGCCTTGTTGTGTGGACCCTATTTCCGCCCATGTATCTAACAACACAGACGGAGGAAATCTTCATTTATACACGTCGTGTCCATGATAAACACGGCGATTAGTTTAATCTGGGGATCCGTCCATGTAACTAACAAACATGGGTCGATGTTACCTCTTCTTAAACACGCAGTGTACCTAAGGGACCTATCATGTAGTCTTGACTGGTGAGAGGACGTGTGGACTTGGCCATGTGGATGGGAAAACGGGGTGGTGTACAAGCCGTGTGCAGGTGAAAGGCACCGTGTAGAGTCATCCGAGTAGAAGTCTATGTCACTAATGACACATGCAGTTGGAATTTAAGTCGTCCATGTTGTGTCTATCAAGAACAAGTCGTGTTGTCTGAGCTGTGTACCTCTCTGTGTGTGCGGACAACACGGGGCGGTGAAGCTCATCCAGTATACGCCATGTAGACATTATACACACCATGTAGTCTCGTTCAAAAGAGATCTGTGGGGCTAATATTTATAGAAGGACTAAAGCAAGGGAAGAAATTTCAAGTACACGCCGTGTGTGAGAACAACACGCCATGTTTTTGGGGCATTACATGACCAATTTTTTTCAGAAGTACACACCCATGTGAAAGGATTATGGGAACCCACTGTGTAGTTATTATACACGCCGTGTAGTCTTGTTATGTAAAACTTGGATGCTTTCTTTCTCATATTCCCTTCTAAGAATCCTAGTTTTCAGTCCTTGATGATCTTAATCTAAGGTGTGTGTTTGAACTTGAAGAGTCATGCCGCAAAGACGACCACACGTTGTTTTCCAGGAGAGCGGCAACAAGTATACTACAGAGACGGTAGGCCATGGGATACCGATGAATCCTTCAGAAGATCTAGATGCAGCGACAATAATTATACCAGGCGCATGCACTGATGCGCAGTTCTGTGAAGGCTTCATGATGTTTATGCAGACCTTCCAGGTAGCACCGCTGGATGCCCCATCTTTGGAAGAGATGACAGGTATATTTCAGCAGCAGCATCTGCCTACGTTTTCAGGGAATGGTAGATCATAGGCTGTAGAGTCTTGTCTTGGTTCTATGCAGACTATCTTCAAGCATTTGGAGACGCCTCCATGTAGGAGGGTCAGACTCACTACATACATGTTGCATGATTCCGTAAATAGATGGTGGGATGTTACCACCCAGACTGAGTATCATTGAGACAAGGAGAGGGAAGATTTTCAAGCAGTCTTATATGACATGGTCTTTCCATATATGCTGAGGGAAGATAGAGCTCGAGAGTTAATGAATCTGAAGTAGGGCGCCATGTCAGTGATGGATTATTCTACCCACTTCACCGATCTAGAGCTCTTTTTACCTATTGTAGTGGGTTATGAGACGTTGAGGGCTCGACACATTGGGGATGGTCTTCTATGTGACATCAAGTCACTGGTGAACATTTTCTGGTTGCCTACAGTGCATGATATTGTGAACCAAATACTGATTACTGAGCAGAACCTGCAGGAAGCTAGTGGTGCAGGCTAGGTCAGTTCGGCACTAGTTTCTAGTACTATTTATTCCAGTAGGAGGAAAAGGCAGATGGATTTCTCACACGGTGGCAGTACTAGCTATAATATTTATTCAAGTATCCAGGCCAGGTGCTACCAGTGTGGTAGATAGGGGCACAAGAGACCTCAGTGTCTACGAGATCCAGGGGAGTGTCGAGCTTGAGGCAGGATGGGTCGTCTCCAGCATTTTTGCAGGGTGTTTCTACCAGTGGCTAGTGAGAGGGGTTTTGTACAGACTCTGCGTGCGGGAGCAGGGCCCGCATCTTCTTACTAGTCTTGAAATTGGGATACGTCAGGATGTATAGGTAGAGGAGGTGGTCGTGGTCGTGGTAGCCAGACACCAGGATCTCAGAGACACCAGGGTGGGTCAACTCAAGGTAGCCAGGTTGTGTCGTAGGGCCATGGCACTGGGTAGGCATATGAAGGGCAACACACCCAACATGAGTAGGATCCCAGGCCTTCTACTATCATAGGTACTATTTTAGTTGCTTCTGTTTTATCTTATGTACTTTTTGATATGGGTGATGTACATAGCATTATATTTTTTCTTGTTGTAGAGAGACTTTGGCTCTGTGTTTCTTCTTATTTTGATGTTATGACGCTAGACACTCCGTTGGGGACTAGAATGGCTAGTGTGCGTCAGTGGAGGGGGTTCCCCCTAGAGGTTGGTGGGTGTAACTTTCTGTGGGACCTCTATGTCTTAGAGACAACAAGTTGTGACGTTATTCTCTCGATGGACTGGTTGGTACCTTTTCAAGCCTTTGTAGATTTCTATCATCGTAGGGTGCGTTTCACATCACCAGAGGGTAGAGAGGTGTTATACAAGGGTGAATGAGATTTCCAGGCGAGCCGGGTTGGACCCGAGCATCATGGGCGTGGTGTAGCAACAACCCAGATTGCGAGTTTATGTCTGGATGACCAGGGAACATGTTAGAAGGATTTCCCTCCAATGTTTTATCGTTTAAGGGATGTCTTCCCAGACGACCTTTTAGGTCCACCTCTAGAGTGAGATGTGGATTTCTCTATTGAGCTAGTTCGAGGAGCAGCACCGGTGTCCATTCCTCTTTATAGGATGGCTACACAAGAGTTATAGGAGCTCACGTGGCAGTTGGAGGAGTTATAGGCAAAGGGTTTCATCTGACCCAGTACTTCTCCTTGGGGTTCGCCAGTTCTATTTGCTAAGAAGGCAGACGGTACCCTCAGACTCTATGTAGATTATCAGAAGTTGAACCAGTTGACGGTTAAGAACCGATATCCCTTGCAAAGTATTAATGAGATTTTTGATCAACATCAAGGAGAATGAGTGTTCTCCAAGATTGACTTGAGATATGGATATCATCAGTTACACGTTAGACCATTGGATATACCACTTAAAACTTTTTGGAGCAGATATCGCCTATACGAATACTTGGTTATGCTGTTCGGACTCACGAATGCACCAGCAGGTTTCATGGAACTGATGAACCGTGCGTTTCATCGATATCTGGATTATTTTGTTCTAGTCTTCGTGGATGATATCTTGGTGTACTCTCAGAGTCTACATGACCATGCCACACATCTTGATATTGTATTGAGTACACTGAGAGAGCATCAGCTATATGCTAAGCTCTCAAAGTGCCACTTTTGGATGGACCAGATACACATACTGGGTCATATTATCTCAAAGGTAGGAGTTTCAGCGGTCCCAAAAAAGGTGAGAGTAGTAGTTTCCTGGGAGAAACCTATGAAATTGTTTGAGATACTGAGTTTCTTGGGGCTGGTTGGTTACTATAAGTGCTTTATACAGGGATTCTCCCGCTTAACAGCTATGTTGATGGGTTTGACTAAGAATGGTGTGACGTTCATTCGGTCAGAAGCTTGCGAGACAGCCTTTCAGGAGCTGAAGGAAAGGTTTACATTAGCACCAGTAATGATACTTTCAGAGAAAGGGAGGATCTATAAAGTTTACTATGATGCATCGGGTATTGGGCTGGTAGCAGTGTTGATGCAGGGAAATCGAGTTGTTGTGTACGGGTCTCGGCAGTTGAGTCCACATGAGATAAATTACCTGATATATGATCTCGATTTGGTTGCAGTTGTTCTTGCGTTATGTTGTTGAAGACATTATCTCTTGGGAGAACATTTTGTGGTGTTCACAGACCACAAAAGTCTCAAATAAATCTTTACCTAGGGTGACTTGAATTTGAGATAGCGATGGTGGGTTGAATACCTTCAGTCCTTCGACTTTGAGCTTTCCTATACACCTGGTAAGGGTGACATAGTTGCAGATGCACTGTGTAAGAAGACGTAGTTACAGGCTATGTAGAAGGACATTGGTGAGTGGTAGCTCAGGGCTTTGTTCTCTGAGATGCATTTGGAGGTCCATGATAGTCAAGGGAAAACATATCTTGCTTCCTTAGTTGTGAATTATACCCTCATGGATAGAGTGAGGATGAGACAACTATCAGATTCAGAATGCCTAGTTCTACAGGAGATGATGATAAGTGAGGACCCTCCTCTAGGTTGGAAGATATGCGATGATGTGGTACTGCGTATCCATGGACGACTATGGGATCTAGAGGATATGCATGAGGAGTTGATGTGGGAGTTTCATGCTTCATCTTGGGAAGTTCATCTTGGAGTCACCAAGTTGGACCATGACTTAAGACATTATTATTGGTGGCCAGGTATGAAAAGAGAGGTAGCTAGTTTTGTTACGAGATGTTCCACCTGTCAGTAGGTGAAGGCGGAGCATCAGAGGCCAACTGGACTGTTACAATAGTTACCCATTCCAGAGTGGAAATGTGATGATGTTGTGATGGACATTGTGATAGGGTTACCAAGGTAACCTCGAGGCAGTGATTCCGTGTGGGATGTTGTGGATAGACTTACGAAGGTTTCTCACTTTATGCCGATCAAGGAGACATTTGGTGTTGACGAGCTTGGGAAGTTGTATATCTGAGAGGTAGTATGCCCTCATGGGGTCCCTCGTTCTATCATTTCAGATAAGGATGCCTGCTTTAAATCTTGATTCTGGAAGAGCTTTTAGAGGGCACTGGGTACATAGGTGCTTCTGAGCACAACTTACCACCCTCATACCGGTCGAAAGTCAGAGCATATGATATAGGTTCTTGAGGAAATGCTGCGAGCATGCGTCCTAGAATTTGTGGTCTCTTGGGGGAAGCACATACCCCTATTCAAGTTTTCCAATAATAATATTTTTCAAGAAACTATTGAGATGGCACCTTACGAGGATTTATATGATAGGCCATGCCGATCAACTTTGTGATGGTTGGAGGTAGGTGAGGAAGCTTTATTGGGACCAAGTATCGTGCTGGAGACTTCAGAGAAGGTCCAGTTGATGCAAAAGCAGATGGCTACCTCCCAGTCTCGTCAAAAATCTTATGTTGATCATCACTGATGACCCTTGGAGTTCGTGTTTTGGCATCAGGTGTTCTTACGTGTTTCACCGAGGTTGGGACACAGGCGGATCAGGAGATATGGTAAAATTTCACCAAGGTATGTTGGACCGTTTGATATTCTGGAGAGATTCGGGCCGGTTGCCTATCGTATGTAGGTACCACATAGGTACCAGGACATGCACAACATCATCCATGTATCTCAGCTATGTCGTTATCACTCAGACCTGTCTCATGTCTTTCTTCCCAAGGAGGTTGAGCTTCAGGTTGATGCGTCTTTGAAGAGCATCCAATTTATATTGTTGATAGGAGCACGAAGGTTCTCCAAGGCCAGTTGGTTCCTCTTGTATGAGTACTATGGTAGCATGGCCAAATGTAGGATGAAACCTGGGAGCGAGAGAACAACGTACATGTTTGGTGGCTAGAGTTGTTCTGATTTTATCTTCACCGCCCTTGGAAGGGAAATTCATGGTCAAATTTCATTAAGGGGGAAGTTTGTATGAACCTAGTTCTTGTTCTTGATGTACGAGTTTCTTCTTTTCCTTTTTACTTATGTGTTTTTGAGCAAATAAGGAAAAAGGGGGTAAATATCAAATTTTGTGGGTACACGCCATGTACTTTTCCACATGACGTGTACTTTGGCCGTGTGGGATGAGTACACAGTGTGTGTAGGCTTGTCGGTGATGAAGTGTATAAAAACTGACTAGATGTCATGTACTTAGTATTTAGACTTCGTGTAATCAGTCGAAAGGTGAATATTAAGGTGGTGAGAGTACCCGCCAGCTGAGAGACTGTACACACCATGTATTTGGAAATACAAACTTTGTACTCAGGTCGATAGATGAACAGTGTGGCAGTGAAAAGTAGCCGCAAGAGGAACAGTTAACTGATGAAAAGTACATGATGTGTACTTGAGAGTACATGCCGTGTAGTTTGTTTTTTCGCTTAAAATTTACAGAAGCCACCTCATTTGGTATAGGAGGCAGTGAACCTATTTGGAGCTCGGGAGGAGAGGTCGGCGCTTTGAGGAGTTCCCGATCACACACCGAGAATCCGTTTCTTCCGTCGTCGATCCTCTTTGAACCGTTCAGGTAAGACCTCCCTTATCCTTGATCTGTTCTTACCAATTATTTCCTGAGGGGAAATTTTTTGAGGTTGATTTTGTAGTTGTTTAACCTAGATCTACACCATTCTTGGTTGTTTCGTGAGGCTCCATTCGCGTATATCGATCAGAGGATATCGTGATAGGTGGTCTGATGTTTAATTTCAATTGTGGAGTTTTTTTTACCATTGTGTTACGCACCCATGTTTGGGGTGTCGTATGGCTAAGGCCTTGATTATTTAAAAACCTAGAATTGTGTAGTTAATTTAATGAATATGTACAACTGCTGTTTGGGATCATTTCTTGGATCTAGGGCCACCCCGTGGGTGAATTTCCCTTATTTATCTGTTTGCAAGGTTAACCGATGGTATACCATGATTTTAGCATGATATGAATTGACATGAGAAGAATTATATATAAATTCATTGGTTATGCGTTGGACTTGACCCGGTTAATTTCTTAGCCTGAGAGAAGTGTTTCATTTATCCTATGAGAAACTCTTCTCATGCATGTGGGCAGTAGATTCTGTGCCTGTGGGTGACACCTCGTACGCCTGCGGGAAATATTCGTTATGCCTGTGGGCAGTCACCTGGGGGTTTCGATTCTGATTACCTAAGGTTAAGGATTTTCATGTCTGCATACAACGTTCATTTTTCATATTCACTGTGGTGATTTGACATTTCATACCTACCATGCTAAAAAACATGCTTGGTATTGTATTTCCTTGTACTTGTTAAATAGATTGTTATAGTTTTGTTGTGGCACTGTTTGGGAGACCGTCGGTTGAGGATGAGTCTTGGAAACTTATAATTCAATTATATTGAATTGTTAAATTATAATTAAATAGAAATGGAACTGGTAAGACTATTTACTTTTTAGTACTTCCTAGTTTACTGCATTTCATTACTGCACACTACTGTTGCACAAACTCACTGACTGTTGGGCACGAGCCTTTGGTGGTTGCCTACTGGGATTCATTTCTCACACCCTATTTGGGTCATTTCTTCGGCCCAGTCAGATTATATTATTGTAGGTGTTGATAAGGGCATGAGTATCTATACAGGTACTTGATTGATGCAGAAGAGTGGGAGAGCATGGGGCCAAACTTAGGTTGATGATGCAGCTGAGTTCCTGCTGCACTATTTTGTTTTCCTACTGTACTTGTACTTTTTATTGTATTATTCTAGATTGAAGTGTATCCTACTTTGGCTGTTTTTCTAGAATTAGAGATATAATGAATCATTAAATATATGTGATTTTTGTTATATTTTAATTCTTTACGGTTATCCCTTTTAGTTGGGTATTGTTTACCACTTCCGCTTTTTGTTATGTTTATATTTTGCCACTGCGCTAGACTTTGACAAATGAGAGCATAGTTTCCCCACTATCAGACCTAGGCCCACACTTCTATTCAACAGCCTCTGGTGTTTTGGAAAATGAGCTTGAGGTCATGTGACCAAATGGGTTCGGGGCACCCATTGAGTGGCACTCGGATCTGGGATGTTACAATTTGTTACCATAAAATAATGTATCTGATAGTGATTCCAAGTTCAGGTCACTGTTGTGGAGAGGCTTCTAAGATGCATTCAGAAACCAGGTAGGGATGTATATGATGTTCCACCCCCATATGGATGGGTAGACTGAGTGCACTATCTATGTGATGGTGGATATGATAAGTGACTTTTTTACCATAGCTATATTTTAGAGGATCACATTCCATTGGTAGAATTTTATTATAACAATATCTACCACTCTATAAAAGAACCATGGCACCTTTAGAGGAAATTTATCGGTGATATTAATGGATACCATTGTGATGGATTTGATTAGATAAGAATCTCTTGTGGGGCCAGATATGGTTCATGCGATGTGGGAGAGATTTTAGGAGATCAGATAGTATATGAGGAAATCATAGGGATGAAATAAATCTTACATTGAAAGATTTCATTATCTTATGGAGTTCTATTAGGGTGACCATTTTTTCTTTAGATTATCCCCTTGCAAAAGATTGTGGAGGATTGTACGATTAATAAAATTTTCTTCTCTGGTTTATCGACCTATTTGAGATCTTATGGAGGGTTTTTAGGATTTTTACCACATATCCATCTCCCCACAGTTGAAGTGGATTATAAATTCTTCCATACATCGCAACTGGGGAGATAATTTCATGATTCTACACATGTTACTAATTATTGTGATATAGACACCGAGGATGGATCCACTATTATATAGTAATCTATAGTGATCAAATATAAAAATGATAGGATCCAATGTGGGTAGACTATTCCATTTGTTCCTATGTCTTGATAGCATAAGAGGCTGTAGTAGAGGTCCAAAGTGTAAAATTTATAGATGTTGGTTTAGTAGCCTAGCCATTTTTTTTAAATTGTTCTTTTTGGGGATGAAAATCCCCAAACTTGGATATAATATAGTGACCCTATTATTTCCTTATAAGACATTAAAATATATTAAGTAATATTTTGGATCAAAGGGTTGAGATGAATCAAAATTTAGAGTCCCTTTAAGAATAGAATTAATATTATAAAACTATTTAATATATTAATATCATGCATGGGTTGTTTTTTCTAAATAATTAGATATATTGTGGGTGAAAACATGGATAATAAATCCAAGGCCACTATTCAATTTGAAAAATAGGGTTTACCCTAGCATGACCTAAGGTGGATCAATTCTAGAAGTCCAATTGAGGAAGTCGTTAGAAGTTTGTTTAATTAAAATAAAGAGATAAATTTATTTATTTCATTTTAAAATGACTAATTGATGTCCTATATAAAAAAATCTTATTAAATATTCTGAGGGATTACTTCATTAACTTGTTAGTATTTTAGATTATTTTTATGGAATTATTCATTGGTGGATTGGGATTGGATGACGAACATCAACCGGATGGAGGTGGATCGAGATGTGTTGAACGTATTAGGTCTTCTTACTTAATAGTGGGCATGTTCTTCACCAAAGGTCAAACAATATTTGAGATAAGATACATAAATAGAGGGTTTCAATTATTATTTTTAATATATTCATGATGGATATTTATTTATATGTTGTTGATCTATTTTTTCCTACCCTTCTCATGAGTCCATTGAGGAAATAAATTTCATTATTCAATTGATTATTTTTATTCCACGATCTCATCCATGTTTCCCATCATTGGAATAATAGGATAATAATTCATGTAAAATGATGTTTTTTAAAAAATTATTTTTATTTCACCCATTCTTCTTCGCGTTTTCATTGTTAGCCAATGGGGACATGATTCGACGTTTCTGGGGTGGGTTCGGGTACAATTGGAACCCCAAATTCGATTCTGATATATATATAATGATTTGTATGGTGATTTATGGATGGGTTAGGACTAGTTTTGGAAATAATGTTATGATTTTTTTGATCCAAGATCCTGGTTGATGATAGGAAGTACCCTAGACATGGGACGGACCACCGTAATATACCAAAATCTATTTTCTCGTAACCATTGGCATGAAAATAATGACCGAAGGTAACCCCCCACTGATTTCGTCTGTCCAATGGTAGTTATTAATGATGAAGATAATAGATATATAAAAAATGTGTAATTTCATGAGTTTATGATAAATAATGGACAAAAAATGTATAGTCCTTAAACACATTCCATTTAGCCCCACTCAACCACTACGTCAATATATTTTCGAATGATAAATATATGGTACCATTTGGCTCTAGCTACACGTTGTCTCACCCTCCCCAAGTGGCTAAACCATGTTCTCAATAAAAACATCTTGGACCCCAAACTAAAAGATATTTCTTGTAATCTGGGAGTACATTAGAATGTGATGGTACCCAAAAACATCTGGGTGCACGATCAGGTGAACGAACATGGCTTGACAGACAAAAGAATTACTATGAGAATACGAGAAGATCCTGAGTGGATAAGGCTTGACATGTGGGACCATTACACATCATATTATGTGACAATCCTGTAATAAATTTCAAAAGGATAACATGTCAAGGTAGTGTAGTGGTATCGCCCACCATGTGGGCCACATATATGTTTTTTACACATTTTATAAACTCCCACATTATGTATCTTCTTTGTTTGGACTCAACATTTTCCCCATCAGTAATATATCTAGTGATCCTTTTACGTAGAATGTGATGGTATCATCATTAGTGGATTTCACTATATGAAGTGTATTTTTCCTTGAATGATGGTAATTCATAAGAATCTTGAAAATAGTTGTGATTAGGAAAGATAATCAGCGAGATTGGATAGGGTTGGAAACCACGCATGTCATAATAAGGCATGGTTCCCCATACTACCTGCACCAGTTGAGTGGTGATCCCCTTGTCATATTAGGTAGTGGTTTCTCTATTTAGTGAGTGAAAACTTTTTTATGGACTAGATCATGGTTCTTTTACCAATTTTTTCATCCATTTGGATGGACTAGGTTTTGGTTCCTCTACTAATAGAGAGGATCCCCCTGACAGACTACAGTTTTAGTTCTCTAAATACTGAGAGGAACTCCCTAAAAAACAATGGTGTGGGTCCTCTACCTACTTACTAGCAACCCCTAATGGACTAGAGAGTGGGTCCTCTAACTAATCAGTGGGACCCCTAACGTACTAGGGTGTGAATTCTCTATTGTATATTGTTCCCTGAAAAATATATGGCATAGTGGAAAGGTGTGAGACTTCCATAGGGTTATGACAATTGATACTCAAGATGTTGGGAGTCATATTTGTTTACCATTGGGTATATTTGTAATGTAATTGAACTTGGATGGTATATTAGATGGATATCCACATTATATCTCATCTAGGTTTATTTTATTATCATATATATTTGTGTGTGTGAGTGTGTGTTTAATGTATTTTGTGTCCCTATTTTTTGTGGTAAACTGACTACTTCTACGGTATCTTATATTTCTCCCACTTCATTTATAGTGGAGTCCTATATGTTTTTTATATACTCAAACTTTTATGGGATTTTTCTGCACATTTATTCTCTTATGAAGATGGTGGAAAGATCAAGGCTGGTTTCAAAATATTTAGGGATACTTGGGTGCATAGACAATGTATGATGGTGAGTCTGGGAGATCCAGAGTTGGGTCCCCTCAGCAAACATTATTTCAATTATTGTCTTTATGAGAGTTCATTTTTTGTTGGGTGTGTATTTTTGACCTTATACACTATGGTTTTATTCTGTAGTACTCTTATTTATTCCCTATAAGTTATTGTATACATGTTTTTTCTCTAGGTTTTATAACCCTTTTTATGATTCATCTTCAATGTTTCTTGGAGATAGTTGGGTATGTTCATACAAGTACACTAGAAAAAGGCCTCTAATTTATGTTATACATTATCTTTTATTTTCCCCTAACTGGAGAATATTGGATGTGGGATTGGGATTATAGTGGACTATCCTACCACAAGCCAAGTTGACCCTGATGGTTCAGATATTCATATATAACAATCAACAAATTAATTCCCCTAAATACCCTGAGGAAATGAACTCAAACACATAAGAATGATTGAACCATGAATCAAAATATGGGAGACACTAATTGAAATAACATGTGGAATAAAAATGTGGAAATAAACCACAATAAAAGTCACCAACCTTAGGTTGGATCGATCACAAACAAAACTTGAATTTGCATCATCATCGTTGCTGAGGTCCTCAAATAGCATTGGGGAGAATGATTATAGATTCTTTTTCATCATTCTCCACAATATATTCCAAAACTCTCTCTCAATTTCTAGTTATATGTATCAAACCATAGTAATTTTCAGAAAGAATGTTTTTGTATGAAGATTTGTAGGTCACTATGCTAAAAATAATAAATGTGTTTGTTTGTTTCATTATCTGTTCCCAAGATTACATTTCTATAAAATATCTAATTCCAAAATGGGTTATGTAATTCGTAGGGTAAAACCCACATTCTATCCAAAACAAAAGACTTGGATTTCCCATCCAAGTACACGTTAAGTTGTTATTCCACTATTTTTAGAAAATTACACATGTGTGACATTAATATTAATATTATATTTATTAAATCATTTTTGAGCTCATCTGGACTTAGTATATCATTCCATTTAGTTCTTTCCTTGAAATTGTAATTACATATATTCCAAATCATTATATGGATATAAGAGATTTGATTCATTCTCTCCCTTTTTTTGTATTTTCATCTATAAAAGTGAAATGAGAAACATAATGAGATGTGGGTACTGAGCTTCCATCTGGGTATCCCACAACCTACTGCAATCCAGAAGAATCCCATACTACCATTGAACATGATCCAATGTAATCTATCACTCACATAGGATCTTCTTCTACTGGTCTTAAATATCTACTATGTACTCCACAATGTTAGCTCCATCCTCGATGTCTAACCATTCCCAGTCAAAAACATGTGTTGGGTCATGCACGTAGCTCCTCAGCCATGAATCATAGAAGAAGTTGAGTACCTAGTCTAACTACAAGAGTATATTCAAGTGGTAGACCACCTCAATGAACCTATATATTATCTAGAAATGTCCCATGAATATTGAAGACAGTTTGTTGCCCTAACAAAATCTCACTAATCCAAGTCTTTGTGAAACCCTCATAAAGACATGGTCTTCCTCCACAAACTCTAAAAGACTCCATCAGTGGTCCGTATAGGATTTAAAATGGTACTATGAAGTCCTAATCTACTATTCTATGATATGTTCCATCCCTTTTATAGCTTAAACCAACTATGGACCCATGAGTGATGACTCACCCTGTTTAGTCCAACATAGTTTTCATCTGTAGAGTTTCCCTTATAATGAATTCAATAGTGATAAAACAACAGTGGAATGGTAGATGATGTAGTATGAAAACATCACAAAGGCATGGTGATCCTACAAAACTAAGACCAATTTACCTTATGTAGGACAGATTCATATCCTCATGAAAACGAATTATCCCCTTAGTTTGGCCATCAGTCTTGGTGTTAAATTCCATGATCAAATGTAATTGATTCCCAAGGGAATACTGTTGTGCTGTATATAATTGTGACATAAAGTGAGAATCATGGTCTAAGACGATCATTTAAGTAAATTCATGAACCCAAAATATAAAATTCATGTAAAAGAATACATATATCTCTACTAATCCATGATCTTAGATTTCTAGGTTTTAGTCTATGATGGTGAGTCGGTCTATAATCACATAGATAGAATTGATTCTTCTAGACGTTTATGGTAGCCCATTCATAAGGTCTATATATATCATATCCCACTTCACTCTGTAAAATCAAGGGGTTTATCTAATCATGTTGCAACCTTATTCTCCGCATTCACCTACTAACAGTTGAGGCCCCAAGAGTGAAACTCTACTACACAGTTCTTCATAACTGGCCTCTAAAACTAACATCTTATGTCCCTGTACATCTTCACCACACCTAGATTTACCACCAATGGGGATGTATGAATGCTCCTCAACACCTAATCATGAAATTTCACATGTACCATTGTTTATCATTCTAAAAGGAAAAAATTCTCACCAACTTTAGAAGAACCATCTGGATCACATCTAGTAGATATTATAGCATGTAATGTTTGATAGTCGGTATCTCTATACTAAGCCTCTTAAACATGCTATACAAGATATTCATATCAAGAATTGACTAATGATAAGATACATCATCCTAATATTTTTTTTGAAAACTGCATTGAGGATAACTACTTTTATGCCTAATCCACGATCTTTGAAGAAGATATATTTCAGAGATAATATTCAATTATGTTCCCCTTACTTGGAATAAGAACTATCTTAAAGTCATAATCCTTGAGGAACACTAGGAATCTATTCTATATAATGTTTAGATATATTTCACTTAAAATATACTTTCGACTCTTATGGTTAGAATCGACGATATACCACTGACCAATAAGGTACTCTTTTAATATTTTCGAGGTGAAAACTATCACTAAAAAATCTAGTTCATGTTTCGCATAGTTATTATCATAATTCCATAAATGTGGGTACCCATAGGTAATCACTTACTTCCATATATCATAAAACCACCATTTTTGGTCCTTGAGGAATCATATAACACTACATAATTGATATCCTCCTTTGGAAATATCGTGATGGGGGTTCTTGTCATCTCCTTCTATAACTCCTGAAAATCCCAATGAAACCTCTATTTCTGAATGAAATTCTCACCCTACATGGTCAATATAGTCAAAGGTTTAGATATTGATGTTAACTTGAGCATGAATATCTTATAGTAACGTACCAATAAAAGGAAAATCCACATCTATACCACCTTATTGGATATCTCTCATGGTTTCACAACCTCAAGATTCACCAGGTCCATTGATTCACTATCAGCCGAGATGACAAACCCAGAAAGTGGAACTCTTAAATCAAGAACACACACTTCAAAAGATTCCCAAAATGATGGAGCTCATGGAGTTTTATCAGGAACATCCTTATGGTTTTCACATTCCCCTCCATGTATACATAGTACACCAAAATTTCATCAATAAAGACCACCAAAAACTAGAATAATAAAGTCTAAAATACTTGTTTCATTAGCCTCGTGAAACATTTTGTGGAGTTATTCATGATGAAAGGAATCACCAAGTACTCAAAGTGACTATAGTGATATATTAGTGTTTTCTTCAACATATCCTCATATCATAATATATGGTGGTGATATATTGATTTGTGGTCTATCATAAAGAATAATTATTCCCCTCTCATCTAATCAAAGAATAATTCTACACTAAGTATAGCATACATATTATTCATGGTCAGTTTGTTTAGGAATCAATAATCTATGCACAACCACATCATAACTTCCACACTCTTGGGAAACAGCATTGGGGTTGTCCAGGGGGAACCAATTGGTTTAAAATACAATTCCTTTATAGGTACTCGAACTACACTCTCATCTCAAGATTATCTTTGGGAGCTATCTGATATGTTTTCATAGATATTGGGTCCTTCCCATGGTAAAAATCAATAAAAAAATTAATTCTCAAAGTTGTGGTAAACCCTACAAGTCATCTGGAATGAATTATCTACACATAAAAAAACTAAATCATACTAAAGGTCCATAACACCAACTACTACAATTTTAATGCTTGACAACTCTCGATTAATCAGATATATCATCCTTTGAATGAGAAAATCCTACTCTGATTGGGTTTCCTTCTCCCCCATAATGGAAAAACCTCATCCCATCATTGTAGATACCCCACATCATCTTCCATTAATAGTCAAATTGGTAATGAACTATAGATAGTCATTCTGTACCTAATAATATATCATAAGGAATCATAAATAGTAAAATGAGATCACGTAACAAACTCTTACATTCATGAGTATTTTCACACTATTTATAAAAGTGTATGAGCACAATGTCACCTCAGGAAAGAGTATCAAATCCTAAAACAAAATACAAGGGATCAAATTAAATATGTATGAATTGAACAAAATTATTTGGAATTAAATTAGTGTCTCTCACACTTGTTTATCAGTACTTCAATTAAAGTACGTAAGATACAGATCATACCTTTAATCATCCCAGGACCCATAGGGTCATAGGAATCCATGACATGTAGATACCCACTCCCCTGATGACCATATCCCTATGTATATCATAGACTTTTTGGGGATGGTGGTGTAAATAGGTCAAATCTCATGCCACCTCCAATTACTCTACCAGATCATATGCCACACCCATTTACCTATATACCTCCCTACTAAAACCAATTTCTTTGTATGGGTGGTCCATAGACCATATAAATATCATCTATTTGACATGTTATATAATCCAAAGTGTGATTTCCATGATCATCCCAAGATATGAACTACCCCTCCCTATAATAACTTGAGCCCTAAAGAGATCCAAGAACTACCGATCCTTTATCATGGCATCATCTCTTGGAGTAACTCATGTATCCAATATAAGTCTGTGGTTATATTATAAAGATTGGAAGATTTATATTTTAGATAAAAAATTATTTTAAAACTAATGGTTATGCATTATGTCATAATAAAGCGTTTCATAGAGTCTAGAAATATTTTAGAGCCTAGAGATCTAATTTTTGGAGAAATATCCTGAGACACATGGTTGGGCCTTGGTTATTAGAAACTACGTGGATCAAGAATTTGACCCTTTTATAGAGGAGAAAATTTTGATAAACCATCTGATAGAGGTTTTATGAAAATGTGAATAACTATATTGTTATTGTAGAGGGTACCTACAAATGTTTCACAAGGTTTTACAAACCATTCACATAGGTCTCAGGGATATTTCCCCATAGGCACTAAGAATGGGTGATTGGTGCACGATTTAGAAAAACCATGCAGTCAAACCACGTTCCATATTTAAAAATAGTGGAATTACATTTTTACCCCACATTTATTATATTTTATCCTCCTATTTCTATAATTCCCCATGCATAGCCTCGCCATACTTGAGAGAAAAAACGTTCTTCTACCCTAGGTATTAAAATAAATTCTTCATCTGAATTCATAATTGTTTTCCATAGTACCAATTGTATATGTATTGGTAATCTCTCGAATCTTGTTGCTTAATTACTTCATTTTCACACTTTATGGAATGATAAATTTGGGAGAATTAATATGACATATTTTTTAATAATTTTTTTATTTAGGTAATTTCATCCATTATAATATATATGTGAGGATAATATTTGGAGAGGAATCTAGTCCACATCTATGGTAGGTGTTATCTTTCTTTTCCATTAATGTCTTGTTTCCTATATATTGTTTCATTGTTCTATATTTTGGGATTCCCAATCATTTCCTCTTATTTTTTTTATTAAATTACATGTGTGGGTTGATGTTATTATGAACCATGTGACCCATAATCAAAGATGAGGGTTGAGGCCCCCAAATAAGACAACCTTGTTTGGTGTGTTTCTAAACAATACTAAAAACCTTGAGAAAATTTTTAATTAGAATCACTTTATGAGGTGAGTTATATACCCCATTTATTGGAAATATTTAATTAAATAAATATAAAGGGTCTTAATTTAATTTAATTTAAGGGTTTATCCATTTACAGGACTTCTCAACTTTGGAAATGTATCTAAATTACCTTTTGAGATGAGTTAGACATATCCTTAGTAAATGAAATATAAATAATGAATTAAATTTCATGTTAAATTTTATGATTATAATTAAATCCCATGACCATTATTTGTTCCATGATGATGGTGATTTATGGGTTCCAACATAGAACTCCATAGATGGGTGCATTGTGCTTAAAAAATAAAATGAATTATTAAATAGATTTAGATCACAGCATGAGAAAAACATGGGTTCTTATATAGATTCCATGGATGGGAAAACATGTGATGATGGATTGATTTTACACCAGGAGTGACACTTGGGTTACATACATGTAATTCTACGGATGGACTATGAGGTCAGCGCTTTATATTGTGACATGAGTGGCACTTGGGTTTTATACATGGAATTCCAATGATAGACTTAGAGGGTGATCTATCCATAACACAAATAGGGAGATACATGTGTTCTTATGAATAATTTTGTTAAATGTTCTATAAAGTGATGGATTCATATTAAACCTAGAGAGATACTAGGGTTACTCACATGAAATTCCTTATATGAGCTTAGATTTCTAATAAATTAATTGATTAATTAATTTAAGTGATGTGTCTTTCAAGAAAAAGAAACTACTTAGATTTAGTCTATACTTTTTATACATGAAGACCCAATTATATTTCATTTATCATGTAAAATCACAATGAACTAATTCATCCCTTACCGAATAAGATCAATGGGGGTGCCTTGGCTATGATCCAGGTCCACATACTCTTATAAAAATTAAATCATACTTGAAAAAAAAATCGGTTACATTCTCACATAGTCCAGTGTAGGTGGTATCGGTCGAGTGTCCCATTGGAAACTCAAAAAAACAAGGATATTTCATATTTATTTAATATAATTCATTATTAACCACACATTGATTCCATATAAACTTCTATATTGGATGGAATTAGACAACAATGGTGGTGGCCTATTGAGTATATCTCATTCCATGTATGGGCCGCCGATTGGTACTCAGATGGAATTTATGGATACCGGTAGGGATAAGGGAATGAATCCTTCTATGGATTTTTTATTTTCAATACATAGATAGTTTATGGGAGAATAGGACCGAGCCTATAATCATGATTCTATTAATGATAAATTTTGATCATTTTTTCATTTTTGTATACCATATTGAATATATATGCTACTCTCTTTGTGATGTATTCCATTTTATATAGCCTGAAATTATAATCATTTTGAATATGTCATTGGATATGGTTTCTATTAGTTTATTTATAAGACCATGATGATATAATATTCCACTATTGGTTAATTATTATTTTTATTCATTTGATTTATTATATTATTTCCACGTCTTACATTTATTATATACCATTTTCTCCATTATAGTAATGTGGGTATAATCTTTCCAACGTACGATCAAAGACCCTCAATTATAGGTCAAACCTCCTAGTGTATGTGGACTCATATTTAAGCCCATGTGGATATCATTGTTCTATTTCTTATTAGTGAACAAGGACTGGGATGTTTCAATGTTGTATCATAGTACCTTTTTCATTGTTATCTGAATGACTGGGTTAGTAGACTGTTGATTGGGAATGTCTCAAAATTGGGTAATGATCTCAATATAGGGAGTTGATAACCCATGTACAGTGAAAAGTTACATTTCCTAGGAAGGGAATTTATACTTTTCATTATGATTATTATAGTTTTATTGATTTCACTCTGGGGTAAGAAATGGTTTTGAGGAATTATTTTTGTTATTTTTATTATGGATTTTCACCCTTAGTCGGTTACAATAAAGAGGTATTGACTCATTCATCATTATAGGATCTTGAGTATCATCATGTCAAGTATAATACTTGAAATATAGATTAAATTACTTGAATTATTGATTATAAAAATCATGCTTTTTCATACATAACTATTACATCATTTTAAATATAGACAACTTAATAATGCTACAAAACTAGGATCCAAAGGTTTAGTGTCTTGGAAATATTTTTACTATTCATATCTTTTAAATAATAAAATTGTAACAATTATTTCATTCTTTCTTCTATAGATTCTTATTTACCCTCTTGTTCTCTATAGTGAATGTATTCAACTGAGGATATATATCCAAATAAGGGCTGAGATAAAACACTAATAAGAGGATGGGTAAGAGATAAGAAACATGAGTCAGTATAATCATAATCATTATAACATACGAATGAATATTAATCAAAATCACAAGATAAAGAATTAGATAAATTCATGTAATATGGAACTGCATAAAAATAAAACTCAATGTCGTAGTGGTCAAATACCACACAAATTTGTAAACAAATCTAGCATCATGTTCACTCATGAAAAATGTGCATCATCAAAACATAATCATTATAAACAAATGTATCATCATATTCATGAATATTTCACATTATATCATGATATAAACCACATTACCCAAATTAATTACAGCGCTATGTAATTTCAGGAACACCTGTCATATCATAATGTTTACATAATCATTCTTTCCACTTAGAACATACATCAATATTAATCATAAAATATCCAAATGAAAGGAATTGGATTCATGAGAATTTAATAAAGACTACATTAATTAATAAATATTGGGGTTCCCAAAATAAAAAGGTAATAACAAACTTGGTATAAGAATCATAAATCATGATTGAATAAGAAACAATCTCAACAGAAGTAAAAGATGTGTTTTTTTATAAAATTAGTTCTTTTGAAAAAATATTTGAACGTTTCATAAAACCGTATTAGAAACATTTATATCCCAAAAATGTAAATGGAATGAAAATAAATGATATTTTTGGAACATACATATTGAAAATGGAGTGAAAAAGGAAAACCTAAAGGAAGATAGTTGGGTTCGAGAATCCCCTTAAATTATGTCTGTCTGATATATTCTCTTTAACATCGAGTATAATTAAATTATATTCATTAATTAACAAATCCAGAACCATCCTATACATGTATTTTATTTATTTAAATTTTATTAATATCATTTTGTACCATTATCATGAGTTATAGAGTTCAATTCCATCATTTCGGAGTGTTCGTATTCTTGTTTTTTCATGATCGGTTCACTTATATACATGTATGGAATATCTTGTAAAATGGGAATAATTGTCATGAATTGAAAGAAAATGTTATTATTGAGAATAAATAATCCTAATTGGCGTTTTACATCATTTTTTATATGGTATGATGATTATTTTTAGATATAATTATAACAAAATTGGTATATTTTATTTTTGCAGTTTTTATGACCATCATCTATTTATATAATTTTATTTAACATCGTGATTATATAATGGTTCAAAAACATTATATAACTTCTAATATGAATAATAAAATATTATTTGACCATAACAATATTTTTATGACCATCCATGTAGGTGGTAATAGAAAATTAAAATGTATCATCCATAGTTGCAGTAAATTGACACACCACAGATAATATCTTCATTATTAGAATGAAAAGAAAATGGAATAGATTTGAAGATGAATTATTACATTAACATAATAAAATTTTATTTCATAAAATATTATTGAGTTAACATTCCACTTGTATAAGTGGTGGTGAGTAGAGGATAAGAAAAGAAATAAAGTAGAAAAGAAATTAAGAGAAAATGAAAGAGGATTTAACCTCATGGGTTTCTCCTCCTTGAGAACCATATTAGGGAAAAGGGTTTGGTATTTTGACGAGATCAAGGGACCCAAGATGTGGGGGAGGGGATTCGGAATAGTATTGGGTAAAACATTTACAAGATTAAATTATTGGAAGGTGTGAAGAGAAGTGGTGGTGAGGGGTGGTATTTATAGGGGAGTAGGGTTTTTCTCATTTTTTTTATTAATTGGATTATTATTTTGCAGAAAGAATATAAATAGTTTTTACCATCTCACTAAATATATTAAAATAATGAATTATAGTTCTAGAATCTGGGATTATATCTTCCATACATCATCTATTACTCAATTAATGTTGTATTTATCCTTTATCAGAAATTATCATATTTTACTATTCACCAAAAATTCATGTATTTTATAAAAATCCAAAAAAAAATCTCCCAAACATTTTTCAACATGCTGAATTGAAAAAGAACTAAATTTTGTGAAAATAATTTTCTACATATCATAAATATTTAATATTTAATTAAAATCATCATATACATGAAAAATACTTATTTTAAAAATATAATTTATGTTTTAAGACATTAAAACAACATTATGGTCTCATAAAATTATCTTAAAATCATAAGAAAAAAAATTAATTTTTTGATATATTTTTTTAAAATAAATGTTTATTTAATTGAATATATTAATTATAAAATTATAAATTAACATTTATTTTTTATAAAAATGAAATCACTTCACTAATAGTATTTAAAATGTTTTTTGTACTTATACAATGAAATAATTATATCATATTATCATTTATAAGATTTATATATTATATTTATACTTTCAAAGGTGATGTTATTATTTTATCGGTAGGATTTACAATTCCTAAGGGTCATACTACTATTCTGATGGTTAGGTTACTATTTCATCGGTATTGATTCCTTATATTCTATAAATACCTTTTATTTCATTAAATAATAATTTATAATGATTGTATTGTGTAATATATGTGATTTTATTTGATTTATACTATTTGAAATAATTATAAGAAGGGTGATTCCACTGATAAAATTCTATGTTGTTACATTCTTCCCCCATAAGAAATTTTACATTTGAAATTTTGTTTCACAAACTACAACGAAAACCTGAGAAGATACTTATACTTATTTTCTTCCACCGGTTCTCATGTTTCATCTCAATACTTATCATTCATCCATAGAAAATTGACCAAGTGAGTAGTCATGTTTCATAAAACCTTATATCTACAGTCTGAGATCTTCAATGGTTGATCCTTGTGAGAGATATCATTTTAAAATTATACCACCTCTAGATTCAGTACATATGTGGGATATAGTATGTACTTACATAATATATATACATGTAACACATTGTGTACTTGAGACATGGTAGGTTGGTGTGATAGTTGATAGGCCACATCTTTGACATAGTTAAGAATCTCAAAACGGATGATGTAAATGGGACTCATCTTTCCTTTCTTCCCAAATCTCACAATCCTATTCCATGGATATATTCATAGGTATACAATTTAATTTTCGTTAAACTCTAGTCCATATTGACAATTATCTTCTTATCTCTCCTATCATCTTTGGGATTTATTTATGTGATGTCGAATTGTTTTGACATTAACCACCTATTTTTCAACTATTTCAGGTCCTGACAACTTATGTTCACCGACTTCTTCCTAGAATTCCAGTGTTATGAATCATTTCCAAAAAAAGAATTCATATGGATCCATTAGAACAATTGAGTGTAAATTTTTTTCTGTAAGATAACTCATGCAGAGGCATATGTTAGTCCCATCCTCCTTTTGAGTCCATAGAATATTCCCTCAACATGTCTTCTAATGTATGAATAGTACAGTTAGATTGGCCATCATTTTGAGGATTATAATCCATAAAAAGCACATCTCAATCTATTGATTATGTAAGATACTTTTTATGAAAATCGAGGGGAATATCATATCTTGATTAGATATAATATATAGTGGTAATCCATGTAGCCTTACCACTTCTCTAATGTATATATGTTCATGTTTATCCAGATAAAAGTCCTCTCAAATTATGATAAAGTGAGTTGTATTTGTAATAGGATCAACCAAAACCAATCTATCATGGTTTCTTCTAGATATCTTAAAGTGTTTGGTGACAAAGTCCATGATGATGTTTCCGATTTCCATATTGGTATGGGTAGTGGTTGTGTCATCCCCTTATCCTTTTGTCTTTTATCCTTCCCTTGATGACATACCAATCACCTTGTGGTATATTTCATTGAACACTTTCAACATATTATCCCACTAATAGTTCTCTTAGTGATCTCAAAATATCTCTGTACTCCCTTAGTGAATAGTGATTTTTGAGGTATGTGCATCATTCAGAAGATCTTAATTTATCTCTGGATTGGATGGTACACGTAAATGTGACTTGAATCTTAAAACTCCTTCCTCATAAATTTTAAACACTGATGATTTCCCCTACTCATAACTGCAACCTTGTTCTAAATTTCTCGCTAATTTCTTTAATCGTCATTTATTTTTTTTACAGGGGTTGGATGATCAATAATTTGGGAAAAATTAGTGATGTTCCTTCCTAAATTATTCCCATTTCAATATTTTGAAAATAAACTAATATTTGATCCTTTTCAATTATAATGATTGAAAATATTCGTGGATCCTTTCTACATAGAGAATCCTCCACATTATTCACTTTTACAGGATGGTAGAGGATATAGAAGTGAGAATCCTTGATGAGATCTAACCATATTCATTGGTTGATATTAAACTCTTTTAGTGTTTCTATATATATTTTATGTTCTTATGATCAGTATATATTTCAAAATTCTCCCCATACAAATAATTTTGCTATATTTTCAATGATAAGATCACAACAACTAACTCGAGATCATTATTGGGATAGTTTTTCTCATTAAGTTTCAACTTTATTGAGGTTTATGCCATTATTTTTTCAGTTTTCATTAGTTTCAGCTTAATCCCTTCTTATAAGAATCACATTATACCAAATAGTTTTCCCCACATATCATAAGATTGAGTACTAGAGCTGTGATAAGAATCTTATTCAACTCTTTGAAGTATTCTTCACATCTAATAGTCTAGAAAAACATTTATCCCTTTTATGTTATCTTTTTTAGTAGGTTTGAAAATTGTGATAAGTGTTTCAAAAATCATCAGTACTACACAAATAGACCATGGAAACTATGGATATCCAATACAGATGTTGGTCTAGGCCACTCATCGATTGAATTTGTATTTGAAGTGTCCACCAATATTCATTTAGTGGTGATAACAGGCCCCAAGAAGGATAATTCTTGATCTATAACAAACATTTACTTTTCTTCCCAAAATGTTTCTCCCTTCGCACTGTCTTTGGCACAGTATTCAAATGATCCTCATGATCTCCCTTTCTTTAAGTGTACGTCATAATATCATGAATAAAGGCTACCAAAAATTTGTCGAGGTAATCTCTAAAGACTCTTTTTATTGTGTCCATGAATATAGATTGATTATTAGTGTGTCTAAAAATAATTACTATGAACTCATATTGTCCATACCTCATTTAAAAGATAGATTTAATAATATCTTCCTTCCACGTGATTAACTAGTGATATCCCAACCGAACGTCCCCCTTAGAGAAATACATTGATCAACATAGTAGATTAAATAAGTCATCTATCCATGGAAGGGGTTACTTGTTATTTATTGTGATTTTTTTGAGATGATGATAATCACTTCATAGGCTCACTGATCAATCCTTCTCTTTGATGAAGAGGACTGGTGCACCCCCTGGTGAAGCACTCAGGCATATAAAACCCTCATAAAAACTCTCTTATAATTGCTTCTTCAGTTCCTCTAACTCGATGGTGACCATTATATATGGTGTATTTGATATTGGAAGAGATTCCAGACCAATTACAATTGATAACTCAACATATAAATCAAGAATAAGACTAGACAATTATTCAAGAAACCCATCAATGTAATCCCTTATAATGGGAATGTCGCTGAGCATGATTCTCCCCTTTATCACAATCATTTGAGTGTTTTATGATTTCTCATAAGGAGAAAATATCCACACATCAGATTATTGATCCAAATAAGATTCATCCTCCTCCGTACACTTGTATAGAATTTTAGGGCACCTTATATATGTAAAGAGTGATCCCTTTCATGAAAAATGATGTTTGATTCATATAAAGATATCCAATCCATGCCAAAAATATATTGAAACTCCACCAAAGGAAGTAATACTAGATTATCTGTGAGTTTAAGTCCACAAACATTATCCAAGGATGGGTTATAAAATTTTGATTGAAATATTTTCCCTAATTATTTTTCTCAAAGATAACTCAACATCCATATTTTCAGGTAGTGTTTTAATAGTTATACTAAACATGGACGATATGAAAGAATGCATAAAACCAGAATCAAATACTACATTATCTATTCTTTAATGAATAAACTGCATACCTATCAGCATAACATTTTTAGGCTCCACCTCAATAGTAGTGAGAAAAAAATATTTCCCTTCATCCTTTGCCTTTACTGGCTTATATCACTGATTACCCTTGAGAACTCTAGGTTTAACGAACTTGATTGCATAGTTCACATGCTCATTACAGTGGAATAATTAAACCATAGGTGTTTCTATTATTTCTTACCCCACATTTTTTAGATTATTCATGTCCATTTATCATATATGAGAATGAAACTACAACTTTAATTTCTTATCACCATATCCATGGGAACACTCTCCAAAATCTATATCCACTTTGACATCACATCGAACAACTTCTACATAACTCCCAATGTCTCAAATTTATATAGCCTTTCAAATGTGTGGTTTTAATCTGCAAGATAATATATTTATATTTTTCTATCATTGTTGAAAACAAAACCCAAAGTGTCTCATGAATGCCTTGTGATGTTTTTTTCAAAGCCGTCGACAAATTCATCTTCCTTTTCCTTCATCTTTATGAATTATCTCTCCATCTTTTTTTTATGAGTATGAGGTAAATAAATGTTAGGAAACATTATTTTAAAGTATTCCCACTCCATCTCTTCAATTTATTCCATTGATGTGGTGTTTATAATCAATGAACATTATAGATCGTCCTATCCATTTAGATGATAAACATCCTGAGTCACATTCTCCATCATAGAATAGTGAATCACAAAAAATATATTCTTCATTGAGTTTCCCCACTATTCCACAATGAGTGGATCAAAATATCAACTAAAAATCAATGGTTATTGACACATAAAAGACAAGACAGTGAGTTTCTCCCTCTTAGGTGAAGGAGGAATTTCCCCATTATTCAGGTTATTTTTCATTACCTAAGATAGCTGAGTAAGAATCACCATGATATTTTGAACTCCACATCCCATGTAATTTTGTATTTCATTTTAGAAATCACTACATTGTCCCTCTCATGATTTTTTGTCCTAATATCTCATAGTTCCCACCATTTTCAGAAATATAAAAGGTTATAATAAAAAATAATTCAACATTTCATGAATAAAAAATTTATTCCTTTGTGAATTTTACTCTAAATCCATATCATGTGGGATCCCAATGTTTTTCATTTTTTTTAAAATAAATATTCTTGGGTTCTTAATTATACGTATTGTCGTACTAAGGGTTTTCACTAAGGTTATCTAAACGTAATTACCAAATTAACTAAACTATGATATGATACCAACTATGGTGAACCTTGTTTTTCTAACATAACCATCACATAATTTTAAAGATAAACAATATAATAGTGCTACAAAACCATGATCCAAAGGTTTAGTGTCTTAGGGAAATTAGAACCATCCATTAATTTTACATAATAAATCAAAAATATTTATTAAATTTATTCTTCTCTGGCCTCTTATTGTCCCTTATTTTCTCTTTAGTATAAGTATTCACATAAGAATATACAACCAAAAAATGGGTGAGATAAAATATTAGTGAGAGGATATATAAGAGACATGAAACTTGTGTGAGCATAATCCTCATCATCATACAACAAATAAAGTATCCTCATCATAATCGTGGTAGGTAAAGTTAGATAATGTCATGGAATGTGACTATGCATAAAAATGAAACATCATCTCTTAGTCGTCAACTACCACACACAGTTATGAACCAATATTGCATCATTATCACACATAACTTATATGAATCATTATAAAAACATAATTGTGAAAAAATCTAGCATCATGATCACACAAATTTAACATTATCTCATGAGGTACGTTATATTACTCATTGAATTGGAGCATTATGTAATCTTTCATGCACCCATCAAATTAAAACATTTACCTAGCCATGCATTCAAACGAGAACACATATCAATATTCAATATAAAATAAAAAATGGAAAGGAATGGGTTTCATGACAATATTATAAATCATAAATTCATTAATAAACATTGGTGTTACCAAAATAATTATTTAATTGTATACCTGGTATAGTAATCATAAATCTTGAGTGTAGAATAAAAACTCTCTGGAGAAGTAATAGATGTTCTTTTTAGAAAGAAGTGTTCTCTTGGAAAATATATATTAATTTTTCATAAAACCAGATTGGAAACATGTATATCCCAAAAAAATTAAAATGTAATAAAATGAAATTATATTTTAGGAAAATTAATGGAACATCCATACTGAAAATGGTTTGAGGGAGGAAACCCCAAAGGAATAGAGTTGGATTCAAGAATCCCCTTACCTTAGGTGAGAGTTATTTATTCTACTTAATATAATGGATAATAAAATTAAATTCATTAATTAAAAAATATAGAACCATATAATACATGTATTTTAATTATTATAATTTTATTAAGTTAATTTTTCTATTATGATCACTCATAGAGTTCAATTTCATCATTTGGGGGTGTTTTTTTCTATGTTTTCATGATCGGTTCAGTTGTATATATATATAAAATATCATGTAAAGTTGGAATAATTCAAAATAATTAAAAATATATGTTATTATTGAAGTTAAAAAAGTTTAATTGGTCATATATTTCAATTTGTTATTTTTTAGGAAGATTTGTTAGATATAATGTTAATAAAAATGATTTAATTTATTTTGGAATTTTTATGGCCATTTTGAACTTATATCTTATTATTTGATATCAGGTTCATATACTGGTTCATGAATATTATATAATTTACAATATGTGTTATAAAAAATAATTTAACCATAATAATTTTTCTATTACAATCCTTGGGGTGATAATGGAAAATGAGAAGGCATCATCCATGGTGACGGTAAATCGACACCCCATAGATGATATTTTCATTATTATAATTAAACAAAAATGAAAGATATTAAAGGATTAATTATTCCATTAACTAAATAAGATTCTAGTATATAAAATAATCTGTAATTATCATTCCACTTGGATAAGTGGTGGTGAGGATATGATAAGAAATGAAATGAAATTGATAATAAATTAAAAGAAAAAGATAGAGGATTTTACCTATTAAATTTCTCCTCCTTTAGAACCTCTTAGAGAAAAGGAATTACTATTTTCATGGGAAAAAGGGATCCTAGATCAGGGGTGGTAGTTGTAAGAATATTTGGTAGAACTTGGTAGATCATAATGGTTTGTAAGGTGTGAGGAAAAGAGGTGGTGAGGGATTGTATTTATAGGGGAGGAATGGGGTGTCTTCTTGTTATTTTATTGATTAAATTATTTTTCTATATCATTTATATGAATAGTTTGAACCTTATCAATAAATATATTAAAATAATGAAGGGTATTTTTATATTTTGTACTTACATCAGCTATAAAACATATATGACTCAATGGATTATGTATTTATCATTTATCGTAAATTATAATACTTTTCTATTCAAAAAATTCAAGTATTTATAAAAAACCCAAAAATTTACACTTTCAATTTTTCAACATCTAGAATTAAAAAATGAAATAAATTTAATGAAAATAATTTTTCAAATATGGTAAATTTATATTTAATTTAAATCATCATTTATTTGAAAAATAATGATTTTAACATTAAAATTGATTTTATAACAATTTAAAAAATTAATTAAGGTCTCATAAAATAATCTTATAAGAATAATACAAAAAATGTTAATTTATGAATCTAATTTATGAAAATAATTTATCTTTTAAATAAATACATTAATGATAAAATTATAAATAACCATTTATGATTTATAAAAATACCAACACATAACTAATAATTTTTATAATATTTATTTACGTACATTAATATATAATTATATAATATTATCATTCATAAGATGCCTAAATTTTATTTATACTTTAATAGGTTATGTTACTATTATATTGTCTAGATATTCTTTTCCTAATTGTTATATTTTTATTCTATGTGTCAATTTACTATTTCATTGGTATCAGTTTGTTAACTTCTATAAATACATTTTATTTATATAATTAATAATTTATAAAGTTTGTATTGTGTTATCAACGTTATTTTATGTGATTTATGCTATATGGAATAATTATTAGAATGTATTTTCCATTGGGAAAATTCATGGTTTCTACATTGATTAGGTTCTCTATTAACATGTATACCATAATTTAGTTATTATTTCCATGAATGGTGGTATTATTACTCTATGATAGCATGTATTTTTTTGGTTATGATCTATGATTTCATTATCAATATTTCTACATCAACATAAATGGTTTTTTCCAATGTAGTATGTTTCTAGAATGTTAATTAATTGAGTATATGTTTGATCCGTGTATATTGGGTCACATGGTGTGATGTACCAACAAGGGTGCCACAGACTACTGCCACAAGTCTGTTGATTACATGAAATCAAGTGAACCTCCTCATACACTAGAGGTTTCCAACAAGTAGTGAGGTTATAAAATAAAACATAGGGATGCTATGAATTCTTTATATGAGTATTAAAAATACCGAAATAAGTGAATAATGCCCAGATGATAATAAGCATAACCACAATTATACCAGTATCACATCATGACCAAAATAGTGAAACAATATACATACCAAAATAGTAGATATTCCATGCCATATAAGTTTCAGGTTTCTAAATAAAACCTAAAATTTAGGAAACCTTGAAAACTCCACAAGAGGGTCTCAACATCACATCATATTTCATCATCTGTTCTCTATCCCAACTCATCCATCTAACATAGGGTTATTTCCCTTATCTAGTTATAAAAACATGAATACTATTAGGGTATCTACCAAGATGCCTGATTAGGGTTTGAGTATAGCTCACAATGCCACCACCAACATCGTCTAAAATGATACCTAGCCAACAGAAATGTATTTAGTTTAATAGAGAATAAAGTTCAATAATTAAAATAGTTTCCATGTTTCATTATTCATAACATAACCATAAAAATTACCCGAGTTTCATGATGAAACATGAACCATAAATAACTTCATTGTCCTAATCCAGAGTGTGAACCATATTAGATAGAGAATCTCAATTCAAATAACTCATGGTTAATAATTTATCATTTTATTTCAATTCATATCACAGACACTTGGAACCATAGTCCAATTCCAATATCATAGTCATAAAACTTCATGTCTAGCACTCCATGGTTATTTAGAGCATCAATGATTATCCCATACCTCATTAGTATTCGGAAGATCAGTCCTAATCCCATAAAATAATATTCACATGCGTGCATTTGGAACAATACAGGTATTTGTTGAATCATTCTTTGTCCCACACTCGTATTTCAATCAAATCTATATATCACATATATCACATTTATGAAGGTTAATCATCATTTACACAATTTTAAATATTTCAAATCATGGAATACCATTACAATAATCAAATCTTTCATGGCTCCTTACTTTAATCACATTGAATAATCATATAACTGTTGGATCTGATTATACTAAATATACAAAAGAGGGGGCGTGAATTTTGTCTTTTACAAATTCATTTAAAGATCGTGTTCATCCCTTTAACATTAATCAGATGAATTAATGCAGTGGAAATTTAAATACTATAGACACATGATGTATAGTAGTTCAAGGAATAGAAGGCCCCTAGTCTACTTCACCAACTCTCTACTCCACAAGCTTGGTGATTTTCACTATCTAGTCCTCTTGTCAATAGACCATTTCACAACAGAGTACAAGCTGTTGACACCTTTACAATCTAAGGCAGAACAAGGCCTTCTGGTTCAATCACAGAACCTACACAGCTTAGTATGAGAATCCTACCACTCAAGAATATAAATGAAAGGTATGTGTACTTTGAAAATACTTTCCAGTTATTCTTCACAATTTAAACAGAATTCAATTGACAGTAGATGGATCGTCGCCTTAAGAAATAATTTTCTTCAAATAAGAGTCATTCTGAGTCAATCCTATTGCAGTAGATATAGAAATATAATTCAAAACTTCATCAGTAGCAGATTCATATTAGATCTTCGGTTTAGAATTAGTGAATCTTCTATCGTGATTCTTCTTCTTCAATAAAAAGAGCATTGTTGCTCTTTTGAATCAGCAGATCTGTGTTCTTGATAGTATCTGTTTTCATTCTTTTTATGAATGATCTAATGTTTATTTTCAGAAAAACAAATATATATTTTTTTTTTGTAAAAAATATCACATATATATAATAAAGAAGATCACTTCTCCTGCAAATTTAGATCCACAAAATTCTCTTTTTGAATCGCTACAATCAAAAATTCAAAATTACAGAGCAGTTACAACCTCCCTAAAGATTCAGTATAAAAATATCCTTTTAAATTGATCCTTTAAATAATTGATAAAACAACATTTAATTAATCAAAGGCGCGCTTTAAAATCAACTTTAAATCAAGCTTCAAATTAGCCTAATAAACCACTTGCAGACCATTGCATAATAATATCATCTTTAATTCTCCGACGCCAAACGTAAGGTTGAATTGTATAGCAAGTATCTTTCCAACATAATGTTTAACACAAACGTATGGTTGATGTTTCATCCTTCAAACGTAAGGTTGATTACAAACGTATGTTACATGATCCATACTTTGGATGAAACGTAAGATTGTTTACAAAAGTAAGGATGATGAACCATACATTTGAGAAACAAACATAACATTTAAAACTTACCTATGGTTCTTTTTCCATCCTTGTTCAATATCCAAAATGTAGGGTTCCTTCCTAAAGTATCATTCCTCTTCCATATATTTTTGATAATGTATGGTTGATTAACCATTCTTTTTTTATATCTCAAAAACTATACACCACATTCCATCCTTACGCTATGTTTCTCTACGTAGGGTATGGATAGTGATTCTGGAAAACGCTTAAGCAATTCCCAAATATGTAGAGCATGAACAATGTTTCCAGAACACGCTAATGCTAATACTTTAGCAATTAAATCTTGTTTTTCAAGAACATAAACATTTCTTCCAGAAATAAAAAATAAATAATAAATTCCTAAAATATACTTAAAAATAAAATCATTAGAAAACAATTAAGAATATTTGTGAGCATCAAAATCATCATAGATATAGAGTATTGTTCTCAACATTCTCCCCCCTTTTAATAAATATATAATGTATTTTTGAAAACAACACTTGTTCAACAATCTCCCCCTTTTGATGATCATAAAACCCATAAAATAACCAATGAAATTATCTTAGAAAATTAATTATATATAGTTTTGAATTTTTCAAAGATAAATACAATATTAGAATTAACTCAATTTCTCCCCCTTTAAAGGATTAAGATAACAATTAATATTTGAAAAGGTTAAAATATAAAATGTTGTGTTTATCCAATTTCTCCCCCTTTTTAATATGAAAAAGAATTATAGAATATGGAATAGAACACATTTAATGTAGCCCTGAACTTAAGAAAATGCTAATATGAACTGTTTGCAATTATTAAATCTGGATTACTAGCATATCGAAACAAAGACAGTAAAACAAATAAAAACCAAAAAAATATAGAATGATTCAAAATTTTCATTGATAACATGGAATATGTACAATCATGATGATCATAGGAATCAAGGAATGTTTAGATTATAATATAGGGTCTATCTCCTCTGAACTACTAACTTGATTTCTTTTAAATGCTCCCTTAAACTTTTTATCATTCCATCTCATAGTTTTCTAATAAGATCACAACTCTACTGAGTCATATGAATATCTTCTATCATGTTTACTATGAAAAACACATGAAGTCTCTCTTCCTCCTCCTAAAACATAGTTAACTTCTCTGTGAACTGAGTCAGCACAGTTCTAATACCTGGTTAACTTGAGGTCAGCTGGTCAACCAATAACTTCTGATTATCTAACAAAAGTGGTAGTGGAGTACTATTGCATTGAAAATCATGCAATCTATCATTCATATTTCTCATTGCTGTTGTGATAGCCTGATTTTTTTTTGATTAAATCAGGTGAAGTACCTAATCCACTAGCTTCATCAGATCTGATAGATTCTTACTGTGTCTCCATATACGTTTTGAATTCTGATCGATCTGATTTAATCACCCTTTCATATTTCATCTTGTAAAACTCTGTCAATATCTCTCTCTTAAAAGCTTCAACTTCCTATATTGAAACTGTACTTTCTATAAGTTTCTAAATTTTTAACTGTTCTTGTTCTAAGGCTCTCCAGAGAGCAACATTTTCATATTAGAAACTGGATAGCTTTTTTTACCGTTCTTCTACATCCTTATTCATTGAATCAGAGGAACCCTATGCTTGATTCTCATTTTCAGCTTGTGCTTGATGCAGAAGTACTAATGGAAAAGAGTATACATCAGATTTTTATTTTTATTTTTCCTGAGCTAGCTAGTCCACAAACTTTTCCTCAGAGTCTTTTCCAAACACTTACATAGAAAAATCCTCATGAATTACATCTATTTGAACTTAAAAAACATTATCATCACAAACATAATCAATCAGTTCTTCCATTGGATTTTCTAAAATAATATCTTCTTGATTTTCCTGAGGACTGGCCACTTCCTCACCAGGCTCTGCCTCCTTTTCCTTTTCAATTGTAACATCAGCTGAAGTTAAAATTTTAGGTTTAATTTCAATTTTTATGTGAGGAATCTCTATAATTTGAGAAGTGTCCTTTTCTCCTGGCTTCTTAACATCTGCTTCTCTACCAAAACTGTAAGAGAGTAAATCCCTTGTTGTCAAAACAAGTGAAACAAGTTCCTCATTAGCAGTTATTTTTCATTGAATCTGAAGTCCCTCTTAACTTCATTCTTCTTGAGTTTCTACAGTTTAAAATATTCTTCTTCTAACAGCAGTGCTCACTCTTGATTCAGCATGTCCCTCCTAGGACTTTGCAGACTATGCTTGAGCACCCTCTTCTTCTTCCTCAGCCCCTACTAGTAAAAGTTTTCCTTTTAATGTGCTCCATAAATAACCAATTTTTCTCAAGGTCCCAGCAGAAAAAGTGTTACTTTGATGGAATCTAACTCTGGCTTCCACCTGCCTCACCATATCCTTTTTAATATAGTTTTTGAGATGAATCTACAAAAAAAATAAAAATTTATATGGGATTCTAATTGAAAACAATAATGAAGATACCTTACCATGTACTTAGGAATGTTAAGACTTATATCACTCATTAACATAAACATTTAATACATGTCAGGATACAAGATTTTCTCTAACTCAGACATCCTTGGTGCAATCCCTGTTTGCATAAATTTTACTAGAATTTTATGATCTGGCTCTAGGTCATTTATGAAGATCTTATTTATATGAGTAGAACCAAAATTAAAAGACATGGTATTTTTAGACTTATGCACTGAATCTCTTTTATTTTTCAAATCAAAATGAAAAACTCCCTCATGAGGGCAGTTCAGAATCTGACCAATCTCCACAGAGGATATCAAAACATCTCGATCTTCTATCTTAGCTGCCATAGTATCCTCATTGTCTCTCAGACTAAATTGTACAGACATAAAGAAATATCAAAGGTCTATCTCATAAACAAAACTCAAAATTCTCACCATTGAAGTTATGCTCTAGATTTTGAAAAGAAAGAGCTTGTTTTAGTAGAATATTTGTCTGAAATAGCCATTCTAGGTCTATGACCTTTCCATGAAATATTTTTCTTCCTTCAGATAGCTATTTCATTGTTGTCCTGGTCTTAGCTTCATCGGTTCTCAGGATCTTTCCCATTTCAGTCGAAAAAAATACTTGAAGGTTCGAAAGATGATTAGGGTTTCGAAGGTTCGGGTTCTAATAGGCAAAGAGTGGTAATGTGCCGTAGGTTTGAAGGGTTTCTTTGGTAGAAAATGAAATGATTCATAATTACAAAGGTTTCTGACAACCTTGATTTTCGTGTCATCAATAATTATTACATATATTTTTAAAAAGAATAAAATAGATCATGAGAAAAAGAACTTATTCTGTTTGAAAAACAAATAACTAATTTATTTTAAACATTATTAAAATAATGAAACAACATAATAAAATAAAACTTTATTTAAAATTAAATAAACCTAGATCCCCCTTAATAAAATCAAACCTTGCAGTGGGATGTGGTTTAGTAAAAATATCTGCAAATTGAATTTCAGTACCTACAAATTATAAAGATATATAATTTTTAGAACATGATATCTTAGAAAATGATGTTTGATATCAATATCCATAGTCCTAGAATGATTAATATGATTTTTTTTAATATTTATAGCACAATTATTATCACATAAAATAGGCATACTATTAAAATTTAGTCCAAAATTCATAAGAGTTTTTTTCATACACAAAACTTGTGCACATCAACTTCCAGCTGATACATATTCTGCCTCAGCTATTGACAGGGAAACTGAGTGTTGTTTCTTACTTGACAATGAAACTAAGGATTTTCCTAAAAAGTGACAAGTACCAGAAGTTTTTTTCCAATCTAATCTAAAACTCCCAAAGTCTGCATCTGAATATGACATTTAATTAAAATCAGACTATTTAGGATAATTAAGGGATCGAAAACAGTTCCTTTTAAATATTAAAAAATTCTTTTAAGGGAAGTTAAATGGGATTATTTAGGATTTTATTATTATATTTGACAGATACATACTCAATAAATTATATCTGGCCTGCTAGTAGTATTATATAATATTCTACAAATCATACCTCTATATAACTTTTTGTCAACTGATTTTCCAGTTTCATCTAAATAAATTTTTATATTAGAACACATAGGAGTTATATATGTGTTACTGTTTCAAGTGAAAATTTCTTTAGTAAATCAGTAATGTATTTTCTTTGATTAAAACATTTCCAAAATCTTTTTGATAAATTTGAAGTCCAAAAAATAAATTTCATTCTCCCATCATGCTCATTTGAAATTCTTTTTTCATTACATTTGAAAACTCATGACGAAGGGATTTATTAGTTGATCCAAAAATTATATCATCAACATAAATTTGATCCAATAAAATATTATAATTTATAGTTTTCTTAAATAGTGTTGGATCTTCCATTCCAACAGTAAAATCATTTTTCAAAAGAAAAGAGCATAATCTTTCATACCAAGCTCTATGTAATTGTTTAAGACCATAAAGTTCTTTAATATGTTTAAAAACAGAATCTGGTTATTATGAATTTTCAAATCCAGGAGGTTGCTCTACATAAACATCTTTTATTAAAAAACCATTTAAAAATACAGACTTAACATCCATCTGAAAAAATTTAAAATTAAAATGAGATTCATATTCTAGGATAATTATAATGGGTTCTAATCTAGATACAGGTGTAAAGGACTCATCATAATCTATACCTTCGTAATGAATAAATTCTTTAGATGATAGTATTGCTTTATTTCTAGTTATTATTCCTTGATCATCCTGTTTATTTCTAAAAAACCATTTTCTTCCTATAACCGGATAATTCTGTGGACATTCAACTAATTTTCACACTTCCTTTATTTTGAACTGGTTTAGTTCATCTTGCATTGCTATCATCTAACTTTCATCATCTAGATCTTCATCTATTGACTTTGGTTCTAATTGGGTTAAAAAAAAGAAAACTCAACAACATTTCCTATGTTCCTTCAAGTTTTTATTCCTTCTTCTAAGTCTCCTATTACAGTTTTTAAAGGGTGATTCTTTAGGGTCCTTAACTGTCTAGGTAGTACAATTATAGGTTCTTCAGTGTCAAGTTCTTCTGGACTGGACTGAATTTCATTTTTATATTTTTCAAAATCATCTTTCTAGTTCTCAAGTAATACGTTATCATTAGAGTCAAGCTCATCCATTGGATCTGTCTTTTTCTAAAAGGGATTATATTCATCAAATTTCACATGATCTGATTTTTCAACAAGCCTTGAATTTTTATTAAAAATTATATAAGCGTTAGAAGTAAAAGAATATCCTATGGAAATGCCTTCAACGGATTTTGGATCAAACTTACCAAGATTTCCTTTGGTGTTTAAGATGTAAACCATGCATCCAAATACTTTAAAGTAATTTAGATTAGGTTATAAATTATTCTAGAGTTTATAGGGTATCTTTTTAAAAATTGTTCTATTTAAAACTCTATTCATTATATAGCAGGCTGTGCTTACATAATTTACCCAAAAATAGGTAGGAAAACTGTATTCATTTAGCATGGTCCTAGCCATTTCTTGAATAGTCCTATTTCTTCTTTCAACAATTTCATTTTGTTGAGGCGTTCTTGGTGCATAGAAGGTGTGTTTAATACCCATATTTGAGCAAAAGGAATTGAATTCCAGATTCTCAAATTCTCCACCATGATAACTTCTTAATGAAATTATTATAAAACCTTTTTTCATTTTGAACATCTTTACAAAAACTTTCAAATAAAGTAAAAGCTTCATTTTTAAATTTTAAAAAGAAAATCCATGTAAATCTTGAATAGTCATCAACAAAAACATATACATATAATTTACCATCCAAGCTTGCTACTCTTAAAGGTCCAAAAAAATCCATATGGATATGTTCTAGAGGTTTATATGTTGCAATTTTGTTAACTGTTTTGAAGGATGATTTGTGCTGCTTGACAAGTTGACATGCATCACATAATCTATCACATTCAAACTTGAGACTAGGAAAATCAGAAACTAATTGTTTCATGGATAATTTATGTAAATCATATATATTGCAATGTCCAAGTCTTCTATGCTGGATCCATGGTTCATTTATCTTAGCAGTTAATCAATTTAATTTTTGTTTACACAAAGAATTTAAATCCAGGGTATACACATTATCAGTTCTAGGTGATCTAAATTTAAGCAGTTTATGTTTTAAAATAGAACAAAAATTGGTAGAAAAATCAACAGCATAACCGTCATCACATAGTTGAGAGATACTTATTAGATTGTGTTTCAATCCTTGTGCATAAAGTACATTGTTGATTGAAACATCTTCTGGATCTCCAACTGTTCCAATACCAAAGATTTTTTACTTTATCATTGTCACCAAAAGTGACAAGTCCACCATCTTTTTGAGTGAGTGTAGATAAATTTGATGAATTTCCACTCATATGACTTGAGCAGCCACTATCCATATACCATATGGTCTTTTTGATTCTGTGACCTGCTTCCTGGAAAGGAATTTAAATAAGTTTCTTAGGTGCCCATATTCTATTGGGTCTAGTGGTGTTATCCATCAAAGTTCATGGAATCCAAATGTTCTTTTTTTTTCTAAAATCAATAGAATCAAATAAATCGTTTGAAACAAACACTTTCTCAATACCACTTATTTGAGGTTTTCTTAAGAAACAGTTTTTAGAAATATATCCCCTTATTCCACAGTAATTACAATTTAATCATTTTGAGCTTGGAAAAATATATTTCTTGTACAGCTTAGGTTTTTCACCTTTACTGCCAATTCCAAATATTTCATTCTTAAAAAGAGTTTTTCCAAGAAAATATTTCATGAAGTTTTATCCTTTGGTAAAAATAAGGGCTGTACTTTAATATGTTTCTATTTATATTTGCAGTGTTTTTATTTTAGCTTCTTGATCTATATAGTCAATGTTAATTGAATTATACTTATTAGTTAACTTCTTAAATTCATTTAGTGTTGTATCTATTTCATCAGAAATAGCATTGTGAATGTTCTTCAGTAACTTATGTTTTTTTTAAAGAGAGTCGTATTTTTCTTCAAGCATGTTGTAGTAGGATTCATGTTTTTCATTAGAATAACTTGTTTCAGAACTAGAGTCAAATTCAGAAGAGTAATATGTTTTTATCTCATCTGTTTCTTCCATAAAACACATGTTGTCTTTCAAATTTACTTCTTCATTCTCTGAATCTGATTCTGAAGAGCTGATGGAGTCTTCAGACACACTCTATGTAGATTTCATTGATTTCTTTCCTTTTTTCTCATAAGCATTCCTTTTGAAGAACTTTTTCTTCTTGTCTTCTTTTAACTATGGATAGTCGTGTATGATATGACCCATCTTCTTTCACGCATAACATATGACTTCCTTTTCATCCTTTTTGAATGTTTTTCTGATACCTTTTTTCTTTCTGTATAATTTACTAAAATTCTTGCTAGATGAGCCAGTTCTATATCAGAACATGATGAATCAGAACATTCTGATTCCACCTTTACTTCTTTTTTCTTTAGCCTTTTGCATTTCCCTTGAGATGATGATTTTAAGGGAATGTATTTTCTCTTGATCAGAACCTTATGATCATTTGCTTCATCTTCCATCTGAGTTCCATACATCATAAGTGTTCCAATCATCCCTCTCATGGTTAAGTCATTGATAGGTGTTTATTGTCTGATTGCAGTAGAGATTCCATTCCATTTAGTAGGTAGTAATCTCAGTACTTTTAAAGCATGATCAGTTTGTTTGATTGGGTCTCCCAAAGATGTTATATTATTGATAATCTCTATCAACCTTCCATTCATTTGAGTAATGCTTTCACTATTAACCATTCTGAATGTATCAAATTTAATCTTAGCAGTAGCATATCTCATTTCCCTGATATTTTTAGTTCCTTTATAAGAAACAAAAATAGTTTTCCACATCTCATATGTTGTCGGGCATTGAGATACTCTGTTAAATTCGTCATTTCCTAGAGCACATATAATGGCATTCATTGCCTTAGAGTTCATATCATATTCTACTTCAGTGGCTGCACTCCATGTTTCAAGTTTTTCTGGTATTTCATATGGAGTTATAATCATAGAGTATACTCTGTATCCAAGGATTTTCTAGATATATAATCATTCTTGATTTCCAGCATCCATAATTTTCTCTATTCAAGTATGATGCTCTGACCATAGACATTCCCTCTCTTATATCAGTCATCATTCTCTATGTATAATCATTTTCATCTTGTTAATGATTTATCATAAAGCTTAACCTTTGATACCAATTGTTGGATCGGATTATACTAAATATACACCAGAGGGGGTGAATTGTGTCTTTTACAAATTCTCTGCAAGATCGTGTTCTTTCCTTTAACTTTAATAAGATGAATTAATGCAGCAGAAATTTAAATAGCAGAGACACATGATATATAGTGGTTCGGGGAACAGAATGCCCCTAGTCCATTCCATCAACGCTCTACTCCATGAGCTTGGCGATTTTCACTATCTGGTCCTCTTATCAACAGACTGTTTCACAAATGTGTATAGCCAGTTGACACCTTTACAATATAAGGTAGAACAAAGCCTTCTGGTTTAATCAAAGAACCTATACAGCTTAGTACGAGAAGCCGGTCACTAAACAATAGAAAATAAAGGTATTTGTAATTTGAAAATACCTTCCAGTTTTTCTTCAAAATTGCAACATAATGCAATTGACAGTAGATGGATCATCGCCTTAAAAAATAATGATCTTCAAATAAGAGTCATTTTGAGTCAATCATGTTAGAGTAGATATTTAAATATAATTCACAATATCCATAGTAGAATATTCACAGTATATCTTCGATGTAGAAAGACTGAATACACTATCGTGATTCTTCTTCTTCAATAAACCGAACTTTTTTTCTCTTTTGAATCAGCAGATTTGTGTTCTCGATGGTCTCTGTTTTTATTATGTTTATGAATGATCGAATGATGTTGTTCAGAAAAACTCATATATATATTTTTTGTGTAAAAAAATCACCTCAATATTATAACGATGAGAACTTCTCCTACAAATTTAGATCCACAAAAGTCACCTTCTGACTCGCTATAATCGAAAATTCAAAATAACAGAGCAGTCATAACTTTTCTGATGATTCAGCATAAAAAGATCCTTTTAAATTGATCATTTAAATCATTGATAAAATGGATTTGAATCAGTCAATGATGTGCTTTAAAATCATCTTTAAATCTATCTTTAAATTATCATAATAAACCCCTTGCAGACCATTGCATAATAATATTGTCTTTAATTCTTCGACGCCAAACGTAAGGTTAAACTGTATAGAATGCATCTTTCAAACATTAGGTTGAACACAAATGTAGGGTCGATGTCGCTTCCTTCATAGGTAAGGTTGATCAAAAACGTAAGGTACATGATCCATACTTTTGATGAAACATAAGGTTGTTTACAAAAGTAAGGTTGATGAACCATACATTTGAGAAACAAACGTAACATTTAAAACATACGTACTGTTCTTCTTCCATACTTGTTCAACAACCCAAACGTAGGGTTCCTTCCTAACATAGGGTTCCTCTTCCTTACTTTTCCAATAAGATATGGTTGATTAACAATAATTTTCTAATATCTCATACATTATACGCCGCATTCCATCCTTATGATACGTTTCTCCATGTAGGGTATAAACAGTGATTGCTGAACACGCTAATGCAATTCCCGAATATGCAGAGCATGAACAGTGTTTCCAGAACACGTTAATGCGAATACTTTAGCAATTAAATATCATTGTTCAAGAACATAAATATTTATTCTAGAAATAAAAAATAAACAATAAATTCCTGAAATATACTTAAAAAATAAAATCATTAGAAAAAAATTTAGGGTATTTGTGAGCATCAAAATCAGCATAGAGATAGAGTATTGTTATCAACAATCTCCCCCTTTTTAGTAAAAATATTTTGTATTGTTGAAAACAACACTTTCTCAACAATAACCCATTAACCCTTTAATTTTAGGTTATGAATCCCTTTATTCCAATTATCAATCTATTAAAAATCTCAACAATTAACTAATTACACAGTCTTATATAATTGAAAAATTCCAAAATCCGCAATATCCAATAAATTTTATAATCACATCATTACATTAATTAAATAATCCAATTAAATATTATATGTCTTAGCATGGATATTTCTATTTCATAATTCCATACACAGAGTTATAATCAAGACTATGGGGTTTGCAAGTTAGACAACTTTCCTTACGTTCATTAATGTGATATCACAAATGGAAATTAGATAATTGAAGTGGAAGATTCAATTTCACAATGATGAATTAGATCCATATCCAAATACTATATCCAATATTAAATGTATTAAGATATATCAAAACATATACATATATCCATCACCAACTAAGGGAAAAATCACATTAATAGATGAGAAAAATAAAGAAGAGCGGGAGGAAACCAATTAGGATGAGATATCTTAATAAGAGAGGTTTAGTGCTATAAAATATATCTTTGATTCATAAATAATATAGTTCATAAGGACTTGGAAGCTATTTATGATCAACCAAAATTGAAATAAAATCATTGGGGTTGAGTTTGTTCAATTTTGGGTAAATGATGAGGGAGGGTTTAGGAACATTAAAACCATTTTTTGTGGGAATTAATTTCTCATGAATGGTTTCCTAGGAAGGGTCTCATTTTATTAAACCCCATGTTACCAATCTTTTATCTTTTCTTAATGGGTTCTTAGTGTTACTACTAAGATGAAACATTGTTTTTTCAATCTTTTCTCCAACTGTGCATTCACCCTCAGTTAGGGGTTATGTGGGTTTATAGGGTAGGGCACAAAGTCTAGGAACACCATGCACCTACCATACACTACCCAGAAACCCTAAAAAATATCCATTTTCAAACAAAATATCACCAAGGTAAAACCAAAACAAGACATACTCAAAAAGTGAAAAATATTTCTTAAAAATGATCTTGAGGCATCTCCAGAAAAGGTTCGGATCCTATAATCTCCCCACCTTATAACATGTCATCCATGAGCTATACACTCCATAATATCTAGGATTCCAAGGTAAAAATATCATAACATTAAGCTATAAAATATACCGATCTCTCCAATGTTTACAGTTTGACACACATTTGTTTCAATAAAATATGTACTATGAGTATGGTCTTTCCCTGAAATACATTATCACTGCGATCCCAAATAATTATATGATGCTCCTAAAAGGTATCATCAGTCTCAAAATCAACATTATCCACATCGATCACATGATAAGGTTTGGGGTGATACCACCAAATCAATGACAAATAAAAGTCATCATTAATTACATTGTACCTATGTAGGAGAGCTAATCGATACACCACCGACCTAATTCACTCCACCATCTCAAAACATCAAATAATAATGGGTATTAGATTGGAATTCTTGTTGATCATATGGTAACCCAATCTAGGAGTCACCTAAAGGAATACATGGTCACTCTCCATTAACTCTACGGTCATTGATGTCTATCATAAAATAAATTATTCTATATTTGATATGTGTCCATATGTTTGTGAATTATTTGAACATGTTGTGATATGTCCAGCATGAGACTCTGTCCCAACAACTCTAGCTCACCAGCCACCATACCATATAGAGTTGATCTATATGGCAGACCATAAATATCCTCATATGGTGTCATATTTATAGTCTCATGATAACTATTCTAATAGGTGAACTCCACCAGTGCCATGTATTTTTTCCAATACCCACTATAATTGAGAACACATTCCAGTAGAATATCTTCCAAATCCTATATATTATGTTATGACTACCCATATATCTGTGCGTTGAAATCCATAATCATCAGTACATTTTTACCAATATCCTTCTACAAAACCTTCTAAAGGAGATGAGTGAAAAATGATTCTTTGTGTGAAACTAAAATTTCTAGCACCCAAACTAGACAGGCTATCTCTCGGATGTACAAATCTCCGAACAGATCCACTAATAAAGTCTCTTTTATAGGAATGAAATGTGGAACCTTACAAAAATGGTCCAAAATCACCCATATAGAGTCATTATTTTAAGGTTTTGTAAGGATACCCACCATGAAGACCATAGTAACATTTTCCCACATTGATTATGGAATGATAAATAGAGGTAGTAAACCACCAGGTTGTTGATGCACATAATTAACATATTGAAATGTGTAGTGTCATGTAATTAATCCTTCTATCACCTTTTAAATTCTTGGGCACAAAAAATGTTGACATAGGTCCTAGTGTATTTTGGTAAAACCTGCATGAAACTCCCATATTGTGGCATGGAATTCCCACATCAGCTACTCGTAGACACCACCACATGATTCCTGACATAGATGATCGTGTTCCCATCTATTTTCAAATTGGAAGATTATTCCCCTGCTTTATGGATTTTACTCAATTATAGAAACTCCATATGATCATACTTCCTCTCCATGATCAATATAATGAGTGTATAATCCAGTGTTATAGATAAGATATTCATCCATTACAAACCCTCTTGAACCACAACATGCTTCTCATCCAGAAATTCCATCATCATCCACTCATACCTAGACTCCTGAACCTCTTGAGTCTATATTTTAAAAATCAATGTGTCAACAACTTTGCTTTCCTTCCCATCATAATATTCTATCTAAAAATAAAATTAATTCATATATTCAAACCACATCCAATGTCTAATATTAAAATATAAATTTTAAAATAGGTACTTTATGATGTTGTGGTCAGTATACACAGTAAAGTATTCGCCTAATGGTTAGTGATGCCAACACTTCATGGAACAAACCATCACAGTAAGTTCAAGGTCATGTGTATAGTAATTCCATTCATGTGACCTCAAATGACCAGGCTTATACACCACATATTTTTCCTCCTTCATCAACAATTCTTCAAGAAAAATCGTAGATACAGAACAAAACATTGTATACTCTTATTTTAGACCGAGTATAATTAAGATCGGTCCAGTAGTGAAACGCTTTATTAAAACCTAGAAGGAAATCTCACCTGCTGCAAACCATTCAAACCTAACTGTCTTATTGTTCAACCTAGAGAGAGGTTCGTCCATGTGTAAAAATTATTGGCTGAACCTCTAATAATATCCCATTAATCCTAGAAAACTTCATATATCAAAAATATTCATGGGATTTTCCCAACAAACCGCTAACTTATATTTATCTTGGTTCAATAGAATTATTTTTTATGAGATGATATAATCCAAGAAATGCAACAGATCAATCCATAATTAACATACAAATATATTATCATATAGGTGAGGATCTATTAGTGTATTTATGAAAATGTTAATATGTTGGGAAATATTTCCATGAGTCTTGATGTACACCAACATGTCATCTAGAAACACTACTACTAAATGACCCAATTATGGGTGGAGGATTCAATTGAATAGGTACAAAACCATAGCACGTGCTTTCATAATCTACAAAAACATCACGATGAACTCATAAAGGCCCTACCTGCTTCTAAAAGCTATCTGTGGTATATCACAATCTAAAACTCTCAGGTGATGATACCTTGATATCATGTCAATATTTAAGAAGACATAAGATTTCCTAAATTGGTCAAATACACTATTGATATGAAAAATAGTATATCACTACTTCACTATGAACTATTTCAACATTCGTTAATCGACACATAAGCACAAAATTTCGTCATCATTCTTTGGAAACATGACTAAGGAACCCCAAGGTTACGTACTCAGATAGATGATCTCATTTTCCATCAATTACAGTAGTTGAGTCTTGATATATTGATGCTCTTTTTGTTCCTTTATATTCAGTTGAAGAGACACTGGCACATCCTCCAACATGATCTCAATTGTAAATTATGGAACTCTCTTAGGTGGAGGGCTTACAATGTCCCCAAGAAAGATTACCTAGAACATGTACACTATAGGTGGAAATACACCATGATTCACACCCCCATAATGAAACATCATATATGAAACCCAGGTTGTGATCTCCACCAGTGTTTGCTGAATTTTCCCTCTTCAATCGACCTTTATATCCCACTCTCCATGATGAACATAATTGTAACCCCAATGTGATATACAAGTAACTATCCTACAGTAAACATATGTGTGGGATTAGTATTATATGAAACAATCCGCATAAAAATAAAGTCAAATCCAGACATGTCAATGATATATAAATACCAAATAAAATAATGCTCCCCACCCATGATAGAACACCCCTTGAAAAAACAGATGTCTCTCAACTGTACCCCCGATGGTGTATCAATCATCACATCCCCACTCAAAAAATATACTTCAATACTCAACCAATTAAAAATATATATATAAACTAATGAGAAGATCTGGTATCAAATAAAGATATAGAAATAATATAATTAAAAATAATTTTACCTCTAATTGTTGATGGTCAGACATTGCTATCTAAAAGTGAATGTTGAACAACATAAAACTGTCATACCGCTCTTTTCTATGATGCAGTCTAATTCCCCTGAGCTTCTCCACTCTGGTGATATGGGTACCCTTTCCAAGAAGTACCATGTCTATTTCATTGACTAGGATGACCAGTAGAACTCTAACTACAAGACTAGTACGGTGTAGAAGATGTCCTTCCCAGACTCTGGTTCTGCCTAGTGGGTGCATCAATAAACATATGTCATGGGTCCCTGTAGAACCTATGTTGATGCCCCATCCTACTATAAGGTTATTACTCTACCAGTGGTTAAAAATAATTCCTATGAAGGTTACATGGCCTAGTACATTATTGATAGAATGATCGAGTAAGATATTGTGTAACTAACCCTTACCCATGACCACTCTACTTGTTATCACACTAGATCACATTCTCTTAGTGGTGATTCCTACTCATGGAATACATAGCTCTTATTCATGTAGAAAAAACAAACTTTCCTCTACTAGACGCCTTCTTTAGGTTCCCCTCAGATATGGTATCCTAATTTACCACTTATGGAATCTTTTTCATCCTAAATAATATAAGTTATGGCATAATTTCACATTTAAGAATATCCTTAAACTATTTACCTATCATAGCCTCATCTCTTATCAAAGATGGAGAAAAGTGATTCAGATCTATAAAAAACCATTATATCCCATAACATACATACTCTTCTGATTTATCCTCATAAACTCATCTTCTCTATTCTAACTATGCATCTTAGGGTTAGAGTGGTATAAAAACTTATCATGGAAGTATTTCTATTCTATATTATCTATCATTCCATCCCATGTTTTGATGTCCTAGAAATTCTTTTTCGGACCATATAAAATATATGTTTCCAGTTTGACATTCTTCTAAGTGTGATTCTCCATGTGGTGAAGAATAGTCTCACTGGAATAAATCCATAACTCATCTACCTCAGGTCCACCCTCTCTGGTAATCATTAGAGGATGTTGTAACTGATACTCCCAGGTTAGGTATGAAAAACTATTTACATCCCACCCCAAGTCCCGTTCCCTAAACTATATAAAGAGATAAAAGTTATAAAGAAACTATTTTTTATCCTCATCCATTACTATAGGATCCTCATCTTCCACTACAGGAGGCACATTTCTAGACATGTCTTAATGTGTTATTATCAACAAGCATTATTCTAGAGGCATAACTCTACAATTCGAAAAAACATATTAAGACATGATACATAACAGTATAACATTTATGTTATATTTACTTACCTCAATTCACAAAAATTTATCACATATACCCCATCCATATGGTCAAAATTAAGGCACAACACTACCCTCCACCATATATCATCTAGGACATGTCTAACATAGGGTAATAACCTTAAAAAATATGATTTCTATTTAGACACCAATTTATCCACATAATCTACCACATTTTTCACCATTTATAATTTTTAAATTCCATATTAGGAACTATTTTAATTTAAACTAAACTAGTAAAGAAACAGATTTAATTTAAATAACTTACCCAGAACATTATTATTCATCTGTTTCTATAATAAAGCATATATTATAATTCTTGTGTGCCTTGAATGATTCATTTATGGTCAACACTCATGTTGTACAGGGACAGAAGAAAAATTTCATAAAATTTTAGAAACAGTAATAACATTACAGAAGAAGTTTACCAACAAAGGTGAAATATCATCCAACTATAACAACAATAACAAAAATCCCACCATAGGTACTTGTGTTTTTCCCATACATGGGTTAGATACTCCCATGCATGAGCTGATGACCAAGGCCTGACTCTTCTTAGTCTCTTATATACCTTTCCGAAATAGTAAGAAAAAATATAAGTAAAGAAAAGAGAATAGAGATCAGATAAAACTTTATGGCATAATGACCTGGGTTCCACACACTAGTTACCCATGCCCATACATTAAGTGACATTAAATGAATCTCCTCATACATTAAAGGTTTCTGATTAGAAGTGTGGGTTTAATTTAAAACATGGAAAGACTATAACCTCATTATCATTGTAATAAAATTGCAGAAATAGATAAAAATAACCAAATGATAATATCCATAAATATAATTATACTAGTATCACATGATGAATAAAACATGAATACAATATCCAAAATAAAATAATAGATATTCCATAACATATATGTGTCAATTTTCTAAATAAAACCAAAAAAATAAGGACACCCTAACAAATCCCCAAGAGAATCCTAACATCACATCTGGTCCCCTCATCCTTGATCCTTCCAAAATCATCCATATATAATTAGTATATTTACCTTATCCCTTCCAACAAATATGATGTCATTTCAGGTACTTACCATGTATCTTCAGTCGGGTGTGAGTACTAACCAGTATGCCGCCACAAACAGTGTCTAAAAATATCAATTTAATAATTGTCTATGCAGGTGTATAAATAATAATGTATAATAAAGTAAGATTTTTTTCCAATTATTTAAACTTTAATTGTCCATATAAATTACCATGGGTTCATAGTGACACCCAAACCATCAATACCTTTTTGGATGGTGCCAAAGTCTGGCCATATCACATAAATGATCAAAATTCACATAACACATGGGAATTTATTTGTCATTTCATTTCAATTTATATCACGGCCTCTTAGAATCATATTCTAAAGCCAATATCATGGAAATAAAAACTCATGTATAGAACCCCATGGGTATTTAGATCATTAATCTATATCCCACACCTCATGGTTATTTGGAGCATTAGTCCCTTCCCCATACAATAATATACATATATATGGATTTTTCACCCTATGGGTATTTGAAGCATCAGTCAGTTTCTCACACTCATATTTCAATCAAACCCATATATTACATATATCAAATATATCGCATATATCATATATATCACGATTTATAACCATTAACCCTCTTATAAAAATTTTACAACATGTGTAAAGACCCAGAAATTCCAAGGAATTTTTTTCTTAAATTCATGGGTTTTTTACGAGTCCGTGAAAATTTACGGCGCTTGATTCTGATTGCTGGTGTGCTCATAATCAATTTCTGAAGTTTTTTTGGGTACGTTCATCAAATATACAAGTGAGATTTTATAACATTTGAACGGGTGCTCGGAACTGAAATCCAATGGCACCGTTGAACTCGTAGCATCAGTGATTACTTAGTGAGAACCTCACCACAGTTGTGTTCTAGCGATAATGGAAGTTAGTATTTGGGGTTTTAAATTAAAATTGAATAAAAATAAAGTGTTAGATTTATTTTTATTTCTTGGTGGTTATATCCTCCAAGAGGAGGTAACTGGTAGGGCCCACCCGCACGTAACCTCCCTTGGGAAGATATTCCATGGTGGGGACCACCCGTGGGTTATAACCCCTTGGAACCCCCAATTAAGTGGAGGGCCTCTTGACCTTCCCCCGTTAATTATTTGGGTCGACACTACCCTCATTAATTATAAGGTTTGTATCATTTAATTAATCACAATGTTTTGAATTGTTTTGCCAACAAATAATAGATGATGTTTCCAGCTATTATTTGGTTGGCATGCTTCCTACTTTTTGTTGGGAGAATTAAGTAGAAGAATGAACTTGAAGGATCCATTTCTATCCATTGAAAAATGACGGACATCTTCCACCTTCTTCCTTCTTCAACTGGGGTAAAAGAGGGAGCACCATCCTTGAAGAATGATGACAATGTTGTCCTCGACTTCTTCCTACTTTATGACATCAACAGAATGATGTTCGATTTCCTTCCTTCATCAGCGATCGTCGTCATATGAGGTAGGGGGTTTTGAGTTGTTTAATTGTTCTCATTATACGTCGTTGAATGTATGAAATGTGAATTTCTGATTGATAACCCCATAATGAGGAGGGATCAGACCATACAAACACGGCCCGACCATCCCCCTTTGTTGTTCTCATTTGTTGACAATGGTGGCACCGCAACACTACCGCCAGAGGAACGGACCGCGAAAAAAGCAATGACAACTGATGATGGGTCGACCACGAAGGAACCATCAACGCAAGGTCGGTGGGTCTCCAAGATGGCGAAGCACCACCGTGCCACGTAGAAGGAGATCCGCGACCACGGCGGGCCATGGCAGAGGCATGCGGTGTCTTCGTTCCGTGCGGAGGCCAGCAGAGGGCTGCGGCCCGGGCGGGCCATGGAGGAGAGGCGTGGTGTCGTTTTTTCATGCAGTGGGGCAGGGCCGTAGACAGGGTAGGCTGCTGCGGAGGGGAGCGACGCTATCACGTCGCGCTAGTGGAGCAGTGCGGCTGGCGGATCAGCCAGCCGGGAGTAGCAGGACCCCATCGGGTCCCTCTTGTGCTGGAACGGCACCACCTGGCACCAGTTGGATCTCCAAATGAATGATAGAGCCATTCGGGAGCAAGGGGCGCAGGGCTTCCCCCTTGCCTCAGCTTAGCCGGACCCCGCAAGTCGTCGGGTCGCCGGGCCAGGCCACCCCCTCAGGTCGGGCTGCCTTCAGGCCGGGTCGGGCCGCCCTCAGGCTAGGCTGGGCCGCCCTTAGGCCGGGCCTCCCATCCAGCTGGTCCACCCCCTCCGGCCGGGCCACCCCCTCGGTCCGGATCGGTCCGGGTGGGTCGGACTGGACCCGCTATGTCCAATTTACACCTCTTCGTCCATATCTTTGGCTATGGGTGTCCGATTGATGAATCACCTGCGGTGAAGGAAATCTTGGAGAGAGTCGGTTACTTTGGGATACCCCACTTGAGGATTGGACATAGTTCGGGTACCGTCAGGTTTTTTCGAACCTAAAATCCAACCGGGCCCCTGGAATGGAAATGCCAATAACTCACAGACCGGGCGTCCGATTGTCGCACTGTCTGTAGCGTTGAGATCCCAATAAAGAGGAAGACCTTTGAGATACTACATTTTAGTACTTCATGACATTTATAGTATTGTCTAGTAGCTCGTGGACCCGATCCTCATGGAGACGAGCATGCTTAGTGTGGAGACCGAGTAGCTGGCTGAGACCTGACGACTACTGACCGATCGACTCGGAGTGATTCGACTAGACCAGTGGGAAGCGCCGCTGTGTGATGCAGTAGGCCCATGGTGGGGTGCTCCTCTATGTGACACAGCAGACCCACGGTACTCGATAGGAGGAGTACCTCAGCAGGATACGAGGGGGAGCGCCTCTGTGTGATTGTGGAAGACCCATAGTGGGGAGCACCTCTGTGTGACGCAGCAGACCCACAATACTCAATAGGAGGAGTACCACAATAGTCCAGAAAGGTGGGGAGCGCCTTTGTGTGACTCAGCATACCCACCATACTCTGTAGAGGAGGAGTACACCATCAGACGAGATTCCGACTATTTGATTGTGGATGTTACTTGCTACTACCCGAAGAATGAAATCCTGGTTTGAGCTGAGTCAGTGAATTTTCTGTTTACCTCATGATTGAGATGGGTTACTAGATAACTCAGTTATATGTATGGGAATATACCTATGTAACGGTTATCTGTTAATTCTTTACTTTGTGGTTATACTTGTTGGATATTGTGAGACATTGAGGGTCTCAAGGTCCCTACTGAGTATCATTATACTCACGCCAACACGGGCTATGCCTGCACCTCATTGTGTTAGATGCAGGAGACAGACAGTGCTAACGGAGGTCGAGAGCACCAGGACTGGATGGTACCCGGATGTGAACCTTACAACGAGTCGGTATACAGAAGAGTCTAATAGACGTGGAGTTATGAGGTGGTCATCTGTACATACCCTTCAGGTAGGAACCCCAGAGGATGATCCCAGAGCTGCTCTCTACCTTTCAGCTGTTTTTCCCTTTTTCAGTTGTACTTGCTTTCAGTTGTACCTGTACTTTACTATTGGGCGTGTATTTCCAGCCCATATTACTTTCAAGAACTTCTTCTGTATATAGTATTTATTAGTGCTTTGGTTCCAGTTGTGTACTTTGATTGTGTGTATTTACTTTTTATAAAGGAAATTTCTTCACATATTAAGGATTTACGCCTTCGGTGCTAGTCGCCAGCCCCAGGCCTTTGGTAGGTGGGCTTGGAGTAGTCACGGCATGGGTCCTGAGGATGGGTCGTGACAAATTGGTATTAGAGGAGTCGGTTCTACCACAGAACTTCGGACTCTGATCTTTTCTGTAAAGAAATAGTGTTAAGTGTAGTGAGTGCGATTTTCATTTAGGGAGTACAGTGTTGGTGTGATGGCCGACATATCCATACACCAAGACCCTGACTTCTGATATCCGACTCAGTGCACGAAAACACTGATTGTGTGTGTGTTCTCAAAAGTTTTCTTTAAGTCATCTCAACTAGTTCATCTCACCAGGAATAATCTTTTGACAGTGTCACACCTGTTCAGGATGCCTCCACGCAGATAGCCAGTTAGAGTTCCGAGAGAGTACACGATGATGGCCCACCAAGCGACGAGGATCCGGTGCAAGTCCATCTTAGTATGTTGTCACCTTCGGGTGGTGTACCAGCTACACCACCACCCGTTGGGCAGAAGATTCCCTCAACGACAGTGGAGGACGATGCACACCGACTTAGCACGTTGCACGAATTCAAGTGGTAGAGGCCTCCGAGGTTACAAGGTGACACAAATTCCCAGGCAGCAGAGGACTAACAGGAGGTGATTTCTAGAGTTCTTCTCCAATTTGAGACACTAGTAGAGAATATGGTGATATTAGATACTAGTGTTTCACAGCGAGTGACCATGAGGTTGGTCCGCATAGTGATGAGGCTTCGGAATGTGGACCGTTGCCTAAGATTGTACCTTCAGGTAGTGTTTCAGCTATATCAATGCATGTTGATCATGAGTTTCAACCATCAGTGTTGGTAGATGACACATGTATGCTTAGTTCCTTACACATGTTTCCGAATCAGATACCCCTTAGGCTCTGAGGTGAGCTCGACTTACAGGAGGCTGAGGACTGGCTTGATGAGATGGATGAGAGTTCTCTAGAACTTCTATAGCTTCATCAGGATGGCATGTCGGTAGCTGTGTATTCATCAAGGCGTACTGATCATTCTTGGTACTTGATGAATACGATACGATCAGTGCTTCGGAGCCTAGACCTCCGAGTGAGGTGTTTTTAGGGACATTTGAGCCAGAACTTTTTCCTCTGTGCATTCCTACCTATGTTAGGATGCTGGAGAGAACCTTTGTAGTTGAATGTTCTTTGGATGAGTGGATACAACCTGTGAATGTTAGTAGTGGGAAAACATGAAACTAGCACCATTCTCAGATACATGGGTGTGTAAACTGTTTTGGAAAGAGGAAGTTTTAAGGATAAATAAATCTACTAAGCATAAGACATGGAAGTAGATCTAAGAGAGTATCACGAGGTGGCGTACATTTCGACCTATTACAAACACCCACCTTTGTAGTCCCCACTAGGATCACGAAGATGAAGGGAAGTGGAAGAGAGTAGCTACATGCGGTCAAGGAGTGTGACCCAAGGGCTCTATGAATGATTTGAGGTACGATCTGTGTCTACTACTTGATTTCATATCAATATAAATAGGTACCAATCATTCCTTCCATCCATGAATCTTGTCCCAGACATATAGTTTCCGGTTAAGCCGTTTAATTAACCCTCATGTCTTGAGATACCTTTTGGAGGATACTAAAAACTCACACTTGCGCCGATGGTGTGATCTGGCCCTTGAGGCAAGATTTTTGGTTGGAACCTCTTGGTGGAAGTGTTGAGGCCTTACGACATTAGTTTGGGTGTGGACTGGGCAACCATAGTTCATACACAGATTGAATATATTAGGAAAAGGTTGTTTTTTAGATACAATGTATGGATTAGGTTTTCCTTAGTCAGCGAAAAAGGAAACCGAGGCAGCAGATGTTAAACTCATGCATAGGAGGGTGTAGCCGATCACTCTTGAATAGACCAACCTTACCTTCGTGGAAATAAGATTTCTGATTTTTCATTTCCAAATAGGAGTGACAGAACACGGGGACATCTTTTCAAAATATGTCTCCAGTATTACCACCCAGAGAGGGGAGGGTCGTATGCTTTGTATGGATACAACTGAAAGTTTGTTCCAGACTTCTCCGGAGTTGCAACACCACTATCAAACTTGAAAAAGAAGGGGCCAACCTTCATGAGGTCGGAGAGATGCCAGAGGATCATTTAGAAGATGATGCATAGGTTGAATAGTACCCCCATCTTGAGGCCTCCAGAGGAAGGCGTAGGGTATGCATTTTATTGCAACACATCAGGGACTGGACTCAGATGTGTCCCGATGTAGGAGCGATCAATGATCGCATATGGTTCTCGGCAGTTGAGACAACACAAGAAGAACTACGATACCCCTGACCTGGAGTTAGCATTATTGGTATTTTCCTTGGAGATGTGGTGACACTATCTAAAGGGTGAATGTTTTACAGTGTACTCTGATCACAAGAGTTTCATGTATATCTTCTCTCAAAAGGGACTAAACTAGAGACAGCGGAGTTGCCTTCAGTTACTCTAGGACTATGACTTCAAGATAGTCTATACTCCTGGGAAGGAAAATGTTTTTGCAGATGCACTCAGCAGGAGGACTGGTATTCAGCTGCTAGGAGAGGCGACAAAGTAGCTGGCTTCCTTACAGATATCCTTTGTGGATAGGGATAGAGAAGTATTCCTACAGTCTCTTATGGTCACTCCCCCACTACTTCAGCGAGTCAGGGAGGTGCAGCATGGGGATGCTGACTGCGAGACACTACGTGCTCAGAAATCCATAGGGTAGGCACCTGATGGATTTTCTGATGGTGGGGAGCACGTCATCCTCTTCAGAGGACGTACCATGGAACTAGTTTCAATTTAGGATGAAGTGTTGAGGGAGTTCCAAACATCCCCTCTAGCGGTACATCCAAGAGTGGTGAAGATATACCAGGACCTTCGATGAAAGTACTGGTGGCCAGGTATGAAGAAATCAGTAGCTGAGTTTGTCTCTTGGTGCCTCACTTGTCAGCAAGTGAAGAAGGAGCACCAGGTACTAGATGGCTTGGTTAATCCCTTAAAGGTCCTATAGTGTAAGTGGGATGAGATATACATGGACTTAGTGATGGGTCTTCCACGTACATCCAGGAGTCATGATTCAATTTGGGTGATAATCAAGCGACTCACCAAGTCGGTATAATCCCTGCTGATCAGAGAGAAAGGTTCTGTAGAGAGTTTGAGATGCCTCTATGTGTAGGAGATTGTGCGTTTTCATGGATTACCTTCTTCTATTATCTCCTACCATGACGCACGGTTTACTTCTCGGCTACGGAAGGGGTTGCAAGAAGCTTTTGAAACACAGCTTCACTTGAGCACCACCTTCCATCCTTAGACAGATGTTCAGACTGAGCGGATCATCCAAACCCTCAAGGATATGGTCCACGCATGTGTCCTTGAATTTGGTCTCAGTTGGGAGGATCACGTAGCTTTGTCGATTTTTCCTACAATAACAACTATCACTCCACCATCGGTATGACACCTTTTGAGGCCTTGTATGGTCGACCTTGCAGATCACCACTGTGGTGGACTGACCCAGGGGAGTCATCACTAGTGAGACCGGAGATGGTACGGCCTACCAAAGAGAAGGTGAAGATCATCCAGGAGAATATGATGACTGCACAGAGCAAACATAAGTCGTATGCTGATAGGAGACAGAGACATCTAGAGTTTTAGGATGGATACCATGTCTTTCTACGGGTCTAACCTCGAAGAGGTCTACAGAGATTTTTCTGAGGCTGAAAGTTATCTCTGTGGTTCATTGGACCTTTCCAAGACCTCATTAGAGTAGGTGAGGTGGATTACTGCTTAGCTCTTCCACCTCAGTTGCGCCGGGTGCACAATGTCTTCCATGTATCTCAGTTGAGGAGATACGTGCCAGCCCATTCCCACATCATCGACCATGGAGAGCTGGACATTGATGATAGGGAGAATTTCACGGAGGTCCCGGTATAGATTGAGGATCGACAAGAGCGGTTCCTACATAAATGTTCGATACCTCTGGTGCACGTTCGCTGGCAGCACGGGAACCTCCAGGAGAGAACATGGGAGCGGGGGGTTCAGATGCATGCTCAATAACCCCATTTGTTCCCTTAGTTCGAGTTATAGCTTACGGGGACGTAAATCCCTGAGGTGGGGAGAATGTGAAGACCAATAAATTCCGTGGAAATTTTATTTCTTAAATTCATTGGATTTTTATGAGTTTGCGAAAATATACGACGCTTGATTCTGAGGCATGGTGTGCCTGGAATCAATTTTTGAAGTTTTGTTAGGGTACATTCAATAAACGTACGAGCATGATATTATAACTTTTGAACCGATGCTCGGGTCTAAAATCTGAGGGCACCGTTGAACTCACAGTGTCAGTGATTTCTTAGTGAGACCTTCAGCGCAGTTGTGTTCTAGTGATAATGGAAGTTAGTATTTCAGGTTTTAAATTAAAATTGAAGAAAAATAAAGTGTTAGCTTTATTTTTATTTCTTGGTGGTTAAAACCTCCAAGAGGAGGTTAGTGGTGGGTCCCACCTACACAAAACCTCCCTTGGGAGGATATTCCAAGGTGGGGACCACCCGGGGGGTTGTAACCCCTTGAAACCCCCAATTAAGTGGAGAGCCTCTTCACCTTCCCCCATTAATTATTTGTGCCTACACCACCCCCATTAATTAGAAGGGTTGTCTCATTTAATTAATCACATCTTTTTGAATTGTTGTGCCAACAAATAATAGGCGATGTTTCCATATTTTTATTTTCATGCTTCATTCTTTTTGATGGGAGAATTAAGGAGAGGAAAGAACATGGAGGAGACATTTCTCTCTAATGAAGAACGATAGACATCTTCCACCTTCTTCCTTATTCAATTGGAACAAATGAGGGAGCGCCGTCCTTGAAGAACACCAACGACATCGTCCTCGACTTCCTCCTACTTTTCGATGTTAACAGAATGATGTTCTCTTTCCTTCCTTCATCACCAATCATCATCATACAAGGTAGGGGGTTTTGAGTTGTTTTATTGTTCCGGTTCTACATCGTTGAATGTATGAAATGTGGATTTCCTACTAATAAGGCCATAATGAGGAGGGCTCAGACTTCACAAACATGGCCCGACCCTCCCCCTTTGTTGTTCTCAATTTTTGACGATGATGGCACCGCAACACTACCACAGGAGGAACAGACCGCGAAAAAAGCAATGGCGGCCGACGATGGGCCAACCGTGAAGGATCCTGTGGCACAAGGCCGCCAGGTCTCCAAGAGGGCGCAACACCACCGTGACACACGGAAGGAGAGCAACGGCCATGATGGGACGTGGCGGAGGCGTGTGGCGCCGTCATGCCGGTGGAGAAGAGCATATGGCCGCTAGGCCAACCGGGAGGAGCGGGACCCCATCGAGCCCCGTGTATACTGGACCGGCACCACCTGGTGTTGGTTGGAGCTCCAACCAAACAGAAGAGCTGTTCGGGAGCCAGGGGAATGCGACTTCCCCCCTGGCTGCGGCATAGGTGGACCCCGTGAGCCACTGGGCTGGGCATCCCTCTGGTCGGGCCGCCCATCTGGATCGTGTTGCCCACTCGGGCTGGGGTGCCCCCTCGGGCCGAGCCGCCTTCAGGTCGGGCCTCCCACTTGGTCCAGGCTGACCACTCAGGCTAGACTGCCCCCTCAGACGGGGTCGAGCTGGGTCAGACCGACGGGGTCGGACCGGACCCACACCTGCTATGGCCAGTTTACACCTCTTCATCCATATCTTTGGCTACGGGTGTATGATCGACAAACGGCCTACGCCAACAGAAATCGTGGAGAGATACGGTTCCTTTGGAATAACCCACATGAGGCTTGGAAACAGTTGGGATACGTTTGGGTTGGTTCAAACCTAAAATCCAACAGGGCCCCTCAAACAAAAATGCCAATAACTCATAGACCGGGGGTCCGATTGACGCATCATCCTTTGTGTTGAGATCCCTATGACGAGGCAGACCTTTGAGATACTTCATTGTAGTACTTCATGACAGTTGTATTATCTTCAAGTAGCTTGTGGTGCATATCCTCTTAGAGACGAGCGTGCATAGTGTAGAGACCGAGTAGCTGGTTGAGACCTGGAGACTGCTTACCGATTGACTCGGAGTGTTTCGACTAGCCCAGTGGGAAGCGCCTCTGTGTGACGCGGCAGGTCCACAGTGGGGAGCACCTCTGTGTGACGCAGCAGACCCACGGTACTCGAGAGGAGGAGTACCTCAGCAGTCTACGAGGGGGAGTGCCTCTGTGTGAGCACGACAAACCCATAGTGGGGAGTGCCTCTATGTGATGCAACAGACCCACGGTACTCGACATCAGGAGTACCAAGCAGACCAGGAAGGTGGGAAGCGCCTCTGTGTGGCGTGGCCGACCCACTGTACTCTATAGAAGAGGAGTACCCAATCATTTGAGATTCCGAATGTTTGACTATGGATGTTACTTGTTTCTACCCAAATAATGAAATCCAAGTTTGAGCTGAATCAATCACCTTTTGGTTTACCTCATGATTGAGATGAGTTACTAGATAACTTAGGTATATGTATGGGCATATACCTAAGTAAGGGTTATCCATTGTTTCTTTACATTGTGGTTATCCTTGTTGGATATTGTGATACTTTGAGGGTCTCAGGGTCCCTATTGAGCATCGTTATACTCACCCCTGCATGGGATATGCTCGCACCACGTTGTATTGGATGCAGATGACAGACAGCACTGACGGAAGCTGAGAGGGCCAGGACTGGACAGTACCTGAGGTGGACCTTACAAGGAGTCAGTACACAGATGATTCTGACAGATGTGGAGTGCTAAGGTGGCCATCTGTACCGACCCTTCAGGTAGGAACCCCAGAGGAAGATCCAGAAGGTTCTATTTACCTTTCAGATCTTTGTCCCTTTTTTCAGTTGTACTTGCTTTCAGTTATACCTATACTTTACTGTTGGGCTTGTATTTCTAGCCCCTTTTACATTCCATCACTTCTTCTGTATACAATATTTCATAGTGATTTTCTTTCAGTTGTGTACTCTTATTATGCGTGTTTACTTTTTATAAATGCAATGCCTTCCCATATTAGGGATTTACGCCTTTGGTGCTAGTCACCATCCCCTGGCCTATGGAACGTGGGCTTGGGGTAGTCATGGCATGGGTCCCGAGGATGGGTTGTGACAACCTGGTATACCATTTCAATTAAAAAAATAATCATGATTATTTAATTTAATTACATGAAATAATATGAACAATTAATCACTAAACCATTTATCAAAATATAGTCAAATAACCCATTAACCCTTAAATATTAATCCTAAAATCCACTTATTCCTATTATTAATCAATTTAACATATCATGAATTTACCAATTACACAAACCCATTTAGTTGAAAATTTTCATAATCCCCAACATATCATCATCCAAATAATCAAATCCTTCAATTAATTAAATAAAAAATCTGTTAATCTAATTCCAGATGTGATTTCCCTATATTGAGATTTATATTATAGAGTTCAATATGTGAAATTATAATCTAATCAATTGTATTTGATGTTTATTACACCTACCTCAAGATAATTGGTGAACAGCCACCATCAAAAATCCGCAAATTGAAGTGGAATGTTCAACTTTGTAATGATGAATGAGGTCAAGATCCAAAACCTAGATGAAATAATTAATGGAATAATTTCTATAAAACCATAGATCTTAAATTATCACTAAAGGAGGATGAGATCCAATAAAAAGAAGTGAGAATTATGGGAGGGATGGAGGAATCCAATTGGTACGAGATCTCTTACTGGGAGAGGTAGATATTTATCAAATACATCTTTGATTTGTCATGAATGGTGTTCAGATGGCCTTGGAATCTATTATAGAGCCTCCAAAATCAAAATAAAACCATTACGATCGATTTGGGTTGATGAGGGTGAATATTGTGGGGTTTTGAATTTCAAAATGATTTTTTCGAAGGAATTAATTCTGCATGCATAGTTTCCTTGGCAGTGACACGCTATTTTCCAAACTGTGACCTGAAATTGTGTGCCTCTCCTTAGGGGAATGGTTAATACAAATAGGGTGCACTATTTTTCAAACCATGCACCAATCATGCAATCACACTATATATGGGGTCTCATGGTTTTCTGGGTAAAGTCCCATGGTTTGGGAAAACTATCTACCAATCATGCATTGCACAAAACCTCAGCAAAAATATCAATGTTTCTCCCAAAATCTCCCCATGGTAAAAAAAATATTATATTCCCAAAATAATGAAATATATTTACTAAATTGATCTCGATACATATATATAAGAGTTGGGGATCATTTACATGGGATGAACATTTATGACTTGGAAAAAATTGGTGACAACAAAAACTTATAAAGTGTACTGGCCTTTATAGATTTGGATGGGTAACATATATAATTAATCCATTTTTTATGGATATGTTTCATTATAATGCCAAATTTTAAGACTCGGTTATAGTTACATGACATTAAATTTAAAAAATTCATAATAATTTATATCTATGGAACAATGTATCATCTAACAGGACTAATATATAACTTAATGAGTACGAATAGTGAGATCTTAAAAATTTAATGAAATGGTTTCTATTAAATTGTGTTGCTAATTACAACATATATGGTTTTTTCATAAACAACATGCAATTGAAACACTATATACTAGAAACCCTAATATGTAATAGATAACTTTACCCTAATATGTCACTTTTTGTGGGAAGTATCCAAAATCTCTTATGACTCCTCATAGTCTTATACATCACCTAAACCTAGATTTAGAAGCAGGAAAAGGGGTGTTACTCTTATATAGGAAGTATTATAGTAGTACTATTCTAATATAAGTGGCCTTTACTTCTATAAACCCCTATTTTTGGGGATTTCTTTACAACTGTAGAGACATGACACCTTGTCATCCTCAAATCGGGCAGCTAGAGGGTGGATACAATCATGCCCTAGAGGTGGGGGGCCCCTAGCCACCAATATTACATCTAGCACTTACACTTATGAAACAACATGATATACCTAATATAGGTGACAATTCCAAGTTTCAAGATGTTTTTCTTTTTCTCGTGTATACTATATTGAGATCCCAATGAACTTCCCCAACTATGGAAGAGATGACGTGATTGTTCCAACAGAAACATCTACCCACCTTCTCTAGGGATGGCGGTCCACAAGCTATGGAGTCATGGATGGAGGAAATGTTATATATTATTGATATTCTTGTTTCCCCTAATAATATAAGTCTGAATCTCACTACAAACATGCATTGAGATTCTGACAAAGGATGGTGGGATTTTATTATGAATATGGGATTTCCATTTTGCCTTATATAGTTATTTCTATCAAAAGATGTTGACAGATTATAGAGCTTCAGAGTTTATGTTCCTAGTGTATGATTATTCATCTCTTTTGGAATATTAATATCAACTTATATATATTTAGTTCTTCACACTGATCTTCTCTGTGACAAGTTATGCAAGGCCAGATAAATCGAGAATTGTCTTAGGTATGACATTGGATTGTAGGTGAACATAATTTTATAGACTTCCATATTTGTGATAGTGAATCTGTAGAGACCAATTCTTAACATACATGGATATTGCATAAATTTAGATGAATATTAATCGCATTAAAAAATTATATGCCTGATAACCATAATAGTTTCCATTCATTGGAATCTCATAACACATTCATCTAGTTTCGTGAAAGATCTTAATCATCTCCCTTAAATACCTTTCCCTTTATTAAACCTATATAAAACCTTTCTTAACGACCTGGGGAAATGAAACATAAGAAATAGTTGATCTAGAATTCAAAATAATGTTAAATAAATGAATTATGTAAGCATCTCATGAATATAAGGGTACCATAACAAGAACATAACATTTGAAGATCATACCCAACATATCGAATGTTGGAAACATGAGACATGAAATAAAGATTAGAAATTCATGAGTTATGAATTATAATTTAATCAAGAACATGAAACATGTGATCATATCATAGTCATAAGGCATATAATTTATGGTAAAAATATAAACATTTAATATCGATCCATACAAGTCATGGATCATTGCAAAAAAAATATTATCAAACTTCTTGGGGACTACACCTACTGGGTGGGACACACCACTAACCTTAGTTGTAGTTCTTTAAATATAAGGGTTCACCTTTCCCTATCTTTCCATAGTGGCTCAAGGTTCTCCATACTCCCATAATGGATCATGTTTCCCCATAAACCCAGAGTGGATCAGGATTCCCCATTTTCCAATAGTATATTAGGACACACCTATCTCCAATTTTGGATCAGGGCACAACAATTTCTCATTTAAGATCAAGCACATCATCTTTATTCTAATCATTATCACATTATATATAAATCCTCACACAATTAATTGGAGGGATACATATGTACCATCCTCCGCATAATAAAATCATATTTACATGTATCATATGATATCAAAAATAGAATCATTTCATAACCCTTAAAATAGACGAGTTTCAAAAACATTTTATTATAACCGATGAATGGAATATTCATTAGCCATAGAAAATATAAATACAACACAATCATTTCATAAAAACATAACTTGTGAAAAGAAATATGATTTAAATGAATATAACTTGTGTAATAGTAATTGGTGTCATTAACATCATCACATATAAACATACACCATTCAAGATGGAATATTAATGGTAATCTTGGATTATATCCCTAGTAAATCATAAACTATTACAAAGTATGTAATCATTAAGGGAGATAAATTTTGAAACATCACATGAAGAATTTCTTATATAGAATATCATTTATTTGAAAAATATTTTTATGAAACTATTTCAAAATCCTTTTCTTTCAAGTAATAGTTTATAGATTGAATTAAAACATTTCATGAGAAAAATAACATTTCTGTAGTGAACAAATAATTTTTTGAAGATAAATCATTTTGAAAAAAATATCACATAATATATATTTGAAAACTTATAAAATAATATTTAACAAAGTTTTAGAACCCTTTTCTTAGAAAACACCTTGAAACTTATAAGAAAATATCGAGTCTTTTTTCTTAAAAAAATTATTTAAAAATTCTTTGAAAACCTAAAAAAGAAAGATCAAATTTTTTTGGAAAACCGTTTTCATTGAAAAAAATTAAATTCAAAAATTTTCCATAAGTTTAGGAAAAATAAGTTAAAATATTTTAAACTTACAAAGGAATATTTAGTCAAATAATTGTCATGATGGCTGGTAGGTCAGCACATGCCGAACATTCCTTTTTCACCTTATGTGTTTTGATAAGTGACACGATCAAAAATGAAAAAGAATATTTATTTTAAAACTAATTTCTAAAAAGTAAAAACATGGGTAAAATTTTCTTTTAAACATAATAGGATAATATTAAATTATTTTTGAAAAAAAAGACAACACTATTTTTAAAGATTAATGATTTCTGAATAAAAGGTTAAATAAATACCAATTTTCATAAAAAGGATTTTGTAATTATCTTAAGTACCAAAGAGTGGGAAATGGTACCCTTATATGGTTATAATAGTAATAAATAGAGTTTAAAAAAATTCATGAGATTTAATGAGATGTGGATCATAAAATTTCATCAATGGAAGCATAATTCTATGCAATCTCGATAAAGGATGACATTGTAGAAATAAACTGATTCAATTTTGGTAACATTGAATCATAATACCCATTAATGAATAAAATTAAATGAAGAATAAAATATAATTAAAACAAATATATTCATGATATAACATATCAATGGTAATTATATACCTCCCATGGAATAATATAGGTGCATAATAATACATGTATCTCAATGAATGAAAATTGAGGAAAAATTACCATACCAATATGGTAACTGTTGAACCATAAACCCCATGAAATAAAGGTCATAATATTTATATTTAAATACACATAAATTTAATTATATGAATAATAGAATAAATTCATTGACAATATATACACCACACAAAATAATTGAGTGGTCACTAAAGCATATGTCTCACAGATATAAAAGTGAGAGAAGAAAACCCCTTACTAATTGGGTACCATTAGAATCAAGATCCAAATGAAATAATAACACCAATTAAATATTATAATATAATTAAATAAAATATATTAATTATATAACATGTAATATGTCATTATATACACCATACAAAATAATCAAGTAGTGTGTATGGAAAGTATCACACAGAAATAAAAATTGAGATGAAATTCTCTTTCCTTAAGTCTTGAATTTCTTCATATGCATTCCAAAGTACTATATAATAAATATAATTTTATTATGAATATAAAAAATAATATTATTATTATATCTCATTCCATATATTATTTGGTAATGACTTTATATTACCTGTTTATTAATAACTCGGTGTTAATGATACATTTTGGAAAATATCTTCTTTGTTTTTCGTATATGTTTTGGATTATTATACTTGGTCATATAATATAGATCATGATTTTTTTATTTATATAATTCTAATAATGATATAAATATCATATATATTCAGTATATATTTATTTATTTAAAAAAATAAAATATAGAAATATGAAATTGAATAAACTCTTCCTGGATACGATAGGTCGTACGTACGCACGAACGATGTTTCTATTTTATTGTCATATTGAAAGAAAGAATGTAAATAAATGATATGTGTATATATGTGTGTGTATATAAATATATGTATCAACCCAATCACATTATTATTTCATATATATAATAAAATTTCTTTAAATATATTTATTAATATAATCTATGGAGAGTGTGAATGAATCACATCACATTGAGAAGACATTAGTCGACACATCCACAAACGATGTTATCTTAATTACAAAAAATGGGAAACATTAAGGTATGTTTTATATAATAATTATAGAAGAATAATTATATAATAAATATCATAAAAATTATAAAAAATACAGTTTCCATCATAATTTCAATCCATGATATTTGGTAAGGGAAAAATGAAGTACATCATCTCATGAGGCTGTAGTTTTCCATACACCAGAACTGTAAGTTTGTTACCCATTAAATGTAAGTTTGTGTGTGTCTAGGTCAAAAAATTAGAATAAAAAGAAAATGTATAATTATTATACTGAGGTTATTATATAATCATGTAATAATAATATATTTGGGGTTAGAAAATGGAAATAAAGAAACAGAGATTTGGGAAGGACATTACCTCTTCTTTTGGTAACTCGTATTGGGTTGCACCAAAGGGCTTATTTTGTTGGATTTCTTCTAAAAAGGATTAATATAAGATTAATGAAGATATTTTTTTTTCTTATTTTAGGATATTTTTATAGTCAAATTACATGATATTTTTGAATAAGTGGGATGGGTGAGTTCATTTTTATAGTGGAGGAGGCGCGGAATTTTGTAAATTTTTGGAAATTAAATTCCAATCACATTTCTTCAATGTCAAATGGGATCCAATAAAAATAATAATTAAATAAAATAGAGGATAATGTATATATATATCTACAAAATAAATTTTGAAAATTTTTATATATTATTTTTTCCCATATGTTTAAGGTTTTGTCCTTTGTTGAACTAATTTTTCTCTTAATAGTTTTAATTAATTTTAATCACTTTTCCTAAATTTTTTGGTAGAAAATAAATTTACCTTATTAGAAATTATAAATTATTATGATAAAAAATATGGAATGATTTTTTTTAAAATTATAATCATAGATGGGGAAACAATTAATTTAAATTTAATTTCATAGATGGGTCAATAAATCAGGTTCTTAAAGTAAACAATGTTCAAAAGATTGAAATGCTTTTGTTTGCAATATCAATGTGAAATTAGTTCCAATAACCAAGATTGGATTAATTTATGTACAATTTATATAATTAAATTTCAAAAACAACTAGAATATAATTTAGCTATGTAAATAAAATAATTGAAAAATTATTTTTGAATTAAAATTCAATGTTTTACACTATTCATCCAAAATGAAACTTATTAGAAAAATTAAAAAAATTAACCTAATGTAAATTTTTATATTATTATTCCCAAAATTAAGTTTATTTTCTAAAAAATTATAAAAGTATCAGAAATCATATTTTTTAAATGGGTTCTCCAATAAAAGACTGTAAAATTACCTTTTTAAAAAATACATCATTCTATTAATTATATTGTATTTATTACTATGTTATACATATAAAATGTGTTGGATGGGTGTCAAAAATATTTATTAAAAAAAATATATATATATTTTATTGAAAAAATTAATAAAATGCGGGTTTATGAATTTATAAATATAAAATTATATTTGTACATAGAAAAATGGATTTCATAGAAAAGAACTCTCTTCATTCACAAATAGTTATTATATTAATTTCTAACTAATTAACAGCCAAAAAATTCATTTTATATACATTTTTAGAACATATTTTCAAAATGTAGTTGATTTTATCCATAACATTTATTACAATGGTTATGTGGTAACTATAAAAACATTTTAATAATATTATTAATTGTAAATTGTAGTTTGGTAAAACTCGGCCTTTCATAGTACACATGCTATTGAAGGGACTCAGTATTATGTGTAAAACAAGACAAACATAGTGTTGTGTGTATCGCAAGATAATATATGTGTTTCATGTAGCTAAATATTGAATTGGTGTTGTGTATAATGTAACACACACTTAGATCTTTCATGAAAAACTATTTTTAGTGTTGTGTGATGAAATGCCTGGATCGGTTGTGATCACTGAGAGGGGAGGGGTGAATCAGTGATAACTTTTTCTTTTTATGAATTGTTCCCTTTGGATTATCAATTCAACCTCTGCAGCTGGTTAAAGCCTAGATCTACTCTTTTAGTGGTGCAGTAATAATGAGAGCACAGAACACAGAGATTTACAAGGTTCGGTACAAAGACCTACTCCTTGCCGTGTTGGTTACACCCCCCAACACGGATTCTTCACTATGCCAAAAGATGATTACACAGTAATTGGTTACCCCCCCCCCCCCAATTACAAGTTGGTTAAACCCCCCAACTCCACAGCATCATCTTCATCATGGCTTCACTTCACTTCTTCAAAGGTGTTGTTGAAAACTTCAAGTAGCTTCAACAGTCTTCAAAAGATCTCGTTGGTCTTGCTCAAAAAAACCCAATCACTTAGAATGATCAGTTCTTTTGTATTCACACACATAAGTGTGTACTCCTCAAAGTTGATCTTCTTCACATGTGCACACATACACTACTCATTCTTTTAGTGCACACACTTGACTTGTCCTTCTTCTTCAATTTATAAACACACAAAGTGTGGTCTTCCTTTTGCATCCAAAGCATAAAGGTTCTCGGCCTTCTCCTAAACTTTTCACATCCACTGCCCGAGGTGGTCTTCTTCACTTGATCTCAAAGGAGGCGCGCAAGGGAATGCTTGAGCCGCGGACTCCTCTTCTTCAACACTGCCGCGCAAGTGTCTTGAGCCGCGACCTCCTCTTCTTCAACAGCCGCACAAGGGTGAAGTGGCAAGGCGCGCAAGTCCTCTGGTGTAGCTTAGCCGCGCAAGTGCAATGACACAAGGCCACAAGGGACCTCGGTGCAAGGCGTCGTGCAAGTGCTTGGAGCACAAGGCGTCCAAGAAACACTTCACCTCCTTCTTCTTGTCGCGCAAAGGAGTTGCACGCATGGAACACCTTCAAAGCCTCGGATGGCTTCGGGACAACAGCCGCGCAAGTGTGATGCGCGGAGATACTTCGCGTAGCTCGGATGGCTTCGCGGGACTCTCGAGTTCTCAATGAATCAGCAGCATTTCCAAGGGCGCTGGACTTCTCATTTTATAGGCGAGGAGTATGAATAGAGTCCGCGGGATCCAAAACTTGAATGCCCGAAATCATCGGCGTTTTGAAAGCTTCAAACGCGTTAAATATCTTCCGCGTATCTCGTTCTTCTTCTCTGTTTTAATGCGGGTTTTCCATTTTTCGGTTTCCTTCACGTGCATGCGACTTAGAACGCATGCACGACCTTCGTTTTGGCCATCCCATGCAAAACACGAACACCCCGAGGCCTCGGCAGCTTTGCTTGCCTCGGCCGTTCTTCGAAATTTTCCATACATTGCATGCAAATGTATTTTTAAGCATGAATGTGATCAGTAGGCTCAGACGATCACCATGATGTCTTCGGCTTGATCAACAGAGGCCGGGTACTCGAATTTTGTTGTCGGGGAGGCTCTGGTTCAGCGGAGGCTCGCGGGAGGCTTCGACTCGAGCTCGAGGTGGAAGACGAAGCCGGGGCCGTCGGATCAGATCTTCAACGGCCTGGATTAGATCGCGGCGCCGCGGATGGATCGTGCGGCGCAGATCAAGCGCGCGATCAATCGAGCGGCTCAGATCTGTCCCGGGTGAAAAATGCGCGTCCCACATCGAAGTCTCTCGCGGAATTTCCGCGGTATATCAAATAAGCGATGCCGCCATATGCTCAGTTGAATTCTATCCCTCCACGGTGCCGCCCCGCACCGTGTTCTCCCTGCGGGCGCGCTCTGCGCCCACTCTGCTCCTGCGGGCGCGCTCCTAGCGCCCACTATGCATCTCCTGACACCCGCGGGTGCGCTCATGCGTCCCTGCCGCGCTCCTCCGGGCGTGCCCCAGGCGCCCATGTGGTGTCTTGAGGGTGCGCCCTGCCGCCCTGGCTCGCCCCACGGGTTCCCCCGGGCGTGGTGCCCTAGTGCCCATGCCTTGGGGTTGAACCCCCAAGGTGCCTTGGCTGGCCACATTTTTTGTCTAAGTCTTGAATAGGACTTTGTCAAAAAACAAAGTCCTCCATGAAATCAAGCCATATCAAGAGAACCACTTCAAGCCTTTCTTCTCCTTCATCTTCTTCTTAAGAATTCAAGTATTAATCTTCTTCATTAGAATTCCTCCATTCTTCTTCAACATATAATCAACATTTATGAATGGAATTCCCGAAGGTTTCTTCATCTTCAACCGAGCTCCTGAATCAAATATTTCTTCAATAAACTTCATTGATCTAATAAGAGATCAATTGGAACATCTTCTGATTCACATGCACTAAGTGATAGTGCATGGACTTCATTAAACCACTTCATCCACTTAGAAGTAGTGAATGGATCATCTTGCTTCTTCAACTCCTCATGCATTGTCACTGTAATGCATGGTCTTCTAATCATGTTGTGACATTGTATCCAGTTGATACAAGTTCTTGGAACTTTAAGAGCAGCTCAACAATCGTCAGATATAATGCTTCTGTAATCATCAATCTTCAAGATGTACTTCATCAGATGGCACACCATGACAAGTTATTGACAACAAATGCAATTACTTCACTTGGGCACAACAATCTCCCCCTTTGTATTTGGTTGTCAATACTCCGAAGCACACTGAGATAATGTCGTGTGCCTGATGATTTCTCCCCCTTATTGGCCAACAAATGCAAAGGGATGAATGAAAGCCATACTCATAGTATAGAGCTTCTGGAACCTGCACATCTTCAACAACCAATGCTCCCCCTCAGGGGATGCACTCATCTCCTTCAATTCCCTGCATGTAAGTACAAGAATACAAAAAATTTAGGGAATAAGGAGGGACCTTCTTCTTCCTCAAGTGAGAGTAGAAGGCTGAACATGAAGTTTCAGCCTCAATTCAACAAATCTTTCCGTAGGCATAGCTTTGGTGAAAATGTCTGCCACCTGATCTTGAGTAGGAATGTAGTCTAGCTTGATGTCTCCACTGGCGACCCTTTCTTTGATGAAATGATATTTTATATCAATGTGCTTTGATCTGGAGTGTTGGATAGGATTCTTAGACAACCCAATTGCACTTTGATTATCACATAAGATCCTCAATGGTTTTTCAGCTTTAATCCTCAAATATGATAGTTGCACCTGCATCCAAATCATTTGAGTACATGCATGTGTAGCAGCCACATATTCTGCTTCAGCTGTGCTCGATGTTACAGAATTTTGTTTCTTGATGTACCAGCTAACACATCCTTCTCCCAGAAAGAAGGTTCCACCAGATGTGGATCTTCTATCAGTGCAATCACCAGCCCAATCAGCATCTGTGAATCCCAACAACTGTATGTTTGCACTGTGTTTGTATAAGAGTCCATAGTTGAGGGTTCCTTTAACATATCTCAGGATTCTTTTGGCTGCAGTTAAATGAGATTCTTTTGGGTCACTTTGGAATCTGGCACACAAAGTCACTGCATATGCTATATCTGGCCTTGAAGCCGTGAGATAAAGTAGACTGCCAATAATTCTTCTGAACTCTTTCTGATCAACATTGTTCCCTTCTTCATCCTTGCATAGCTTGGTTCCGACAGAAATGGGTGTGGAGACTTCCTTTGAACTTTCCATTCCAAATCTTTTCACTAAGTCCCTTGCGTAATTTTCTTGTGAAAGAATTATGAAGTTTTTTCTTTGTTCCACCTGAAATCCTAGAAAATATGTCATTTGACCAAGCATCGACATTTCAAAAGTTCTTTTCATCTGCTCAGCAAATTCTTCACATAGTCCTTCCTTTTTACCAGCAAAAATGATATCATCCACATAGATAATGACTATGAGGGTACCATTGGCCATTTCTCTGACATAGAGGTTACTATCAACTGTTCCTTTGACAAATTTCATGTCTTTAAGACAACCATCCAATTTTGAGTACCAGGCTCTAGGGGCCTGCTTCAATCCATACAAGGCTTTTCTCAATCTGCACACTGTACTGCCATCTTTGTCTAGCAAAAATCCCTCTGGTTGTTCAATATACACCTCTTCTTCAAGATCTCCATTCAGAAATGCAGATTTCACATCCATCTGATAGACCTTGTACTGCTTGTGTGCTGCAACTGCTAAGAACATTCTGATAGTTTCCAGTCTGCAACTAGTGCAAAGGTTTCCTCAAAGTCGATTCCTTCCATTTGTGAATATCCTTTGCATACAAGTCTGGCCTTGTTTCTGGAAACTTCTCCCTTTTCATTGAGTTTGTTTCTAAACACCCACTTTGTCCCAATAACATTTTTATTTTTGGGCCTTGGCACAAGATCCCAGGTGGAGTTCTTTTCAATTTGATTGAGTTCCTCATGCATAGCTTGTATCCATTCCTCATGTACAACTGCTTCAGCCACTGTGTGAGGTTCAACTTGAGAAACCAGTGCAGTCTGATCTTCCAATCTCAATCTTCTTCTAGTTCTTACTGAGGACTGTAGGTCTCCAAGGACATTTTCTGTGTCAACATGCTTCTTCAATTTGTTGTATCTTCTTCTTCCATTTTCATTACCTTCATCTTCATCACTGGTATATTCAGAGTTGATCTCACCAGCAGTTGGTGTTGGCTCAGGTAATTCTGCATTCTTCTGTTCCAAGGCTGTGTCATTCTTTGAGTCATCATCATCCACAGTGTATGGTTTGGTGTTGTTTTCAATTATTATGACATCACTGCAGTCAATCATTTTATTCAACCTCTTATTCCAGCATCTGTAGCCTTTTCCATTAGGTAGGTAACCCATAAAGATTCCTTCTTCAGCTTTTTCTTCAAACTTTCCCAGATTGATGTTTTTAATCTTGATGATGCAGGGACTGCCAAAGACTTTGAAATATTTAACAGTTGGTTTTCTGTTAAACCACATTTCATAGGCTGTCGTTTGTGTTTCTGGTCTCAGGAGACATCTGTTCTGTATGTGTATAGCAGTGCATACTGCTTCTCTCCAGAAAAACTTAGAGATATCATGCTCAGCTAACATAGTCCTCCCCATTTCAACTATGCTTCGATTCTTTTGTTCAGCCACTCCATTCTGTTGTGGAGTATATGGTGTACTATATTGATGTTTGATTCCATGCTTGACCAGATAGCTTTCAAAGATATCACCGGTATATTCTTTTCCGTTGTCTGATCTTACTTTCTTGATGCAGAGCTCTAGTTCCTTCTCATCCTGCCTTCTGAAAGTCTTGAACATCGTGATTGCCTCTGACTTGTGTTTCATGAACATGACATTGGTCATCCGAGTGTAATCATCAATGAAGGTTATAAAATAGAAATCTCCTCTTGTAGACTTCTGTCTCATCGGTCCACATATGTCTGTATGGATGAGTTCAAGAGGCCTAGTAGTCATGATATCAACTCCTTTGTGTGACCTATGGGTCAGTTTTCCAATCTGACATGTGTCGCAGACTTCATCTCTTTCTCTCTTTAATTTGGGTAGATCTCGTACAACATTGTACTTCAAAAGTTTACTCATACTCCTTTGACCAAGATGGCCAAGTCTTCTATGCCAGAGGTTGTTTTCATCTTTAGAGCTAAGAAAACAAGAATTGATGGGATCACCAATTTGAAATAGATTTCCAGTGGTTCTTCTTCCTTGAGTGATGATTTTTCCATCCTTTGAGCTCTTGATGATGCATGAGTCCTTCTGGAACAACACCTCATGTCCATCATCACATAATTGACTTACACTGAGTAGGTTGTGCTTTAATCCCTCAACAAACAACACATCATTGGATTTTAGATTTGTTGTTGCAATCATAGCCTTTCCAACTCCCTTGATTTTCAGAGAACGATCATTTCCAAACACCACAGTTCCTCCCTCATGACTTTCAATGTTGCTTAGAATTTTTGTATCACCAGTCATGTGGGATGAGCATCCACTATCAAGAATCCATGACTTGGTTTTACTGCTAGCTTTTAGAGCCACTTCAGCAAAGCATGTGATTTCATCAGTGGTTTCTTGAATGCCTTTCCCTTTCATGTCTTTGACTTTTTGTTTAGGAAGAGTTGTCATACATTTATCAGCTCTATGACCTTGTTGGTCACATCTTCCACAAGCTTCACTCAGGCAGTCAAATGTGTTCTGAGTTGGTGGTTTTGATGCTTTCTGCAAAACACTCTGGGTTTCAGGATGTCTCCCCCTTGACTCATGCCTCATGTTTGGACGAGACATGTTATACCAGCATGCATAGGCCTTATGTCCAAACACACCACAACACCAGCAGTAGCCTCTGAACCTTGACCTTCTTTGTTGATAAGAGTCATGTTGTAATTTTCTGTCCAAGATTTGAGTAGTCCTTCCTGAGGATTTCCTTTCTTCCATTGAAGATGATTTTACACAGGTTGGTTCATGCCATGTTTGTCTCAATTTTATCTTTGAACCTGCATTGTTAGGAATAACAGATGTATTTAGAGATTTACTTAGTGGTAAATTGACCTGCCTCTGAGCACCAGCATAAGATGATTCTGCCTTGACCTCAACAACCTTGTTGAAGTCTTCTCTCATCTTTGTCAAGCTATTCTGTGCTTCAATCCACTTGGAATGTGTCACTGATTGCTCTTCTTCATTGAGATGAAGTTTCTCCTCAAGATCTTTTGCTATCTTGTCCAGCTCAGCTACCTTCAGTTTATGTCTCTTGATTTCATCAATGTACATTGTCTCTTTCTTCATACATTCTTCCAACTCCTCAGTCATTCTTTTAGTTTCCTTTTGTAACAATTTCTTCTCTTTCTTGAGTTTAATGTTTTGATCAAGGCAAGCCTCTAATTCATCTTTCAATATGTATTCAAGCTCTGTTCGTTCACTTTCATCATCTTCACTGCTGCAGGTATCAAACCCTTTTTCCACATGATCCATAAAATTCGTTTCTTCTTCTGATTGACTGGCTTAAGTAGAGTCTGATTCTTCCTCTTTGCTTACATAGCTTCTTCTTTCACCTGGAACGAACCTTTTCTTTCTTACACCTGATTTGTTTCCTTCTCTTGGGTATCTACTCCATTTCTTCTTTTGTGACTTCTCATCTTCAACTTCTGGAGCACTATATCTCTTCTTGGGGCAGTTTACAGCAAAGTGTCCGATGTTATTGCAATTGAAACATCTTGATGGTGATTTCCCTTTTCCCCTGAATTTAGTTTTTCCAAACCTTTTAGAAAAAAGAGAAATAATCGTGTTGAGATCTTCATCCTTTTCTTCATTGTCAGTATCACTTGATTCTAGGACTTCGTCATCTTTTATCTTGAGTTGTCTCATGGCCTCAAAAGCCATCTCATCCTTGATCTTCTTCTTGAATACTGGGATCTTCCTCATTTCATATGCAATGAGAATGTTGTGTAGTTCATCAAGAGAGAGATCATCTCTGTCTTCTAATGCTGAGACTTTGGGGTCAAACCTGTCAGGAAAATTTCTCATTAGCTTTTTAACAATAGTGGAGTCCTCCAACTTTTCTCCAAAGCCCCGAATGTTACTGACAATTTCATTGACTCTTGTGAAATAATCATCAATATTTTCTTCTTCTCCCATCTTGACATCTTCAAACTTGCTTCTCCAAATCTGTAATTTGGCTTCCTTGACTTTCATGTTGCCTTCATAACTACTTTCCAATTTGTCCCAAATTTCTTTAGCATTCTTGAGTCCCATGACTTTTGTGTATACCTTTTCTGAGAGTGACATAAGAATGGCATTTTGAGCTTTACCATCAACTTCCATATTTCTTTTCTCATCGAGTGTCATAGCAGCTTCATTAGCAAGAGGAGGGAATCCAAATAAGGCTGCATTTCTAACTTCAAGGCCGAGAGATAGAAGGTAGGGTAACATCCGATTCTTCCAGCTGTGGTAATTCTTTCCATCGAATGTAGGAACACCCCTACTATTAACAGAATTCAGATTTTCCATCTTCTCAGAAGTAGATCCTTACAGAGTTAACCTCCCTTTGATACCACTTGAAATGCCTGGATCGGTTGTGATCACTGAGAGGGGAGGGGTGAATCAGTGAAAACTTTTTCTTTTTATGAATTGTTCCCTTTGGATTATCAATTCAACCTCTGCAGCTGGTTAAAGCCTAGATCTACTCTTTTAGTGGTGCAGTAATAATGAGAGCACAGAACACATAGATTTACAAGGTTCGGTACAAAGACCTACTCCTTGCCGTGTTGGTTACACCCCCCAACACGGATTCTTCACTATGCCAAAAGATGATTACACAGTAATTGGTTACCCCCCCCCCCCCAATTACAAGTTGGTTAAACCCCCCAACTCCACAGCATCATCTTCATCATGGCTTCACTTCACTTCTTCAAAGGTGTTGTTCAAAACTTCAAGTAGCTTCAACAGTCTTCAAAAGATCTCATTGGTCTTGCTCACAAAAACCCAATCACTTAGAATGATCAGTTCTTTTGTATTCACACACATAAGTGTGTACTCCTCAAAGTTGATCTTCTTCACATGTGCACACATACACTACTCATTCTTTTAGTGCACACACTTGACTTGTCCTTCTTCTTCAATTTATAAACACACAAAGTGTGGTCTTCCTTTTGCATCCAAAGCATAAAGGTTCTCGGCCTTCTCCTCAACTTTGCACATCCACTGCCTGAGGTGGTCTTCTTCACTTGATCTCAAAGGAGGCGCGCAAGGGAATGCTTGAGCCGTGGCCTCCTCTTCTTCAACACTGCCGCGCAAGTGTCTTGAGCCGCGACCTCCTCTTCTTCAACAGCCGCACAAGGGTGCAGTGGCAAGGCGCGCAAGTCCTCTGGTGTAGCTTAGCCGCGCAAGTGCAATGACACAAGGCCACAAGGGACCTCGGTGCAAGGCGTCGTGCAAGTGCTTGGAGCACAAGGCGCGCAAGAAACACTTCACCTCCTTCTTCTTGTCGCGCAAAGGAGTTGCACGCAAGGAACACCTTCAAAGCCTCGGATGGCTTCGGGACAACAGCCGCGCAAGTGTGGTGCGCGGAGATACTTCGCGTAGCTCGGATGGCTTCGCAGGACTCTCGAGTTCTCAAAGAATCAGCAGCATTTCCAAGGGCGCTGGACTTCTCATTTTATAGGCGAGGAGTATGAATAGAGTCCGCGGGATCCAAAACTTGAATGCCCGAAATCATCGGCGTTTTGAAAGCTTCAAACGCGTTAAATATCTTCCGCGTATCTCGTTCTTCTTCTCTGTTTTAATGCGGGTTTTCCATTTTTCGGTTTCCTTCACGTGCATGTGACTTAGAACGCATGCACGGCCTTCGTTTTGGCCATCCCATGCAAAACACGAACACCCCGAGGCCTCGGCAGCTTTGCTTGCCTCGGCCGTTCTTCGAAATTTTCCATACAATGCATGCAAATGTATTTTTAAGCATGAATGTGATCAGTAGGCTCAGACGATCACCATGATGTCTTCGGCTTGATCAACAGAGGCCGGGTACTCGAATTTTGTTGTCGGGGAGGCTCTGGTTCAGCGGAGGCTCACGGGAGGCTTCGACTCGAGCTCGAGGTGGAAGACGAAGCTGGGGCCGTCGGATCAGATCTTCAACGGCCTGGATTAGATCGCGGCGCCGCGGATGTATCGTGCGGCGCAGATCAAGCGCGCGATCAATCGAGCGGCTCAGATCTGTCCCGGGTGAAAAATGCACGTCCCACATCGAAGTCTCTCGCGGAATTTCCGCGGTATATCAAATAAGCGCTGCCGCCATATGCTCAGTTGAATTATCTCCCTCCACGGTGCCGCCCCGCACCGTGTTCTCCCTGCGGGCGCGCTCTGCGCCCACTCTGCTCCTGCGGGCGCGCTCCTAGCGCCCACTATGCATCTCCTGACACCCGCGGGTGCGCTCATGCGTCCCTGCCGCGCTCCTCCGGGCGTGCCCCAGGCGCCCATGTGGTGTCTTGAGGGTGCGCCCTGCCGCCCTGGCTCGCCCCACGGGTTCCCCCAGGCGTGGTGCCCTAGTGCCCATGCCTTGGGGTTGAACCCCCAAGGTGCCTTGGCTGGCCACATTTTTTGGCTAAGTCTTGAATATGACTTTTTCAAAAAACAAAGTCCTCCATGAAATCAAGCCATATCAAGAGAACCACTTAAAGCCTTTCTTCTCCTTCATCTTCTTCTTAAGAATTAAAGTATTAATCTTCTTCATTAGAATTCCTCCATTCTTCTTCAACATATAATCAACATTTAAGAATGGAATTCCCGAAGGTTTCTTCATCTTCAACCGAGCTCCTGAATCAAATATTTCTTCAATAAACTTCATTGATCTAATAAGAGATCAATTGGAACATCTTCTGATTCACATGCACTAAGTGATAGTGCATGGACTTCATTAAACCACTTCATCCACTTAGAAGTAGTTAATGGATCATCTTGCTTCTTCAACTCCTCATGCATTGTCACTGCAATGCATGGTCTTCTAATCATGTTGTGACATTGTATCCAGTTGATACAAGTTCTTGGAACTTTAAGATCAACTCAACAATCGTCAGATATAATGCTTCTGTAATCATCAATCTTCAAGATGTACTTCATCAGATGGCACACCATGACAAGTTATTGACAACAAATGCCATTACTTCACTTGGGCACAACATGTGAAATAAAAAATATCAAAAATATTAAATTAATTAAAAAACTTTTCCCAAAATATTAGGGTGTTAAATTATACTCCTTCAAAAATGAATTTCTCTATCAAAATTAATTTTGGTTTTCAAAATTTTAATACTTGAAAGTTATATTTATAGTGTCCCACATCATAAAAATTAATATTAATGCTTCCTCTAAAATGGTAATGTTTGAAACATTACAGTTTCCCAAAGTAACACATAACATGGTTTCCATACAATAGAACATAGGTGGGTAGTGAAAACATGAACATGGAATAAAAGAGTAAATAATCATAGATATTTATGACGATCACTAATCATATAAAAATTGGTGTTTCATATTATGTTAATAATCACAAAATCATTATGTTAATAATCATGAATGAGGTCATTGATATCATAAGTAATGATGACAATATGAAAAAAAAATATTTCAATGCCCTTTTCCTAATGTTGAATAATTTTTTTCACAAGAATATATAATTACTCAATTTCATTATCTTTTATATGTAAAATATCACCCTTTGGTCATGTCTTAACCAATTTCCACCTCACCTATTTCTCCAAAAACAAAGGTGAATTTTTCATTCTTGTAGAATTAAAAGATCACGAGATCTATGATAAATCATCCCATTTGTCTTTAGATACCATCCACACAGATTATTTATAATAGGTTATCCAATATGAATAAATCCTCATATGGTGAGATAATACATTAATCTCAAACACTTTATCTGATGTTTAACATAAAACATCCATTAACATTTAACATTATAACCCATATGAAAGATAAAAAAAACATTAGAAATAAGGTGAAAAAATAAGCTTAATATTAATCCCCTGTATATCACAAGTTATATCTTCATTTTCCCATTCCATACATGTTAACACTCTTATTGTATATTATTTTGAAACATTGTAATAACCTCAATTACCATAAATGCTTTTGGAAAACATGATTGATTTCTTATTCCAGAGATTAATGGATATATTCTATAAGGCCCCAGCCTTAAACCTTACTTAATCTTGAGTTATTACAAGATTACATATTGAGGATCTTTTCAGGTTTAGAGTTTTAGAGAATTAGATCATAAAAATTGCATTACATTCCACATATAAACAAAGTGGTTACATAAAGATAGTATTCTTCATTCCCATCAATGGAAACATATTTAAAATAAAACATGGATTCTTTCTTGACACTTCCTTGACACTATAATCATATCATGTACCTTTCCCTTGACCTGTGAAAAACATTTCAAAAAAACTTGGGATGAGCATAAAAAGCTCAGTAAGGGATATAAAAATATGGAAAGGAAACATGGGTACATATATACATAAGAATGAAATCATACATTACCCATAAAACATAAGCACTTTAACATACCTCATTAAATCATGAATAAATCATATAAATCATAAGACATAAAGGTAACTTGAGGCATTCATAACATTCTTACGTAGGGAGTAACCCTCTTAGTTACGTTTGGAATACCCATCATAGTATATTCCCTAAATCTCTTCGGATAAACCTTAACGTTTCACTCCTTCACGTTACCCAATGCATTGGAGAGCTATATCGGGCTCACCTGCCCTTAGTTTATCACAAAACCACCCGTCTTCATAATAATGCCTAAGAACCTCAACATAATCGTAACACATAAAACATGCATAAAAGAAAAATAAAATTTCTACCTTTCAATCACAAGATATCAATACAACACATTGATATAAAAACATTATGAAAACCATTTTAAATACCAAAATAAAAGAAATGTAATACATGGTATTTATTTTTCTTTTAAAAAGAAGGTATGGCTTGTAGAGGAAGCCAAAACTCAAATAATGGTCACGATAGTGGAGAAGTCGTTGTCACCGCATACGTATGAAAAAAACATTCCATTTTTTCATTTAGTAAACGCTTCGTATAAAAAATATTCCTTTTGAATAAACGTAAAAGTCAAAGGGGTTTATACACCGTATAAAAAAAGTTGTGTATAAAATAAAATATGCCTCAATGAAAGGAGATTGAGACGAAGTCCCATACCTCAGGTCTGACTTGACTCGATCGTTCTTTAATGTCCTGAATAATAAACGTGAGTTAATTTATACTTTCTTAAGATCCTTTTTCAAGTTCATTATTCCTTTTATATCACTTATTTCCATGTCATGAACAGTATGTAATTATTTAAGTTAATAACGGTCGTTTTAACGATCATTGGTACTTGAGTTAAAAATAAGCCCTTTATAATTACAAGTTGTTCATGTATCTATTATATACATAATGGTATTCATGATGTAGATATCATATATGTCATATATATCTAGTATATACATGCATTTATAATATTACATAATCATTTAGAGGTAAGAAATGAAATGCACCGTTCATGGAGACGGTAAGCCGTACGTACGCATGAACGCTACTTTCATTTCTATTTCGTATTTTTTTATGGAATGGAATCATAATGATATAAAGGTATATTATAATTCCAGTATAATATAATATATAATATCATAGTTCCATCCTTTATACATCCAACATATGGTATTTAACGAATCAAATCACTTTGAGGGGGCGGTAGTCCGCACTTCCTTAAATGAAGATATCACGTTTACCCATAATGGAATCCATAAAGGTATGCCCAAAATGAAAAATATATAAGCTTAAGGAAAACATAAACATATTATATATCATATATAAATATAGTGACATCTTAATGGCCACCTTTGAAGGTGTTAAAGGAATGTTGAACAATCATCATTTCGGGAGGCATAAATTCACCATCCACGGAAACAATATGTTCTTTAACCATTAGATGTAGGTGTGTGTAAGTGTAGCTCGAATCATTCTTATAAAAACATCCTAGTATATTTAAGATACTGGAGTTGTTACAAAAGAAATGAATAAAAAGAGTTTAAGGGGTTGGAGAAGAAAAATAAAACAAAAGGACTCAAGTGAATACATTACCTTAAAATCGGGTAACTCCCTTTGGTTTGAGCTCAAAGGCTTCCTTGGGAAGACTTCTGCCAAAAGTGAGGCTTCAAAGAGTAAGATAGGGAAGTGGAGAGACAAAATGGGCAGGGTTTGGCCGAGACAAAGGCTTTGGGTGTGTGGGTAAGGAGGTAGAGTTGGGGGCCTTTTATAAGAGGAGAGGAGGGGCACTCTTGGAAAGTAAAGAAAAGTCACTTTATTTTAAAATGGTATTCGGATTTAAGAAGTCCCATATTGATATAATTCAAGGATAAGGTGATAAGGGTTATAAATCCACCAATCCAATAGGTTGTGGACATGTGTAGTTCATAGATTTCACATTATCATTTCATTTTGTTTAAATCCTTTATTAATGAAGTAATCATTGCATCATCATGATGTCATAAATAATTTAATTTATTTAAAGTATAAAAATTATATAAAAAATACTATGATGTAGGAAATCTTTTTATATTTCCAATGACTATTTATAATCAAAAATCTGACTTGTATAACCCCATGTAAAAATAGTTTTAGTAAAACATCTCTTGTTTCTGTCATTTTTACTTTAACATTAAATAGAAAGTTATTTATGTCATTTCCCAACCATAGTGGCTCCATGGGGTCCCCAAGTTGACCCATGGATTTTCTTGGTCGGCCATGACACATCCAATGAGGGTAGGACATGTGTCAAGCTCATCTCATACTGTTAAAACATTATTTTTACCTTAAACTACACTAATTACCACTAATCGCGATTAAAAACATAAAAGTTACTATTCACCAAAAAATTATTTTAATCACATTGAACCACATTTTACTTATTAATGACAACCATGTATGTCGGATTTTTGAAAATCAAATCACAGATATGGAAAAATTTCATTTAAACGGAAAAATCAGTTTTTATAAGTACCACTTAATGGTTTCACTATTCATCAAAAATTGAAGTTTTTCAGAAAAATCCCAAGAATTCACCCTAAGATATATTTGATATTCCGAATTAAAAAATGAAGTCTATTTTACAAAATTAAAAACATATAATTCACATTAATTATTTTAATAATTAATTCCCGCTGTCAGAGCAAATAGCGTGTTTTTATGAAACAATAATTATCAAAAGATTGACACTAGTTTAAGTCCAATTTCGAAGTGAAATTAATTCCAATGACCACTATTGGATTAAATGGTAAAAATATATTATAATTTCACTTTAAAAAAAATTCAAGAGATAATCTAGTCATATAAATAAATTAGATTCAAAAGTAGTTTTGATGTAAAATGCAGTATTTTTCACTATTCATTAAAAAATGAACATTGTCAGAAAAATACCAAAAATTCACACAAAGTAAATTTTGATATCCCAATCATAAAGAATATGTTTATTTTGACAAAAAAAGCTTATAAAATTTTCAAAAGATAGATTCAAAAATGGTTTTCCATCAAAAGGCAGTAAAACAATCTCATAAAAATATTAGTGTATTACATGCTTAAGATTGGATTTATTTTCATTTTAAGCCTCTAAAACACTATCTAATTCATTAATAGACATAGATAAAAAATATCTATTATTCATTACTTACTTGAGATGTTAAATCCTTCCCCCCTTTAGAAAATTGCGTCCCCGCAATTTATTTACTTATCAAATTAATGGGGGTACTTATCCCTCATTGCATTTTCAGATTCCCATGTTGCCTCTTCCATCATGCGGTTTTTCCATAAAACCTTTACCTGATTAATCACCTTATTCCATAACACTTTCTCCCTATGGTCAAGAATCTAGACCGATTGTTCCTCATAAGATAGGTTCTCTTCCAGCTGAACTACCTCTGGACTCAAAACATGAGATGGATCTGGCATGTACTTCCTTAACATTGATACATGAAAAACATTGTGTACCTGAGATAAACTCGGAGGTAAATCCACTCGTTAAGAAACTGATCCAACTCTCTCTAGAATTTCATATGGTCCAATGAACCTTGGACTCAACTTTCCTTTCTTACTAAATCTCATCACACTTATCCAATAAGAAACCTTGAGAAAAACATGATCACCTACCTCGAAAGATAGATCCTTCCTCCGGTTATCCGCATAACTCTTCTGCCTGGTCTGAGCTGTTCTCATGTGTTTCTGTATCAGATGAACTTTTTCTGCCAACTATTCTACCAATTCTGGTCCCATCAAATTCCTTTCACCCACTTCATCTCAGAAAGCCGGAGTTCGACACCGCATCCCATATAACGCCTCAAACAGAGCCATCTGTATACTGGAATGAAAATTGTTATTATATGAAAATTAAACCAAAGAAATATATTGGTCCCAACTTCACTGATAATCCATCGAACAAGCCCGTAGCATATCTTCCAAAGTCTGAATTGTTCGTTCTGATTGCCCATCTGATTGAGGATGAAAATCTTTACTAAAATTTATTTGTGTACCCAACGACTTCTGAAGGCCTTTCCAAAAGATAGAAGTGAGCCTAGGATCACGCTCATATACAATGGAGAGAGGAACTCCATGTAACCTGACTATCTCTTTAATATACAAATGGGAATGTTGATCTAGGAAAAAAGTATCTCGTATAGCTAGGAAATGAGCATATTTGGTCAAGCGATCAACAATAACCCAGATTGCATTATTACCTCGGTATGTCTTCCGTAATCCCACAACAAAGTCCATGGATATATTCTCCCATTTCCACTCTGGCACTGGTAGAGGCTGAAGCATCCCTTTCGGTAACTGCCGCTCTGCTTTAACCTGTTGACATGTCAAACACTTCACAGTAAAATCAGCAATATCTTTTTTCATTCCATCCCACCATTAATACTCCCGCAGATCTCTATACATCTTTGTACTGCTAGGATGAACTGAAAATGGAGAACTATGAGCTTCACATAACAACTCTCTCTTCAACTGTGAGTCACAAGGCCCACACAATCTCTTTCTAAATCTCAAGACAAAATCATTATCAATTTTGAATTCAGGCAACTTACCTTTCTGAACCAGCTCAGCCTTTTTCTGCAACTCACTGTCTTGCTTCTGTGCTTGCTTGATTCTATCTGATAGAGATGATCTCACTGATACCTGAAACAAAACAGAAGATCTTCCTGCACCAACAACTTCTATGCCAAAGTTCATGAAATCCTTAACCAAAGGATCATGTTCCAAATGCAACATTTCTAATGAAGCATTACTTTTTCGACTCAAAGCATCAGCCACTTTATTTGATTTTCCTGGATGGTAATGAATTGTACAATCATAATCCTTGATTATTTCTAGCCATCTCCTCTGTCTCATGTTCAATTATTTCTGAGTGAATATATACTTTAAACATTTGGGATCAGTATATATATCACACTTTACTCCATACAAATGATGCCTCCAAATTGTTTAAGCAAAAACAACAGCAGATAATTCTCAATCATGTGTAGGGTAATTTACCTATGAGTTTTCAACTGACGTGGAGCATAAGCAATTACCTGTTTATTCTGCATTAGGACACAACCAAGTCCTTTCAATGATTCATCACTATATATAACAAACCCACCATTCCTGGAAGGTAGTGCCAAAACTAGAGCATTCACCAATCTTCTTTTCAATTCCGGAATACAATCATCACATTCTTTTGTCCAGATAAACTTAACACCCTTCCGAGTTATCTTAGTCATTGGACTAGATAATCGTGAAAAATTTCAAACAAACCTTCGGTAATATCCTGCCAAACCAAGGAAGCTTCGAATCTCGGTTACATTTGTGGGTCTTGGACATTCTTCCACAATTTTTGTTTTTGCAGGATCAACGGTTATCCCATCTTTAGAAACAATGTGACCAAGGAAAGAAATTTGTTGCAACCAAAACTCACACTTGCTGAATTTTCCATATAGATTCTTTTCTTTTAAGGTTTGCAATATAACCCATAAATGTCTTTCATGCTCCTCTTTACTTTTAGAAAACACCAAAATATCATCAATGAAAACCACCACAAACTTATCCAAGAACTCATGGAAAATTCTATTCATTAAGTCCATGAATACAGCAGGTGTATTGGTTAGCCCAAAAGGCATTACTACAAATTCATAATGGCCATATCTTGTACGGAACGCGGTCTTCGGAATATCTGCCTCCTTTACCTTCAGCTGATGGTACCCCGATCTTAGGTCAATCATTGAAAAATACTGAGCTCCCTAGAGCTAATCAAACAAATCATCGATGTGAGGTAAAGGATATTTGTTCTTAACAGTGATGTTATTCAAGGCTCTATAATCAATGAAAAGCCTCATAGAACCATCTTTCTTTTTAAAAAATAAAACAGGAGCACCCCATGGTGACATGCTAGGTCGAATGAAACCTTTATCTAATAAATCTTGCAATTTCTCCTTCAACTCTAAAAGTTCAATTTGAGCCATTCGATAAGGTGGTTTTGAAATTGTCTTAGCATCAGGAAATAAGTCAACAGTAAACTCAACTTCTCGATATGGTATTATTCCAGGCAACTCATCAAGAAAAACATTAGGATACTCATTTACCACTGGCACATCCTTAATCTGAACAGTTCCTTTATTTTCAACGACGTGTGCAAGGTAACATTCATTTCCATATTTTACAAGTTTCTTGGCCTCTTGATAAGTTATCAAGAGTAAGGGTTCATTCTTGTACACAAACTGAATGTATTTCTGAAACGAAACTTCTTTAGCTCTATAGTCAATCTTAGCATGGTAAATAGAGAGCCAATCCATACCCAGGATAACATCAAACTCTACTAAAGGTAGAACAATAAGGTTTGCAAGTCAGTTCTTTCCACAGATAAGGATAGGAAGATTCTTATAAATTATTTTTGTCTCAACATTTCCCCCAGCTGTTTTTACCACAAGTTCAGGAGTCATTTCTTGATATGGTATTCCCATTTTACTAGAAAAGGTTTCCGAGATGAAAGAATGTGTAGACCCCGAATTAAACAACACACTGGCATAATCTGAAAAAACAAAGTACCTGATACAACTTCATTTGATGGCCGGACATCTGCTGAAGTAGTTGCAAAGGATTTCGCCACCCCTTTTTGCTTGTAGTCTAACTGCTTCCCATCACTCAAGCTCTTTGTCGGACACTCGTTTTCATAGTGACCCATCTCATTGCACTTATAACATTTCACTAACTGTAAATCAAATTTGGTCTTACCATCACCCTAATATTTTTCAGTGCAATCACGAGCCTTATGTCCCATCTTACCACATCGGTTTCACTTTCCAGAATTCATAAGACCTTCCCCAGCATGCCTTTTTCCACATTTATCAGAAACTGGAAACATAGTTTTCTTACCATCAGACTTTTTTGAAGAATTCTTACCTTTCTCCTGCCACCTCGGTCTCTTCTTCTATTGGTTGTTATAGAACACTTGATCATCGGCAAACTCCATTTCCACCTTCTCAGTGCATCGAACAAGATTTCATAACTTTGAAACTCATGAGAAGCTAATGCCCTTTGATATTTTGGCTTTAATCCTGAGTAAAAACGATTGATTTTACTATCAAGGTCTCGGATAAAATTTGGAGCATACCTTGTCAATCGAGTGAACCTTTCTTCGTAGGCAGCCACTATGTCTTCCTCTTGCCTCAATTCCAAGAATTGCCTTTCCATACTATGTCGAACAGCCTTAGGAAAATACTTTTCAAGAAACATACCTTTGAATTCATCCCAGTCGAGAGCATCAATCTCATCGGCGTCCCTGATATTTTTAACCATAGACCACCACTGATCTGCCTCACCCTCCAAACGGTAAATAGCAAGACTAACCTTTTGATTGTTTGAACACCCCATGACATCGAAAATCTTCTCCAGTTCTATAATCCACCCTTCAGTTAACACATGGTCAGATGATCCTCTGAATGATGGGGGATGTTGCCTCATGAAATGTTCCACCACTGACATGTTCCTCTGCAGTTGATCTGGCTGATCTCGTGCATGGATACCACCTCCATTTATCCCTTGAGTCAACTGCGCCATTACTACAACAAACTGTTCAGTTCCAATTCCGACCATCTCAGGATGCTGATTCATAAGGTTATTTCCTTCTGTATGCCTTCCTAGCACTGCTTCCCTATTTCCTCTGCGGAAAACCATTCTAAACAAACATGTCTTAGATGAAGCAACATGGTAATCTTCAAACGCTATATCATTTCAAAACAAATATTTTTGGATAATCATTTAATAAAATTCAAACTCCTAAAGTTATCTAAACCGACCTCTGATACCAAATATAAGGCCCCAGCCTTAAACCTTACTTAATCTTGAGTTATTACAAGATTACACATTGAGGATCTTTTCAGGTTTAGAGTTTTAGATAATTAGATCGTAAAACTTGCATTACATTCCACATATAAACAAAGTGGTTACATAAAGATAGTATTCTTCATTCCCATAAATGGATACATATTTAAAATAAAACATGGATTCTTTCTTGACACTTCCTTGACACTATCATCATATCATGTACCTTTCCCTTGACCTGTGAAAAACATTTCAAAAAAACTTGGGATGAGCATAAAAAGCTCAGTAAGGGATATAAAAATATGGAAAGGAAACATGGGTACATATATACATAATAATGAAATCATACATTACCCATAAAACATATGCACTTTAACATAACTCATCAAATCATGAATAAATCATAGAAATCATAAGACATAAGGTAACTTGAGGCATTCATAACATTTTTACGTAGGGAGTAACCCTCTAGGTTACGTTTGGAATACCCATCACAGTATATTCCCTAAATATCTTCGGAGAAACCTTAACGTTTCACTCCTTCACGTTACCCAATGCATTGGAGAGCTATATCGGGCTCACCCGCCCTTAGTTTATCACGGAACCACCCGTCTTCATAATAATTCCCAAGAACCTCAACATAATCGTATCACATAAAACATGCATAAAGGAAACATAACATTTCAACCGTTCAATCACAAGATATCAATACAACACATTGATATAAAAACATTATGAAAACCATTTTCAATACCAAAATAAAAGAAAAGTAAAACATGGTATTTATTTTTCTTTTAAAAAGAAGGTATGGCTTGTAGAGGAAGCCGAAACTCAAATAATGGTCACGACGGCGGAGAAGTCGTTGTCGCCGCATACGTATGACAAAAACATTCCCTTTTGTCGTTTAGTAAATGCTTCGTATAAAAAATATTCCTTTTGAATAAATGTAAAAGTCAAATGGGTTTATACACCGTATAAAAAAAAGTTGTGTATAAAATAAAATATGCCTCAATGAAAGGAGATTTAGACGAAGTCCCATACCTCGAGTTCGACTTGACTCAATCGTTATTTAATGTCCTGAATAATAAACGTGAGTTAATTTATACTTTCTTAAGAACCTTTTTCAAGTTCATTATTCCTTTTATATCACTTATTTCCATGTCATGAACACTATGTAATTATTTAAGTTAATAACGGTCGTTTTAATGATCATTGGTACTTGAGTCAAAAATAAGCCCTTTATAATTTCAAGTTGTTCATGTATCCATTATATATAGAATGGTATTCATGATTTAGATATCATATATGTCATATATATCCATTATATACATGCATTTATAATATTACATAATCATTTAGTGGTAAGAAATGAAATGCACCGTTCAGTAAATGGTAAGTCGTACGTACGCATGAACGCTACTTTCATTTCTATTTCATATTTTTTTATGGAATGGAATCATAATGATATAAAGGTATATTATAATTCCAGTATAATATCATATATAATATCATAATTCCATCCTTTATACGTCCCACATATGGTATTTAACGAATCAAATCACTTTGAGGGGGTGGTAGTCCGCACTTCCTTAAATGAAGATATCACGTTTACCCATAATGGAAACCATAAAGGTATGCCCAAAATGAAAAATATAGAAGCTTAAGGAAAACATAAAAATATTATATATCATATATAAATATATTAACATCTTAATGGCCACCTTTGAAGGTGTTAAAGGAATGTTGAACAATCATCATTTCGGGAGGCATAAATTCACCATCCACAGAAACAGTATGTTCTTTAACCATTAGATGTAGGTGTGTGTAAGTGTAGCTCAAATCCTTCTTATAAAAACATCCTAGTATATTGAAGATACTGGATTTTTTTACAAAAGAAATGAATAAAATGAGTTTAGGGGGTTGGAGAAGCAAAATAAAACAAAAGGACTCAAGTGAATACATTACCTTAAAATCGGGTAACTCCCTTTGGTTTGAGCTCAAAGGCTTCCTTTGGAAGACTTCTGCCCAAAGTGGGGCTTCAAGGAGTAAGAGAGGGAAGTGGAGAGGCAAAATGGGCAGGTTTTGGCCGATCCAAAGTCTTTTGGAGTGTGGGTAAGGAGGTAGAGGTGGGGGCCTTTTATAAGAGGAGAGGAGGGGAACTCTTGAAAAGTAAAGAAAAGTCACTTTATTTTAAGATGGTATTCGGATTTAAGTGGTCCCACATTGATTTAATTCTAGTATAAGGTGATAAGGGTTCTAAATCCACCAATCCAATAGGTTTTGGACATGTGTAGTTCATATATTTTACATTATCATTTTATTTTGTTTAAATCCTTTATTAATGAAGTAATCGCTGCATCATCATGATGTCATAAATAATTTAATTTATTTATAGTCTAAAAATTATAAAAAAACTACTATGATGTATGAAATGTTTTTATCTTTCTAATGACTATTTATAATAAAAAATCTTACTTGTATAACCCCATGTAAAAATTGTTTTAGTAAAACATCTCTTGTTTGTGTCATTTTTTACTTTAACATTAAATAAAAAGTTATTTATGTCATTTCACAAACAAAGTGGCTCCATGGGGTCCCCAAGTAGACCCATGGATTGTCTTGGTCGGACATGACACATCCAATGAGGGTAATACATGTGTCAAGCTCATCTCATACTATTAAAATATTATTTTTACCATAAACTAAACTAATTACCACTAATCGCGATTAAAAACATAAAAGTTACTATTCACCAGAAAATTATTTTAATCTCATTGAACCACATTTTAATTCTCAATGACAACCATTTATGTCAGATTTTTTAAAATCAAATCACTGAAATGGAAAAATTTCATTTAAACGGAAAAATCAGTTTTTATAAGTACCACTTAGTGGTTTCACTATTCATCAAAAATTGAAGTTTTTTAGAAAAATCACAAGAATTCACCCTAAGCTATATTTGATATTCCAAATTAAAAAATTAAGTCTATTTTACAAAATTCAAAACATATAAGTCACATTAATTATTTTAATAATTAATTCCCACTGTCAGAGCAAATAGCGTGTTTTTATGAAACAATAAGTATCAAAAGATTGACACTAGTTTAAATCCAATTTCGAAGTGAAATTAATTCCAATGACCACTATTGGATTAAATGGTAAAAATATATTCTAATTTCACTTTAAAACCAATTCAAGAGATAATCTAATCATATAAATAAATTATATTAAAAAGTAGTTTTGATGTAAAATGCAGTATTTTTCACTATTCATTAAAAATTAACATTGTTAGAAAAATACCAAAAATTCACACAAAGTAAATTTTGATATCCAAATCATAAGGAATAAGTTTATTTTGACAAAAAAAGCTTATAAAATTGTCAAAAGATAGATTCAAAAATGGTTTTCCATCAAAAGGCAGTAAAACAATCTTTTAAAAATATTAGTGTATTCCATGCTTAAGATTGGATTTATTTTCATTTTAAGCCTCTAAAACACTATCTAATTCATTAATAGACATAGATAAAAAATATCTATTATTCATTACTTACTTGGGATGTTACATATTCATCAAATACAAGAATTTTTAAACTTCATCCATGATGACAAGGAACACTTTTTCGATAATCAATTGTATGGTAAAAATTACTATCCATTTTACTTTATCCATATCAATCATCTATTTATCTGAGAAAACACAATTTTATCAATATTAGGGACACATTAAGGGTTACCTTCCCTTAATCAAAATATCACCATTCCATTATTTCCATTTTATCGTTCATAAACACCATTAATGATATATTTAAAAATCCTTAATATAAAACATATACTTCATGATTCAAATAATATAATTCTTGAATTCCTCTACATATAAAATTTAATCATCAAACATTATTGTTAAACCATTACTCAGGATTCATCATCTTATCCCTTAATAACACTTCCCTATAATATGAAATATGAATCATATATTAAGTTTCCTCAACCTAGTTCAAATTATTCTTCTTATATTTAATGTAAATAATAATGGAGTAATATCTTATACCTTTCACTTGTCATTTGTGGTCTATTTAACTTCGGCAGTATAACCAATACACATGGACCTTCCTGGTTATATTCTAGAGATTTCCCCTTAAGAAATATATTTTCATCATGAATATACATTCCATATATGAAACATTCAATTTAAACTAGATTCCTTTTAGTTCCTTCAATTGACTAAAACCAAAAAGCATATGATGATGAAAACTTATCATAGAAAAAACCCACATAATCATGAAAAATTACCTATTGGATGTCTAAATAATGAAACATACCACTTTAATCTATTACAATTAGGTTTATCATAGTTTATTAAAACTAATATTTTATTTAAATTCCCTTTGTTGTTTTGTAAAGATTTTTTGAATTCCCATATCATGTTTACAAGGTGTGTCAAACTAGGTGTGTAGCAAGGTCTATTGTTGTGGACTAGTTCTCGATCAATTCTAGATCAATTCCATTTTCCAGCATTTCTACCCATATGTACATATGTGCCAGCACCACATCCAATTTTAGCATCTAGAGAGTGGTATATTTCTAAGAAAACACTTGCTATATCCTTTACCCAAATTTAAGGACATTTTCCAATACTTTATCTCATCATTAGAATTATCCATAGAGACATCCCTAGACATATCCTTAGAAAAATACCTAGGGTTATCAGTAAATGTTTCTCAACCTATTTTCCAAATGAGGAATAAATCATTCCTTTCATACCAACTATTGTGACTCATGCATAAAATACATTTATATTACATAAATTTATCTGAATATTACAACATTACAAAATTATATGCTTGAGGACCCTAAAAGTTTACTGTATTTGGAATCTTGGAAAATATTCCACTAGTTTCGTGAAAGATCTTAAACAACTCCCTTAAAGATCTCCCCTTTGTTAATCATACTTTATACCATTATTTATCACCTAGGAAAAGGAATCACAAGAAATGGGTGAGGTCAAATTTTTAGTAAGGTCAAATAAATGAAATGTGTAATCATATCATGATAATAATGGTATAAGAACATGAGCTTAACATTTGAATATTATACCATTCTTATCAATCATTGAAAAAATGAGACATTTAATATAGAATGGATGTTCATGAGACATTAATCATATTATAATAAACAACATGAACCATGTTAGAATATTATATGCATAAGACATAGAATTAATGTAAAACATATAAAAATGTAATATATTTCCTAATAAGTCAAGCCGAATTTCTAAAAATTTATTAGGGAATTTCATGCAGACTACACCATCTGGGCGGGACACACCCCCATCCCCAATCATAGTCATTTCCTTATAATGGATTGGGTTTCCCCATATTCCCATAGATAATCAAGTTTACCTATATTCCCATAGTAGATAAAGTTTCCATATCTTTCAATGTGGGATCTGGTATCCCTATCATTATATAGTGGATTAGGACATAACGATTTCACATTTTGGATCAAGATGAAAATGTTTCCCATTTTAGATCAAGCCCGTCAAATTGTTTCCCATCATTATATGATGATATATAATTATTTAACAATTGTATTGGGGAGAGATATAGGCACCACCCATCGCCTAATAGAATCATACAAATATGTTCCCTAAGATAATTAAATTTTGATCATATCATGACCGATAAAAACATATTTTTTCCATAAACATCATATCATAACCCAAAAAATGAAATTGGTTTCATAAAATTTCATCATATCATTACCTATGGAAAATATTTATGTTTCATAATCATTTCATAAAATAATTACTCATGAATGGATATAGTTTTCAAATCAATATAACATGTTTAAGAGTAAAGGCTGTCATTAACATCATTCCATCTAAACATAAACTATTAAAAAATGAATATGAATGGTATTCTTAGATATTATCCACAGTTAATAAAAACCTATATAAAAGTTTGTTATATTAGATGGATAATGATTTTGAAATATCACATTAAACATTTCAGAACAAAAATGGACTTTTTTAAAAAAATTCACTTATATAAAAAAATTTCAAAATAATTTTCTTATAAATAAATCTATACTTTTTTTAAAACATTTTTTTATAAGAATATATTTTAGGTTATGAATTTTTTTTTTAAACATAAAGAATTTTTAAAACATTTTTTTGTCCAAAATATATTTGAAAACATATAATGGATTCCGGAAAAAATTTATGAAACCCTTTTTCTTGAAAAAAACCTGAAAACTCATAAATAATTCCTGAAACCCTTTTTGAAAACATTTTTATTTGAAAATAAATTTAAAACCTAAAAGGAAGCCTCAAATCATTTTAAAAACAATTTTATTTGAAAAATAATTTAAATTCAAAAAATTTCCATAATATTAGGAAACAAAATTTTTTATAAATAATCTTATAAAATTATAACTGGGGATTTAAAGAAATGATGGTCATTATATCTGGTATGTCTATACATGTCAGACATTCCTTCATCACTTTAAATGTTTTGAAAAGTTCCTTGATTTGAAAATGAAAAGAAGAATAATTTTAAAACTATTTTATAAATTGGTAAAACATGGGTAAAAAAATAGATGAAACACCATTGGATAAAATTAAAATAGTTTTCAAAATATTTTTTGATACATTGTTTTTGAAAGAACACATATTTCCAACTGATAGGAGAAATAAAGTCAAAATTTCATTAAAAAAATCTTAATTATATTAAGTAAAAAAGAGTGGTAAAATGTTATAATTTTTTTGATATAACATTAATAACCATATGTTATTAAAATTAATTAATTTTATTGAGATATTTATCAGGATATTTCATCAATGGAAGCATAATCATAAACAATCTCAACAAATGAGAAGATTATATCAATAAACTATTACCACTTTGGTAACATTGAATCATAATACCCATGAAATAATAAAATTATATGAAGCATAAAATATAATTACTGGAAGGATATTACTGATATAACATATTAATGGGTAGTATATATATCCCTTATAAAAATATAGGTGTATAACATGGCATATATTATAAAGAAGGAGAAATGAGAAAAAATTACGTTATCGAGTTAGTACCTTTTGAACCACTAAACCCATGAATTAAAGTTCAAAAACATATTTTTAAATAACCATAACATTAATTATATGAATAATATAACACATTCGTGGGATCTATATGATCCGCACAAAATAAATTAATGATTAATTAGGCATAAGTCTCACATAATTAAAAGTGAGATGAGAAAAACCCTTACTACTTAAGTAACTTTAGAATCAAGATACGAATGGAATAATAACATAAATAAAATATTTTAATGTAATTAATTAATGTAAATTAATTATACAAATATTCATATGGAAGTATATACACCACACAAAATATTCGAGTGTTGAATATGGATTGTATCTCACGAAAATAAAAAGTTAGATGAAAATACCTTACCTTAGGTCTTGAAATTATTTATACACATTCAAAAAACATTAATAATAAATATAAGTTAATTTTATATCATTAATAGAACCATATTGTTATATCTCATACCATATATTATTTTTATGACATTATATTACCTATTTATTTACAACTCCATGTTAATGTTTCATTTCACGTAATATCTTCTTTATTTTTCCTATATGTTTTGGCTTGTTTTTCTTGATCATATTACTTAGATAATTATTAAATTATTTAAATTTTTTAAATCAGGTTATAAATATCAAATATATTTTCTATATATATATATATAATGATCTATAAAATATAGAAATATGAAATGGAATACACCGTTCAGGGAGGCAGTAGGCCATCGGAACTCATGAACGCTCTTTTCATTTTGCTGTCATGTAGAAATAATGAAATTAAATGAAATATATTTGTATATATATAATATCATTAAATTATAATTATTATTTCATATATATTATGTAATTTAAATAAATCCATCCTTAATACATTCCAGGTAGAGTGTGAATGAATCACTTCGTTTGAGGTGGCGGTAATCCACACGTCCCCAAACGAAGTTATCATATTTACAAAAAATAAAAATTAGAAAGGTATGTTTTATATAAGAATTAAATAAACATAAATAAATCATAAATACAATAAAAATAATATTAAAATATATTTTTCATCATTATTCCCAACCATGATAGGAGGTAATGGAAAAAATGAACAACATCGTTTCGTGAGGTGGTAGCTCACCGTACATAGGAATGGTAAGATTGTTACCCATTAGATTGAAGTGTGTGTAAGTTTAGTTTAGAAAATTATAATAATAACATCTCAGTATATTTTTGATACTTTGGTTATTATATAATAATGTAATTATAAGAGTTTAGTGGTTGGATAATGAAAATAAAACAATGGATCTTGAAGAAGGATATTAAATCTTCTTTTGGTAACTCATCTTGGTTTGCAAAAAAGGGATTTCTTGGTTGGATTTCGTCCCAAAGGCAGGTTTATAAAATTAGGGTAAGTATTTTTGGATCTTATTTTATAAGATTTTGGGTGAGAAAAATGGCTTGAGAGGTGTGAATAAGTGGGAGGGGTGAATTATTTTTTACAGTGGAGGGCGAGTGGAATTCCTATAAAGTTTTGGAATGGGAATTCCACCCACATTTTTTCCATTTCACGGGGAACCAATAATTTTCAAAATTATATAAAAATGAGGATAGGGTAGAAATATGGACTGAAAATGTTTTTTGGACTTGTTTATATGTCATTTTGGACCTTCAGTTTATGGTTTGTCCGTTGATAAGCTAGTTTTTATCTTGATTATTGTAGTTAATTTTAATCACAATCACTAATATTTTTGATAAAAAACTAATTTAAAGTTATTGTGAATTATAAATTACTCTTATTTTAAATACTGAATCAATTTTTCAATGTTAAAATCATATAAGGTGTAGAAGTTAACTTGAATTTAATCCCACAAACGTGGTGATAAATAGGGTATAAAAAGTAAAAATGATCAAAATATTGAAATGTTTTTATATCTAATTTCGTTGTGAAATTTATTCCAATGACCTAATTTGGACTAATTGATTTAAAATTGATATAATGAAATTTTTTAAAAAACTATAATAAAATTTAACAATATAATTATATTAGATGAAAAATGTGTTTTCAATTAAAATCTATTGTTTTCATTAATCATCAAAAAATAAAAATTCTCATAAAAATACCAAAAATTCATGAAAAGTAGATTTTTATATAATTATTCCAAAAATTATATTTCCATTTTAAAATAAAACTTATAAAAGTGTCAAAAACAATCTTTAAAATGTGTTATCCACTAAAAGGATGTAAAAATAACTTTTAGAAATATACATCTTCTACTCATTAAATTAGATTTATTCGTATCTTATAACTATAAAATATATTCAATGTGTATAAAAAAATTTAATGAATATATAATATATAAATTTTAATTAAAACATGTATAAAAAGTTTTTTGTTTAATTTTTTGAGATAAAAATTGGTTATTACATAGAAAAATTGTTTTCTTAGAAAATGGATTCTTCCTTCTCAAATACACCTTGCATTCATGTAAACCTAATTTAATAACTAAAGGATTAATTTTATATAATTGTGTAGATCATATTTTTAAAATTTATTTAATCTTATTCATAAAAGCCATTCCAATTTTTAGGTAGTAACCATAATAATATTTTAATAATAATACTTATAGTATATTATAGTTCGGTGACACTCGACCATACTTGAAACACAAGATATCAAAGGAAATCAGTATTGTGTGTAATATATTCCAAACATAGTATTTCATGTACCACAAGAAAATATAATTGTTGTTTATAGTGAAATATTGACTTTGTGTTGCTTATAATGTAAGACACACTTTCTGCTTTCATATAAAATATGTTATATTCAGTGTTGTGTGAAACAAAAAGTATCCAAAAGATTAAAATAATTCAAAAATTATAGAGTTTCTATAGAATTAGGAACTCATTACAAACAGTAATTTAAGTGATTTCGTAGGAGAAAACTAGGGAAATTGGGAACCTAGACCTTATATCATATCGACCAGTGGAAAGAAGCACCATTTTTAGTCTTCTAAAAGGAACAACAACAGCCATAGTGTGCACCCAGGTGGCTAGGAGGTATTTCATTAGACTAGTATGATAGGAAACATGATGAACTGGTGTATTAAGGAAACTATCTAGTTTTATCATCGAGGAAAGAAGGTTCATATTCAGTAATTTTGAAGATATTTACCTCCAATGTCTAATGAGAGTGTATCTATAATGAATCTACTATCTTAAAGGGTTTCATCAACCCATTTCAGGAAGGGAGAAAGAGTATTACCATCCCATTAGGTTGAGGAGGTTTTAATGTCCATGGGATCTAGAAGAAAGACATATATAACCATAGGAGTGGGATTCCTACGGTAGACATGTTGTATCTTAGGGCCACATGCATGGATAGATATATTTTGTGTAAATGATCCCTAGGGATAAGATTTCCATTCCATATATAGTTAGAGGTATGATATTAGTATCCAATAATCTTGTTTTTTCATTGTTTTGTACAGGTTCATTGGGCTCCTTGATATATGTTTCTATTATATAGATCCTTGACACCAATTTTGATAATTATGTCTAGTAATGACACTTGATACCCCATTATGAATTCTATCAGAATGTGAACATCAATGAAAGTTTTCCCCATTAAGTTAGACATGTATCATTTCTTATGGGACCTTATTGTCATTAATATTATATATTTGTATATCATTATCCTGATTGAATAGTTTGTTCATTATCATGTAATTTCAATTTCCTTCATCATAATGTGTCACATAACCAGCGGGTGATGGAAATATTCAAAATGGTGAATGGGATGTCCAAGAATGTTGTACTGGACCCAAACATCATGCGATGGGTAGAGTGATAGGATATATTGGTAGAAATTATATGGATGATTAGGGAATGAGATAGCCTATGTTCGCTCTCATATTGTATCATTTTGGGGATGAATTTTCTCATGAATTTTATAGAATACCACATGAGAGGTAATTAGAGTTTACTATTGATTTATTTCTATGATTAGAATTGGTATCAATATCTTCTTATAGGATAGAAACTACTAAGGTGTAGGAGCTCAAGAGGTAGTTATAATACATGGAAACTACTATTTTTATACTACACAATACTTCACCATGGTGTTCGCCTATGAATTTATCAATGATGTTTGATGGGACCTCCAAGGTTTGAATTGATTATGATAGATTAAATCTGATTTAGTTCTAAAATAGTATCTACTACCTCATATAGACAACATGTAGCAATAACTATGAGGTGAAGGGGTTTTCTCCAAGATCAATATTTTGGTCAATCAACCATCAGGTGAATGTTAAACCAATGAATATATCATTTATAGTAGTCCGTAATAGATATGTATTTTATGAGTATTTATTCAATTTGTCCAATATTTTTAAGGAACTAATAATATTAATTGGTTTTATTAAATGGGATTTCCACCTGTATATGGATTCACTGGTGGAAGTCTTCATGTATGATATAATGGTTTACTCATATACTTGGAAAGGAAAATACTAGCATCTTGATATCATTTTTTCACACTAATTTATTATCATATAATTGATAGACAAACCAAATTCCACTTTTGGATTGAGAAGGTTCAATTCCGAGGTCACATTATCACATAGATATGATTCTTAGTTCCCCTATAGAAGGTCAGAGCAATAGTTTTTGTATAGTATCCCAATAAAATATTTTACATAAGGTGTTTCTTAGTGATTGATGGATATTAAAAATATTTCTATTGTATTTATCAATTATTTATGCCCATATCAATTCCTTGACCAAGAAAGGTGTCATGTTTACATGATCAAAAACATTTGACAAATGCTATCTAGAGCTGAATGGGGTATTGAATTCAGTGTACATCATGATTTTACCAAAGAATGGAAGGGGAAACAAGATTTATTGTGATGCATCATAAATTAGGTTAAAATCTCTTCTGATGTTGAGAGATCATGTCCAATAAAAAATGACTCATCAGTTGAGCCCTCATGAGTGTAATCACCCTCCAAACTATCTCAAGATAGAAACATTGGATCATGTCTTGAATTGATGAATGAATTAATTACATGGTAACTATTTTTTTGGTGTATATAGACTACAAAAGTCTCAACTATATATTAACATATCATGAATTGATCCTTAAAAAGATATATTTTTTCACTTCCAACATTAATTTTACTTTCAGATTGCTTAGATTCTTGGTAAAGACAATAATTTTGTTGATTCTTTGAATTGTAATACATATATATTGGCATTTCCGGAGGCCAATAGGGAGTGGTAGTTTATGGAACTCTTTTATGAGATATATTTTCTAGTTTATGACCATCAAGGATAACCAATAATCACATCATTATTAATAACTTCTTAAATTGTAGATACAGAAAAAATATGTAACCTTCATATCCCAAGGGTTTGGTCCTATAAGAGATAATTTCATGCTAGGATTCATCATCTAGTTGAGTTGTTAACAAGGATGAGTTATTTCACATTCAATGACTCATCTGGGTTCCCGAATACCTATGAGAGTATTTAATGAAAGAGTGTCATTCCACTTCTCAGTTACTACATCCTAGTCTTACCAAGATGTACTTTGATTTATGCTGCCAGTATTAGTGGCCTATTATGAAAAGGGATATATTTGGTTTCATTACATTGTGTTCCACCTATCAGAAGGTAAATGTAAAAAACTAGCTGATTTATAGTATTTTTTTGTAATTGATTATTATTGGGTGGAAATGGGATGATTCCTCAACAAATTTTGTTAGGGGATTGCATATGATACATTTAGGCTGTGATATGATATGGGTGATTATAGAGAGATTGAAAAATGTCTATCACTTTATCATTATTAGATTGACCATTATATTTGATGATATATACTAGATTTATGTCATATATATCATATTTCATCCAAGATATAAATGTGATATTGTATCAAAAAGAATGATCATTTTAAATTATTGCTATGGAAGGGGTTATAGAGGGAACTAGGTTCACAAGTACTACTGAGTACAACCTATATCCCATAGACTTATTGTCAATTTGAGTGAAAAATAAAGTTTTTAGAGGAAATACCCTTGGAATGTTTCCTAGATTTTACTGGTTCGTATGACAAAAATGAAATTCTCAATGAGTTTTCAAAAAATAATAACTTCCAAGAGAATATACAGATGGATCCATGTAAGGATTTATATAGTAGGTCATTCGGATCAACCCTATGCCAGTTAGAGGTGGAAGAGGTTGTTCTATTGGGACCTCATCACATTAAAAATACTGTGGAGAAGCTACCGTTTATTAAGATGTATATCTGTACTTTTTAGTCTAGGAAAAAGTTATACTATACTTTTTATGGATGATCTTTGGAGTTTGAGATTGGGATTAACGTTTCTTTCTCCATTTTTCCTGCAGTGGGGAATAATAGTTTTCAACAATAAGGGATTCTTTGGAATAATTATGCCAAGAACATAAAAATTTTATATATGGTTGGGTTGGTAGCCTATTAGTTGATGTAAAATCTGAGTTACCAAGCCATATATAGAATCCTATATGTATCTTAGCTTTTCCATAATCATTAATACTTTTCTCATATGGTTTTTCCCAATCATGATGAGTTAGATTTAGAATCATCCATTGAGGATCATCATATACATATCATAGATCGGAGCATGAAGCATTATTGAATAATGTCATATACTCTTGTTTGGGTTTTATAGTGGAATGTCCTTTTAAAGGATGAGACCAAGGAGAAAGAAGTTTATATATGTTCTTAGTGGAAAGATATTTTTTCAAATTATTCATTACCACCCAAGAAGGGAAACATTGGTATGGATTAATTAAAGGATAGGAGATTATAAGATACAAGATTTTATAATGAGGTATGAGTCCATTATATTTCAATTAAAAAATATTATTTCCAAACTAATGGAGGTGATTAAGGGAATGAGAAAGGGTTCGATGGTGTCCCGAGATTGTTCAAAAAATAGATATCAACTTTTTTTAGAAACATTCTAAGGAACACGGTTGGCGTATATTTATTAGTAAACCTTAAGATCAACCATGTGCCCCATGTATAGAGGAGCACTCTTTGATAAACCATGTGAGGGAGGTCAAAAGACCATGTGAAAAACTACAATGGAATTATAGAGGGAAACTACATGGGATATATATGGTTCTCTAAACCATTCAAAAAACCCATATGGGTAGTTACATATTGGTAGTAATCCAAAATGATTAGTGCATGGTTTGTAAAAATGATGTAGAAAACCCATTTGATGCTTTTAAAAATGGGAAAACTAACTTTTAAACAATTTTTTTTATATTTTTCTCCTCCCATTTATCTTCATCCTTGTGCACAACATGATCTATTCTTTAGAGACCCAATTTTATTCAGCCATATGATTTATATTAAATTCTTCATCAATGTTTGGAATCATTATTTGTCAATAATGTTAGATCCATACTGGTAAGATCCCCAATCATCTTTCCCCCTTCCATTGATTATCACGCATTATAGAATGCTAAATTTTCATGAGAAAATACTCCCTATTTTTAGGAAATTTCTCTATTTGATGATTTCATCCATTCTAGCCTGAATTAGATGCCAATAACAAACAAGACATCCATTGAACACATTTTTTATGTTGTACCATTTCACATCCCTATTTTTATTTTTACCATTTATTTTTGGATTTCATTTTTTATTTTTAATTTAAAATTAGTTTTAGAGGTTTTAGATCAAAATTTGGAGTATTGGGTTGTTTTTCCACTGTTTCATGGTTTTGATACATGATTAAGGGGAAACTAAATGAACTCTTGACACGAGGTCTATTTTTACATCATTTTCCACTTATACTTTTTTTATAATTAGTATTTGATTGTTATATTGAAATAGTGTGAATTTCAAGAGAAACCCTGCAGTTATTGGGGTGTCCAAGGATGATGGTATATGACTTGAGCACGGTTGGTCCAAACCCAAAAACTAGAATATACATGGACGAAAAGGGTTTGACTGAACCACACTCTGTGGTCGGTGCATGGTCACCGAAACCAAGTGGCCAAACTAAATGGGCGTCAAGTTAGTCCAATAAGGGATTCATGGATTGTACATAGTTTCCCAAACTATGTGACTAAACCATTCACAGTGCCCAAATTCATTAAAAATGTGATATTACCATTTCTCCCTCCTTGATTTTTTACCCCAAAACCCATACTTCCCTAAAATATCTCATGAAATTGGGGGATATTTATTCTCTTCATCAAAATTCCCAGCTCTTTCCATTAGGATTCAAAGTGTATTTCTTCATGTTTTTTTTATTTCATCAAGGAAATCCCTTCCCCTCTTATTAATCTTCTATCTTATTTCATTTTAATATTGGCATATCCTCTCCATTAGTTCCTTTATTATAGGATTCATGTAAATATAAGTTTAAATTGGTGTTTCTAATCTTTTGAATATTTATTTTGGTTGTTCTAACTTCTTCAGACAACTTTGAATTCGTTTTGTGTTATCATTGACATAATTAAGTGAGTTTTAGGTAGGGCCATAAATCCATTTCAATTTGATTTTAATAAATCATGGAATTATTTTCATCCAAACCTTTTTTGTAAAAATTAGTGGTTAATTATTTTTATAATAATATTTTGATGTGAAATTGTGTGAAATTCCCCTTCTGTTGAATTGTATGTATTTTTCTTAAAACATCATAAACTAGGTTTTTGTTAAAATTCCATGTTGTATTTTATAGGTCTTTTGTGGTTTTTGCTTGGTTTTTTTGGTTTTAAAATGTGTTTTAAATGTTTCAAAAAACATCAAGTGTTTTATTTATCATTTTCTTAAATGTTTATTCACTAAAAGGTCACATAAGATTAGTTTGACATCTTTATAAATTGGTACACTTTTGAAAACTCACCTAAGGGTGAGTACCTTTTCTTGTTTATTGAAAAAGGGAATTGAAGGTCATTTTTACGGGACTCCCCTCATGTATTTTTAGTTCACTATCAAAGGTTCTATCTCTTGGTCTGATTTGTGGGTGGTTCTTATGTGTGTTTCTTATGTCTACTTTTTATATATATATAGTCAATTGTTTTTAATTACTTAGATCACCCCAAAATTTGACATGTTGTTGGAACCTAGCATAGATTGTAGATTATTGAAGAAGACTTACCACACTAGTTTAGGGTTATGTTATGGATAATGAACCATAGTATGAATTTTTTCTACTTTGGGATAATGCCCCATTGTTAGGCCAGGTAGGGTACAACTGATCATGAGTAGTGTTTGATTACATCAAGCATGCCAACAAGATAGATCATGGATAGTATGTTTTAGATTATCCCCTTTTATCCTAGGTATTACCATGTATCACTATAACTTATTTAATTGTGGTAGATAATTTAGGTGCCTCATCTAAATTGGTTAGATGTGTTTTATCTTCCATTGAACTCATTGTGTGGTCACTACTTATTCTATCTTTTCATGGTGTATCATATTGGAAAAAATAATTATAGGTTTTTAATAGATTCATGGAGAAATTTCTTTACTATATTTCACACTCCATTCAAATTTTAAAAATAATATCATTCTTCATGCTCTACCTCTCCCAATCTAAATTCATAATGACTCCATCATATGGAAAAAGAATCCTTAATTATAGTAAAAGTGAAATGGACCATGAATTGTTTTAAAAGGGAAATTTATAAAAATCTGTATTTTGAAATTGTATTTTGATTGAATAGTTGAAGGATATTTTATTTAAATGAAATTATTTGGGAATTGTTTACATGGTTATGCCTACTATGTTTCAATAATCACAATAATAATTTCAATCCATTTATGAGCCTCACGTGCATATTTTATCTTGGTTTCAAACACCATAGAGCGATGTTGAGTTTTGGGATTGTATAGTGACCCATGAGGTTATATGGAGATTTAGTGGTCATCATGTTCAGTTTTTTTTATTTTTAATTAATGTTTTGGGTTCTTTAATTATATTTTATTTTTATTTGGGTTGTTAATTTATTTACCACATATTTTATTTACTTATATTGGGCAAATATTATTCCCAATATCTCTCATTATTCACCATAGCTCTTGTCACAACCCTGGGCGGATTGAGAACATACCTCACAGATGTCGTGGGCTGGCTCTTGTGATGAGTTTTGGGTCAATCTAGGTTAGTTAGGAAAAATGGTATCAAAGCTAGGGATCTATAGAGGATAATGATTTTAGAGAACCTTTTTGATATTCAGGATATCAAGGTGGAAAAAGTTGGACTGTTGGAAAATGGTGTTTAGGTATGAAGAAGTGTCTAGAAAAACATTAGGTGTTGAACTTTAGATTACCACCAGATTTTAGGATTTTGATTTTTCCTTATTTATTATTGTTTTGGGGAATAAAATTGAGGTTGGGCTAGTAGAACTTTTTGAGCTCACATGTCATGGAAATCCACATGGATCATAGGGATTTGGTCTTACATAACACTATGTGGTTGTGGTATGATAGGAATATGGCCACCAACCCTAGGTCTAATTCACCCATTTCCACTATTCCACTTTGATAATTTATTTATTTCTTTACTAATTTTAAAATTATCACGAATACCTTGTTTTGCTTTAAAAAACAATATTTCAAATGGAATGTTTGGTTTTCATAAATAATGAGTGAGATGGCATATTCATTTGATAAAAATCATGGTAAATGGGTTCTCAATAAAGTGATTTTTGATAAAAATGTTTTTTTAATAAAATGATATTTAATGAAATGAACATTGTTTTAAAATGAGAAGGGTTTTTAATGGGAAAACATTGGATTTATTTATAGAATTTATGGGATTGTTTTAAATGAAACAGATTAGAGTGTGTAGTTGGGAAATGGTTTTTGAAGTGGTGGTTAGTGATTTATCTAAAAAAATTGTGAAATTTTTTAATTGGTATTATTTTTACAGTTGATATTTAATTGTGATGAGTTATTTATCATGACTTGACTTAGATTTATTTTTCTGTTCCCTTAATATTTTGAGTATGCACCCACAAATTCTTCTATTTATATTCTATTTTTAGTTATGGTGGTATCACCATTAACAAACCCACCATTTGATCAATCTATAGACTTCCTCCTCGAGTCTCAAAAGTTGAATCATCTTCTCTTTTTGATTAACTAGATAGTTTTGATATAGTAGAGTGGATGTGTAAAATCAAAATAATCATTTGTTTCTAAGAGTTTTCTGATTCTATAAAAGTAAATTTCAATAAAATTATTTCCAATGGTCTATGTTGGATGTGGTGTAAATGAGTCATTAAGAAAAAGCCTTAAGAATAACACTCATGGTAATTCATCAAGGTTTTATTTGTCCGACAAAACTTCTCTAAGGATATGAATGTGGAAGAGTAAATATATATGTATTTCCTACAAAATGGGAATTTGTTGACTTTAGTGCTAATTATTTTGTGTATTTAGTTTCCTATATCTCTTAGTTGTTCAATGATGATTATAGGAAAGCCTGACATTTTGATAATAGAATCATCTTGATCTTCTGTCAAGGGTTTCAAAATTTAATCTAGCTTCTTTTTTCAATGTGTTCAGGAAAAATGTTTGGGTTGAGTTCTCATTTATAGGGGAGTTTAAGGAATCTAATCCTCCTCCAATCTCTCAATGTGGTGATTGGTATTCCAATAATGAAACGGGAAAGAGAATCGAAGATGAATGTGTTTGTGGAGGAATTAATAGGTCTTTTGATCCCCCATTATCTCCTTCTATGAATGGGATATTGGTATTTCATTAATGAGGAAAGAGTGGTCACAAAAATACATTGTGTCTAAGTTCTCTAATGATTTTTCATTCCTTCATTAATTTAGACAATCTCTAAAAAATCTGTAAGGTTGTCTCTCAAAAAAAGTGGATCCAAATCCACTCCCTCAAATAAGGGAATATCTCAATAGGAGGAATGTGTCTCCATTGTGAGTTATTTATGATAGTTTTGATATAAATTATATTTTCATTATACTAATTAAATCACGTGCTTATTCATTTTTTTGGATGAAGAATGATTTTTTGTCTCTCTTAGGAAATTATTTTTTAAATGGAAGCATCTTTTGAGTTGTTCTAGATTTAATCATTTCGAAGTGAAAGTGAAATATGTTGTGTGTCTTGTTTCTATATATTAGATCATTTTTGGGGATGTGTTTTTTTGTTCAAATTTTTTGGGTCATTGTTATATGGTTGGTGTCATTTGTGAATTTGGTTATAATTCTAATTTAGTGGGGATTCCACCACGACCTCTCGTGTTGATTGAAGTAATACCCTTATTTTTATCTTGTTTAATTCTCTTATTATCATTGAAAAACATTTAGATGGGAATTTGATGTCCTCCTATGTCATATATCTTAGAGTTTCCCTTCCCTTGGAATATGTTTGGATTTGAGAGTATGCTAAATGGTTTCGGTTCTGGAATGTGGTTGGGCTAGTGTCATGTGGTTTTCATTATCCATAGTGGAGAAGTTTCAGTCTAATGGTTTTTTCCAAGTAAGATGTGCATGTTTTGTCTTATTGGTGGATACGTTTTTCTTTATATTTAATATTTGAATCATGTGAGTGGATGAAATATTTACTTCTTCTGGATCAATTGAATACTTTCAGTCTTTTTGGGTGAAGAAAACATTATGGTGTTGATAATTTTCAATTTCTAGTTTTAATTTTTTTCTTTCATTTTGGTTTCTAATTTTTTCATTGGATTTTCCTTTTAATTTTGGAGGGATTAGATTTATTTTTTTGTATTTTCCTTTTTTCACTCTATTTCACTATTTAGGTGCATGGTTATGGGTAAACTATGTCACCTCCTAATGTTGAGTGTATTTTCTATTAATTTTACACATGCATGGTTTGAATTTCATGGGTAGTGCATGATTAGATTAAAACTATGATATTCTTAGTAGAAACTGTATAGGTCTCAGGGTGTCCCAACATGAGGGTGCACTTCTTGATCATGGTTGGACCAAACCATGTGAAAAGAAATTGTATGAATCAAAAAAATTGATAGAATGAAACCATAAATTTGGAACATGATTTAACAAATGTTTGTCCAAACCATGTAGGTGTCCTTTGAGTACAATATGGGTTCACTGTTAGCAGATGGTTTCCAAAACCATGCGACCAAATCATATGGAGTGCCCATATTCTTAAAATTTTGTTTTTAACTATTTTCTAGCCTTATTTTTTTAGCCCCAAATTCCTCCTTCCCTCTTTTCTCATGTGACCTAGGGAGTCCTTTCCCTCTCTTATTCATGATTCTAATCTCCTTACTTGGTGATTGCACTTGGTTTACATTGGGTTTTGGTGGGATTTATTCAAGGTGATCCATTATCATAATATTAATCTTCTCTCTTATTTCATTTTATTCATGTTTTCTCTACTAACATGATTTATTTAACCTAATATTAATTATTCCTTAGGTTTATGTTTTGGTTTTTTTATCATTAAGTTTACGTTTATGTGTTATTTCTTCTTTGGACCACTTTGAAGCTTTTTTTAATTGCCCTTCTCAAAGCACCGTGAGTTTGAGGTAATATCCCCTATTCATTGGGAATTGAGTTTAAAGAATAATTGTTTTATTTCCTTTTGAACCTTCTTTGTTTACTAATTAGTTATTCATTATTTTTGTAATATTTTTTTTAATATTAAGTTAAATTTTCCTTGAATTGAATTTTATGGAATTTTTTTACTATAATTTATACACCATGTATTCGTTAAAATTTCCAGTTGGATTTTATAATTTTTGTGTGGTTGCGAAATGGTTTTTTGGTTTTCTAAAAAAAATTTAAACATTTTTTTAGAATATAAATTAATTTATTTGGACTCTTTCTAAATTTTTTATCTTCATTGTCATAGGAGGTCCATTTTGGCATCTCTATAAATTGGTCCTTTTTTAAGACTCCACTAGGGGTGAGTCCCTTTACTTTTTTATTAAAAATTGGAATGGTATGTACGTGGAATGGGGAATACCTAATTTAATATGGGTTCAAAGAAAAATGGATTATCCCTTGTGGTGATTTGGGGTTGATGTTGATGTATATTTCTTGTATCTACTCTTTATATATATAGTCAATTGGTTTACATTACTTGTATAACCATTACTTTTTTCATGAAATGGGAACGGAACATAGCTAGAAGATTATTTGATAAAACTTTCTGCACTATTATAGGATTATTCTTAGGATATTGTCCCATAGTACATGTTATCTCTACATTGTGATTATTCCCCTCATTTAGGCCATGTAGGGTACAACTGAGCATGAGGGTTATTTGATTACATTATACATAGCAAAATTATGGATCATTGATAGTATGTTCTATATTATAACATGATATCTTATGAATTCAAATGTTTCCAAGCAATTTATTTATATATGCATGATAATTTAGTTGCATTAGCTGATTTGGTTACATGTGTGTTGTCTTCCATTACCCTCATTGTTTTGTTAGTTCTTATACTTTCTTTTCATGGTGTACCTTTTTGGTAAAACATAGTTTTTTTAGATGTTTAAAGGAAAATTCTTTTGACAATGTTTCACACTCTTTTACCCCTTTTAAATAAAAAAATCATTCTTCATGTTGTCCCTCCCCCTCTCTAAAATGCTAAAGCCCCTATCTTCGGGAAATGGAATCCAATTTTAAACTAAACATGAAATTAACCATGATTTTCTATAAAAAGGAAATATATGAAAATTATTTTTTAGAAATTATAGTTCTATCTAATATTAGAAGAATTTCTTAATTATAGTAAATTCATAGATAATTGATTAGTTGGAAAATTCCTACTAAGTTTTAACACTCATTCCTAAAATTTCACACATATATTTATCCTAGGGTGCAAGTTATAGATTGGTATTAATTGTTATAGAGTAATGTTGGGTTTTCATATCACAGTGTGAAACATGGGGTCACATGTATATTTAGTTTTAATCATGTTTTATTTGGTTTTATTTATAGTTTATGCTCTGTGTTCTTGATGTATATTTTATTTTACTTTGGTTAGAACATTTATTTTACACTTATTTTGTATATTTATATTGGAAAAAACCATTCCCACTGTCTCTTGTTGATTCCCTTGGTGCATGTCTCCACCATGGGGAGATTAGGAAAGAACATTTGGGATGTCGTGGGTCAGATAGGGTGACTATTTTAAGTTCATATTGTGCTCGTTCATGAAGTATCATTCTTTTCACTAAATGTTTAGTTTCCTATATATACTGTCATTTTTTCAAAGGCCAATGTTCCCATGATACACATCTTAAATGATGTTTTTCTTAAATTGAAAGTGTGGTTATATTTTATTATGAACCATGTGATCTATAATCACTGACAAGGGTTGAAAACCCTAAATATAACAACCACATTGGGTGTTTTGCTAAAATAAAAAGCAACCTTGAGTTTATTATAATTTTTATTTTCCTTTTGATGTGAAATAATTACCCATTGAAATATGGAGGTTATAATTAATTAAATAAACGGGGCTTAATCACAATAAATGGAAGGGTTTATCCCATTCTAGTATATATAAACTTAAGTAATTTGTTTGAACATCTTTATTAGGTTATTAGAAATATCCTTTTTAAATGATGTGGAAGGAAATATCCATGACACAAAACACACTCAAATGATTGAGTGAGGTGGGTTGTCTAGCCCCAACTATGCCTCACTATATGCCAAAAGAATTCAAAGAGTAGTGGAAGTGTGAGGATTATAGTTGGTAGAAAATTCCCCTTGATAAATAGTAATCACAATAATGTAAATAAAAAATGGAGTAGTGTAAAGAATTGAAATAATTAAAATAATCAAAAAGAAAACCACAACTTAATAAACGATGTTTCAAAAAACCCAAATAATAATAAACCATGTAATGATTTTTTGGAAGGCAACTAAATGAAATGTCAAAATTAATGTGGATAAAAGTCTAAAATGACTCAAAGAAATATTCAAAAATACCATGGTCATGAACCCCATGTTGGTAGCTTCTCCATTATTCAAACAATATAACAAGCAATAAAAAAATATATCCCTTTCCCTTGTCCAAACCTAAATCTATGAAATATTCCTAGGTATAAAATCACACCTTGAATAGTGTGTGATTAAAATGTAGTAGTTCTACACCATAATGTTTAAAAAAATCTAGTCTAAAAAATAAGTGCATGAAATGAAGTGATAAAATAGGGCGTGGAGTCACCTATAATGGGTGGATCAAACTAAGAATATCACAAAAATATAGTCCCTTCTTACAAGATATCATTAAATATCTCCCTAAAATATCTATTATTATCATACTCCCCACCCTTAGGAGTGAATTTACTATGAAACTTACACCTTGGTGGTTTGTATCCCATGAATCAGGTGCTTTGGTTGTCCAAGACCCATGCATTGTGCCCTGAAGAAAGAGAACAACTATTCACCTTCATCTTAGGTGTCTTATATAATGCTCTAAATATCCCATCATAAGTATATTCCATGATATACATTAATCTTAATTAATAATATGATAAACATCCCTTAGGTATCCATCATATTTGAGTCAATCCCAAACAATTCAAGTAAACAAAGGCTAAAAACCATGTATGTCAAGAACGTCATCATAATACCTAATTATTAATTCATCACATTACCATTAAAGAAAACTCCCAAATTAAACACTATAAAAATTCATAATATCCTGTAATTTAAAAAATTTACATTTTTAAGCCCAATAAAATTTCAAAATTATAGGTTAATTAATAATTTCAATGCGAGGATCACCCTATGGGTGGTCATAAGACAATTCTCTATACCAACGAACTAAAGGTCATACAATGGGATGTCTAAACACATTATAACCATCCAGAAATGATGTTTCCAATTATTTATGTCATTCACTTGGAATTCTAGTGAGATTTATAGTAATTCTACATTCAAATATAATTTAAATAGACCTAATGTATTCATTATATACCACAAAACTATAAATAAGAAATCCCATTGATAAAATCACATGTATATGGTAGTGACTGAATTTCCCCTTCTCTTAAATGAGAAATAGATATTCCAGTAACAATGGGTTGGGATTCCAAAGATGAATTAGAAGTCTTACCTTCAATATCTAGGTTTATAATGCTAGGAGATGATGGATCCTCACTCCTAGTTCATATGGGTTCCCGGATATCACCACTATAAAGGGTTTGAGAGAATAGGTATGTGATTTTACTCACATAGGACAGGTGGGTTTAAAATTGGGCTAGGTGGGTCAAATTCAGGAATGAAATTGGATTCACATCATAATAGTCTTGATTTCATTATTTTTATCAACATCTGTCATCCGTGTTTTAAAAAGGCTTAAAAATAAATTTCACGTAGTGAAATGGATCCAAGGCATGAATTTTATTTTCTTGGGGACCATTCAGGGGGTAAAAGAAATACATGGAGTGATTTAAATTTAGAGGTTGAATTAAATTCCTAAGGTCTTCAGAGTAAAAATCTTGTTGTGAATTCATTCTGCAATAAGAACTCACCTTCACATAATTCTGCATCCATAAAAAACATAACCCAGCATAGTCATAGTCTCAGAAAATAAAAGGATGAAATAAAAGGAAATCCAACTCAATGTTTTTTTAAAAAAAACATAGAAATATATATACATAGGTGAAATGGGATCTCATATCCTTTATAGAATATAATAACTCATAATTGAGATGCTCTAATAATCATTGTGGGGTATCAGTGAACAATTTGGTCCACTGTGTCAGCATATAAGATCCCTTATCTGATGCGTCCTCCTCATAATGACAATTCTTCCACTATAACCATAATATAAGCATGATCTTTTTAGGAATATTTTACTCACTATAGTCTATTATATGAATTAGATGCTCATAAAAAGACTCATTAACATGTTACTTAATGTCAAAAAAAATCTTATATGTTAGACATTTTAAGATGATATCTCAAATTTTATGATAGGTGAAACACACCATGCATTGTTCTATATCACTAAGGATTGTATAAAAAGTAAGCCACATTACCAAACCTCTCTAATATCTCAAATGACCCAAAAATCATTGGCACATTCTCCCCTAATATTAGTGTTCCCCCATCAAGATGACAACCACAGATTAAACTTTTGTCCAACACAAAACTCCATATTTTATCTTTTATGGTCATCATATGAATTATTTTGGCACTATGTAGTCACCACTGACATTCTAATCAACTAAACTAGCTCATATGTCCCAATATGAGACTAGTTCTGATGTGAGATAACTCAACTACATCTAATGAGAAAAGAGTTGAATAACATGATCAATAATTAAAATCCTCAAATGTATCCATTTGGATTTATTCCTATAAGATATTGTTATATGTGAGATCTATGGGTGCAAGATACTACTCCCAATAACCAATGAGATCTTAAACAAAATATCATAAAAGATCCTTTTGGATCTGAGTCATGCATTCAGATTAGACATTATTCTATGGTGATATGTTGTATTCAGAATAACCTATGTTCTCATGTCCTTCCATGTACCATATTAAATAATGATGTGAAATGAGGATCTCTATCTGGATTTATACACCTTAAAAACCATGCAGTCAAACAATCTCGTATATGTAATGACTAATTAGATCATCGATGGTGATGGTCCCCATGATAGGATAGATGTGGGTCACATCTTCATTCAATCCAAAATAACCCATAATTCATCATTATTCTGATGTTATCTTGGTAATAATATCATCAAAATCCATAGTGACTTCATTAAACATCCACTCTAGAATAGGAAGATGTTGTAATATCTTAGACGACATATTATGATAAGAATTCAATTACTAAATGGTGAAACATCTCACCAAAAATCTAGATATTTATTTCTACGTTACTGTACATCAGTACTATCTACAGAGGTCATTATATTTCTTTCATGGTCCAGGATATACCACCTATATATAAGCATGGAAATATTTTATTACCTCATCATCAAATCTCATAGGAACCCAAACACTCCCATGGAAAATATGGGAATTTCCACTAACTAGACACTATCATGATCTTTCCTCCCTAGCATATAATATATCCCTCAAAGGTAATCCCTCTATATCATATAACTACTATCTACATACTAATCCTAAATCATGGTTATAATAGATTTCGAATTCAAAGATACTCATCCCTCAGTCTCCTAAACATCTAGATGCATGTCAGTAATGTATGTAATCATCACCTACTCATCACAAGACTCCCACAAAACTTCTATATGTGTCTTCCCACTGATGTACTTGGAAGAAATGTTTCCCTTTCCTGGAGTGCAAACTACATTAAAATCAAAATACTATGGATACTTCACTGGAATCCACTTCCAAAGGTTCAGGTTTCGTTGGGAAAAGATGTACTTAAAGACCCTATCATCCCTATACACTTCAAATCTCTTAATGAATATATATTTTATGCAGCATCTTATGGCATGTACCCCCACAAATAACTTCATATAATGTATCATATAATTACTCACATGTATTATTATGTGTCTAGATCCATGATAAAACACATGGTCCTCTTGTATTAAAACTGGTTAGATTTTATCTATAGATTCTCATAGTACATGGTATATTCTATACCTATAACATGTAAGGTGAGGATTATTGGCGAGGTCATCCTTCCATTTTATCTCATGACTACATCTCTCACAAGAAACTAACCAAAAAATCACACCATTCATGGTTATCCTAGACATTGATTCTCACAAATTCCAGAAGTCCTCAATGAAATTCTGATAATATACTACTAAACCAATAATTCTCTAAATAATGAATACATTCTTGTGATTTCTCATTATACCATGAATAAAACATTATCTAGTTCTTTTTCCACTCTAACCACTGAGATAATGTGACCCAACAATACTAGTATCTCAATCTAGAAACCACATTTAGATATCTTTGTGTAAATAAGAAGCTCTTCTAGTATAAATAAAATGGTGTTAAGATGTTGGGAATGGTTTTATTTTATCAAGGATTAAAACTATATTTCATCAAATAAATACAAAAAAAAACCAAAAATGTAATGTATATTATTTTAATCAAATAAATGAATAGAACTGGTGAATTCATCTAACTAAATCACATCATGAACTCATACAAAATATAAAAACTCTTAAATGTTTTTAAGTATATTTATATTGGATTCACTCTCAACAAATGGTATAGTGGCCTCAATTTGATCATAAAAAAGATTTTGGCACCTCTCAACTAATCGAATATATCATCATTGCATTGAAGATGATACTGATTATTGACTACCCTCTAGTTTAGTTTCTTCTAATCCACCAATAAATACAATTTCAAATCATCCTTCATAGAAAAAAGGCAATGGAGATCCCATTAGATTAATTCTAGGCCTGATAAATCCATTTTTGTTGAAATCTTCTAACTAAAAATTTTACTCATGACGCACTTCCAGTACCGTTCTATAGGGTAAAATAGTAACTTTCTATGCTCTTGAAACCAACTCATTCCTGAGCTCAATCTCCATCTTCAGTGGTAAGACATAGAAATATTCAATAAATACCTCATGAAAATGGTTTAAAATGGGGTAAAAATATTATTCTTCATTCCTCCATCTTCCAAAAAGGGCTCAATATTTGGTCCATGAGACAATCCAATCTAAACTGCATTGTTCATGTATGACCTTCCTAAATATCCCACACACCCTATTCATCATAGTGACCACATTTTGGTGATTGAAATGTATCTCTCCTTTAGTTATAGTTTATTTGTGCTTGGTATAGAACTAGAAAATCAACACCAAAAATAAATCTAACGCTATATTCTTCAACAGAAAGAGATCCTAAAGGAAAAGGTAGCCACCAATTTCTAGAGAATAATCAATGAAACATATGATATAATATGATCACACTCCTAGTAGAATGTCAATTTTCATGACCTCATCAATTCTCTCCATAGATAAACTCAAACCATTTCCAAAAATTGAATATGTAAAGGAATGTTATTATCCAATATCAAACTAAATAAAATTTAAGGTATATCATACAAGAAACATACCACTAGAAGATGAACATCTTGCATACAAACTTGTCATATTAGACTATAGAACATACCATTTTCTGAATGATATTTCTCAATATCAAGTATAAATCTCCAATTTTAGTCACTATGAGTGGTATTACTTATTATACAATTGGGAAACACATCCCCAAAATCGTCTTGAACAGAATTTGCAACGACAGGTACGAGTCTACTATGGGGTAGATAAGTCCTTTCTAGAATATGGGGCCTATCTAGATCCCAATACAGTTTTTTACTACTGATAGTGCCTACAAAATCTCTATTGATAACCCAAACCACTACAAGAATGAAACTCAACTATGGTATAAAGACATTATGGATTCTTGTGGAAAAATATTCTACATTGAATGCATTATAAAGGAACATATTTTAAGATGGATTCCCATTACTCTAACTGGTCTACCCACTACTTCCCAGATGATAACAATCATTTCCACACATCTTTCTACTACAAGATGAACTCATATTCACCCTACTAAAATTGACTAGACACCACTCAAGGTCTATCTCAAATTCCCTTCACTGATAAGAGTATTATTCATCCTGTCCATGGGACTGCTCAATCAATATATGCTCAACTGTGACCTTATTTCATAGTGTATCCCATCAAAAAAATGTCTTGCCCTGGTGACCACATCAAATTCCAATAATGGAGAATAATGATACATGTTATTGAAGCATCCAGAGTAGTCCATCACTGAAATGTCTCCCTATGTCAATTACATGAGTTCACAAGCCTTCCCATTATTCAATGTCTCTATATAGTAGTGTCACAAGGATATCACCTTGATTTCCTCTGATGATAACTCTTCTTGATGTATGGGTTACTCTAAAATGTCAAAGCAATGATCATCCAGTAAGCACAACATGGAAGAAGAAAGATTCACCCTCATATATGTTTGTGCCTAGATATTTTTTATGGTCATTTCGGTTGACTCATTCCAAAGATTTACTTCATGGGCCCTCCCTCCCTAGTGAACATATACAAAATATTGAGTTGAAACTCTATCATCGAATCTGACATCAAATGTATAGTGAAATTAGTCTCCCTCTCCATAGATCACAAGACCCTTAGAAAAATATCATGGAGTTTATAGTCTATATGATTCACCAAAATGCATAATATCCTAAAATAGCTTTGTTTTTAATGTTCATATTTCCACTATCTTGATGCTCAAATTGAAGCTAATGAGGAGACTTTTTCTCTAAAATTTTTGAAACACTACCTATAATATACGATACACAACATGGTTACACTAAACAAGTGATAGTAAAATAAAACCACTATCTTAGGGGTCTTCTAAACGTGGTTTAACAATTGAATGGGAATAACATCACAGGTTTTTGAATTATTTTTATTAGCTTTAATAATAATTTAATTTCATAATCTGTATGGTTAGATATATAAAATTTAATTAATATTTCTATATCATGAATACTTATAGTCAATACCTCTCTCTATGTGCCTATAATTATATAAGAGTAAACATATAATATTATACTATCCTTTGTTTAAATCTCAATAAATAGTTACATCACACAACATGTGAATCACTCATGGTAAAGTAACATATAATTTATAAAAATAGAGCATCATGAACAACAAATCCATCCATGTGCACTCAATTTACCCTCTTAAATGGGTCACCTACTCCTATTCATGAGCTCATTTCCAAGACCTAATTCATTCTTGTACCATTTCTAACTTTCCCAAGTAGTAAAGAAATATAAAAGAAACCTAGTCTCTCATACCACTTTGTAATATCCCTGGTCTATCACTACCTTTTATGACTTATTAGGGTGGGTCACAAGACATCAAGTGCTCCTCCTTGTATGCCAATGGTTTTTTTTGAAATTATTGGGGTTGTGAGAGAAATAGTGGTATGGATATTTCTCCATGAAAAAAGTTATCAATACAATGGAAATGTATATTATATTTGAAAAAATAGAGAAAATATTATAAATAATCAAACAAGAAACTATAAAAGTTTACCTGATGAATAAAATAAACCAAATGAAAATAAACTACGTAATATTTGGCTGAAATATAACGAAATTAAATTATAAAATTCATACAGATAAAAGCCTAAACAAACTCAATGAAATACTCCAAAAAACTAGTCCAAACCCCATGTAAGTCCCATCCCCATGAACCTACCCATCCAATACTCAATCAATAAAAATTCCCCCTACCCTTTTCCAAACCTACGTCTATGAAATATACCTGGGTACCAAATGGTAGTTTGAATAGGGTGAGATTAAAACACATTAGGTCAACACCGAATTTTCTAAAAAAATAAAATCTAAAAAATAAAATCCAGAAATAATGTGATAATGTAAGGTATTAACTAATCAATTAATATGACTCTTCAAATTACTAGATAACCTGGAAGCTCCATATTGAAGCACAGGGTCAACCAGCCCTGCTTTAATACCATGACATATATCGTTCTCTATGGATGGATCCTCCTACACTTGAATAGATAATCTATATCAGGGGTAGATTCCCCTACTCATGATTAATCTCACACATTATATCATAGACGAGTAGTCTTTTCCTTATGGATATAATGAAATCTTACCCTCATGTATCATGTATAATCATAATCCTCTCCTTAGGAATCTCGTGGTTGTGATAAATTTCATCATGTGGGTTTCATCTCAAACAACAATCCCTTAAGATGTCCAGGACCCATACACCTTTAACATTAGTGGGAATGTTGCTATACACCTTTCCCTAAGGCAACACATACAATTCCATAAATCATTCATCACATGTATGTTCCATACCAAATTAAAATCTCATTCAATCACATGACAAGGAATCCTAGAGTATCCATCATATTAGAGTTAATCTATGAAAATTATCTCAAAAAACGCATGTCTATACACAAATAATGTCAATTGTATCATCACATTACCTAATAGTGAATTCATAAAATTACCATTAATCTAAGAAATTTACTTTTCATTTACCAATATAGACAAAATAAATTTACATTATATCTAACATACTTAATTCCATGTGATTATATCTCAATAAAACATTAATATACAAACTATGGAAATACTTAATATCAATAAATTCCAAAAATTCACATTGTTAAGAAAAAATAAAAATCACAACTTTAAATTCATTGATAATTTCAAGGGTAGGATCACCCTATGAGAGGCTACAATCCTGGTCTCAATTCCAAAAGATTGAATGAGATCCAACGGGGGGGGGACTAAACACAATATTATAAACCAATAATGAGTCTTCTAATTTTTGGGGTAACTTTCATAGTTTCCCAGCATGATTTAGAGTCATAAAAATAGTTATAAAACTAAATAGATATTAGGTATTCATTATATTCTAGAAAACTCAAAAGTAAAGAAGGAGTTGAAAAAATATCACATCCTTGGTAGGAATTAACTTCCCCTTACCTTTCAAGATATCCTAAAATTCCATCAACAACTGATCGAGAATGAAAAGAGGAATAAAAAGTCATACCTTTGATCTCATAGTCTGGAATGCCAATAATTGGTGATTTTTCATTCTGTCTCAAAGGGTATTCCCTAAAATCATCACTGTAATAGATGTAGAGGAATAAGTATGTGATTTATTGACTACACAGTGATGGAGAGTTTAAAATAGGGATGGGAACACCTAATTCATGACATGAAGTGGCTTCACATTTTCAATGTCTCAATTATATTATTTTCCCATACCTTTCATTGTGGATTTAAGAAAATCATAAAAACAAATTTCATGTTGTGAAATGAGTATAATGCATGATTCTTCTTTTTTTGTGGCATGCTCAAGGGGTGAAATAAATTCCATAGGTGAATTAAATTTTGGGGTATATTAAATTCATGAGGTATTATTAGAAAAATTCACATCGGGTATTTGGATTTCACATTGTGAATTACTTTTATGGATAGAACATACCTCCTCTTCCTACTCAATATGTACAATACATAACCCATCTAAAACCTAAGATCGAAGAAACTATAGTTTAAACTATATTCAACCCAACTCAAAATGTTTTAACCAAAAAAACATAAAGGGATGCATACTTGGAAAACATGATACAATTAAAGGACACTATTAATTAAATAAATTATTAAATGTTATGGTTAGAATAAGATCACATGACCATTTTTAAGTCCATGTTGAGGGTGGTACATTGGTTCAAATTCAAAACAGTATGGAAAGATTCATTTGGATTTATAAATTAATGTGAATTATTTGATGGATTTACATCACATTTTGGGTTATACATGGGTTCCAATATACATTCCATGGATGGTAATCCTTGAGTTGATGGATTGACATCATGCCAAATGTTTCACTTTGGTAACATATATGAATGTTGAAGGATGAATTTTGAGTGTAGTCCTTTATATTATACCATGAGATACACTTGGATTTTACATATGGAGCACCAAGGATGATGTTAGAGGGTGATTTCATTATAGAATACCAAGAGCAATTCGTAGGATCCAATAAGGAATTCCATGTATGGTAAGGTATGGTGATGGGTTTATATTACACCTAGAGTGATACTAGGGTTCCTCACTTGAAATTTGCTAAATTTCCTTTGGTTTAAAATTGATTAATTAATAAATTAATTTATGTAATGAATATTGGAGGTCAAGGAACATAATTATATTTAGTAAATACTTAATATACATGACGACCGTATTATATTTCATATATCATGTGTAAAAACATGATATTATTTTTCATCCTTTACAAGATATGGTCAAATGGGATTACTTTCCAATGATTTAGGTCTCAATCCTATTTTAGAAATTTAATCAAAACAGAAAACCATAAAAGAGATATTTCATCATAGGCTAAAGCAGCTAGAATTGGCCGAGTGTCCCATTGGGAACTTGGACCGACATGAGTATTACAAATTTTATTTAGAGAAAGCACTATTACTCATACACTTATTTTATGTATTCTAATGGGCCAAAGGGAATTATACACTATTCGTTATGGCCTACTATGTATATATCACACCCTATTTGGGCTACTAATTAGTACCCAAATAGAATTCATGGGTGCCGGTAGGGATAAGGGAAAGAGACTTTCGAAGGTTGATTGAATTTTTTTACATGGATGGTGTGTGGGAGAATATGACTGAGATTATTCCCAAGATTCTATTTGATTTTTTTGGATTTCATTCATTTTTATATAGAATTTTATACATTCCTTATTGTTTATTTCCCACATATTCCCCATTTAATTACATTAAATGTTTGTCATTTTGTATATGAAATTAGATAGGGGTTTCACTTATTTATAAGTGATATATGGATGATTAAATTTTCTATTATGGTTTATTTATTAATCTTATTTAGTTCATTTATTATACTATTTCTATTTATTATAGTTATTAAATATTGACATTTCCACTTTGATCAGGATGGTAGAGTCTCCCCACCCTACCATCAATGACCATCACTATTAGTCGATAGCCTCTAGAATATAGGGTGGTTTGGTTAGGGCCATGTTGCCTACCAATTTTAGTTACTTATTAGTGTACTAGGTCCCAGAATTCACACCTAGATGACGATAACTAACATCGACTACCAACTACCCATGTCTCATCTCCTATATTCCCTCTACCAACACATGATATTAGATACTTCTCTATCAGGAATCTATCCACTACTAATGATCATTCATGGAAACTAATATTGTTTGAAATGAAATGATATATCACTATAAACATGATATCTTGGTGAAAGAATTTCTTGAAGGCCTGGTCACTAAATAATGGACCTAAAAACACATACTAAGATTATCGTAAAAGGTTATTAACACCCCCCCTCCAATAGTCTTCCATTTTCATACTTCTCGACAGAAACTTCAAAATCTCCTAAATTCACCCCAATCATAATGTGGATGGATAGAACACCTCCCTAAAGATATGGTAAAAATATGAATAATCAAGAGAGATTTATCATCTTATGAATAATTTACCAGATGCCACCATCACCTAGTAGAGCCCCCAAACAGACTCAATGTTAAGACCACCATCTGATTTGTTGGTTTCCTCAAAAGGAAGAAAACTTGGGTCACTACCTCAAGTTATTTCTCTTCAACATGAGAATACGGTTTTACCAAAAAAAATTAGAATCCTTGCCTCTAAAACTCATGGAGTTCATTCAGCCTACACACATCCTCAGGGGTACTATCAATTCAATATAATGCTCAATGGGTGGTGGAATTATTTAAAACCACCCAAAGGTATTGCCTCTTATACAGGCCCCATTACTGAAGCCTCATCACTTAAAATAACATCAACTTGATCATGCAGTGGGATCATCGATCAATGAATTAATGGATGCATAAAAAAATCTGTTCATTCCATAGTCATTGAGTATAACTAGAGAGTTGTCTCATGAAGGTCATGAAAACCACAACCCATTTCAATTTTACGTATGTTCCATGATTTCCATTAAGACATTATCAAAATTTATGGTGTCAATAAGTATGCTATCAGATTATCAATGAATTGAATCATCAGTTGACGTACTAACACTAGAGTCCGTAGCTTGAAAACAAAAATTGAAACACTTTAAAATTGATTCCGCAAATGCTAATATAATATCACAACAAGAGAATATTCAAACTGTAGTCCTCTTGAATAACATTCTATGATATCACTGTATCACTATCTGAACCACCATAGTCTCTTATCTTGTGATAAGCTGACTTTCACAACCCTAATCCCTTCTCCAATAGGAAATGGGATGGTTTCTGTAGAGGATTATACATATCCCATATATGGGAGGCATTATCCTAAGTACCTATAAGCACATAATGTCATCTAAAAGACCATAAATTATTGAAATGTTCAACAACACAATACATAAATATTTATGCATAAATATAAGTCCCAATGTCAGAGTACCACATAGTATGTAAAGAAAAAAAGAAAAAATATGATCCCACCAAAAAGTATAATATAGTCCAACAGACTCAAAAAATTAGACTGATATCAAATGAAAAATGGGTACGAACATTACTATTTATAACCAATACTATGATATCTCTTCTTATAGTCCTCACAATAATCTATAATATTTAATATCATCTTCATAAGACATGAAATGTGTGGTTAAAGCTCATACAGGGGTGAGTATAACAATACCTAGATGCACACACTAAAAACATTGTGCATGGAGAATTAAGAGTAACTAGTGCATCATTAAAAAATCACACCCATTAAGATATGAGACATAAAAATAAAAAAATAACCATATATAAAAATAACAAACAATTAGTCTCAATATGTATCAACCAATACCACCAACAATATGATTCCACTCGAGATATCTAAATAACACTAATTTGGTAGGTATCTCTACACAAAATGGGATGTCACTGAAGAAACTTATCTGAGAGTTCGTTCTCATCAACCTAATCAATATACACTTTCTAGATATAAAAAAATAATACTACCAATATTTGGTATCTCATGCAGCACCACTATCCAATTCAACTAACCCTACTAGATAAATATGATTGATAGGGGATTGAAACCATATTCATGGTGGAAATTCCAATACCATGAACCCAACATCAGAAAAATAATATAGAGGATCCCACCCTAGTACTCATGGATTGATACCATTAACTATTTTTGATAGAAAAATAACAAAGGATGTCACAATCCTATGATTATCACATAATGCCACACTATAACATCAAATGAATAGACTAGTGGATCACACTCAACATGACCTGGTATATACTAAATAAGTAAAGGGCCTCACACTGACTTAGAAAACATACATGGAGTGTACCAAGGGTATACAATATGTATCATCTATCATGGGTATGTCCACGTCTCATTGTCTCACATGACATGAAAAAATACATATATATGGAATCACCTTTAGGGATACACTATATGTAGAGGTCAGATTGGCACTCCGTGTTCCTTCTACGCCGGGTTGTGTATATATGGTCATGATCATGTATATATGGCCCTGCTTATGTACTATAGTCTTGCTCCAGTTCTTGTTTGTGACTGAGTGCCATTTTTTTATAGTGTAATCTATTTGTTCGTGTGTTCCTGGCTATATTTTTTCCCATATATCCAATGGGATACATGTCGAGTCACCATAACTACGTTACATGACATGTGGTAGGGACCACAAGAAATGGGATATTATATGAAAAATGTAAAACCATTTACTATATCCAAGGACCCCACATAAAGTCTATTCTTTGGGGTACGTATAGTGTAATGTTGGATTTTCTAGAAACATGTGGTCATATTACATGTCTTTCGATTTCATCAATGATACTTAAATGCCTCTCAGGTATAGTGGATCTGGGGTTGTTTATCCCTTCCATGGACACTCCCTATAATTTCACCAACAAATACGATTATGAATCACTACATCATCATCAAGTTTCAAACCATGAATCAAGAAAAAACTAGTCTTATCCAATTCTACATGTGATCATCCACCAACATTGCTACACCTTGATCACACCTTGGATATAAAACTTTACTAAGGAATTTGTTTCATTGTGATAAATAATGGTCACTAAACTATTAAATGCAAGGTATTTCATCGATATTATTCATAAAGAAATAGTAGTGATGATTCATGCATAGAAATGAGTGAAAAATTTATAAACCACTAATAAGGAATGGACCTCGATACTGTTTTGGTTGTCCTCAATTTATTTTGGTTATAATTATGAATGATGATTAAAAATATAGTGACCCAATTTTTCCTTATAATAATTTTAAATGATTGACCAAATATTTTAATATCTTGGAACTGAGACGGCGTAAACTTTTGAGGCTTGTTGATCCCAAAATTGATATTATAAAAAAATTAAATATATTAACATCACACAAATATTTTTTCACAAACAATGCTATATATCCTTAGTTGATCTTCCTAAAAGAAATCCAAGACCATGATTGAATATAAAATTTTTTGTTTAACATTGGTGTGTACTGAGGGGGGTTGTAACAAAATTTTTAGTTGAGGCGACAGTTGCGAGTTATTTTTAATAAATAATTAAATAAATTTTATTATTTTATTCCAAATTAAATAATCTAAATACTCTATAAATAAAATCATATAACCAATAACCATGGTTATCTGTATAATATATGTAAGATTATATTATAGGTTTTGAGAAATCTATATAGGTGGATTGCATTCAAATGATGAACAATGTTCGTATCGAGGTGGATCAGGAGACAATAAATGTGGTTTCTTCTTCATTTGATTAAAATATTCATAATGGATATTTATTTATCTACTATTGATCTATTTTTTCCTACCCTTCAAATGATGCAATTATTGAATTAATTTATTCTATTAAATTTATTTTAATTTTTCCATGATCACACCCTGGTTTTCCTACTTTACAATTGGGATGCCCAAAGATTTTCTGAAAAAGAAATTCTAATTAATTTAATCTTTTTGAAATTTTTCAATTCATGCAACACTAAAAATTATTTATTTTATGTTAAAGAATAGTTTTTATATTACGTTATTATTAAAACCAAGTAAATAATAAAATATACAAAACATTAATTTTATATTTCTCTACATGGAACACCAATGATAGCATACATTACATGCAAGACTTACTTTCCTTCATGGCTTGGGCAACACGCCATACTGAGTGCTATCGAACAATAATATATTATTAGAAAAATTATTATTTAATATAATAAAATATAAAGTAGTTATTAAATTAATGATTATGGGATTAAATAACTTATGAAGATATCTAGTTGACTTAATTGGTTTCTTATTAATATGAAATTAATATATAACCAACATAAATAGAAAGGGAATGATTTTATAGGACTATTTTATGTGAAAAATTGATATTTATCATAATAATTTCAATTAATTACTATTAGTGGATATTATTAATTAAATTTATGTGTTATAAATAAAATAAAATAAATTTTTTTATTTATTCAATTTATTTTATTTCTATAAGATAAGAACATTCCTAATATGATACATAAAACCCTATATTTTTTTAAAGAAGTTTTACTACCTCTTAATTGCGGGAAAATTTCAAATCTAAATATTCAAACATTTATAAATTTTTTATGTAAAAATATACTTCATTTTTGAAGTCCAAACATAAAAATTAGGTTATGTAAAATTTTTGTTATTTCTCGGTGAAGTTTGTTTTTTAATAAATAGTTAAAAATAAATAATTTTAATTATAAACTAATTTTTCTTCCAATTTTTTCAAAATATTAAATTATATATTGAAATTATTTTAAAGTGTAATTAGATTTATTTTTTATCAATTAATTAAATTTAGTTCATTGGAAGAAATTTCACACTAAAATTGAATAAAAAAACTTAGTTTTTCTACTTTAAAAACCTGCATTGTCGCCTCGTTTGTGATATTAAATTTAAATTAATTTATGCCACCTCATTGATTTTATTTTAGAAAAATTTACTCATTATCTTTAATCAAAATAATTTATTATTTCCATTAAGGTCAAAAATATTTTGACCAAAATTTTAGTGAATGTAATTAAAATTATTTAAATCAATTAATGAAAAATAATGCTCAACAAGGCACCAAAACATAATCTTAATAAAAAAAAATGACATATGCACATATCCAAAACCTATTTTATGTAAATATATAATATAATAAACAAATGAAGTTTCATAAGGGTCCATGGTTTTACATAGGGAACAAGTAATACCTTGTGAACACACAATTATTTTCAAAAATTACTAAGTGTGTCCTTTCCCACCAATATAAAAAAGGCACTCACCCCTCCCACTTCATCAAACCTCTCAGGCCACTTTTTCTAAACCAATATCTTACCAAAAAGACCCTTAAAATCCCTAACCTAAACCTATAATACTCACCTTGGTAATAAGGGCTTCCAAAGAATCACTTTGGTGAAAACCAAAAGGAGTTACCTGAATAAGAGGTAACATCCTTCCTTAAGCTATTTAGTTTTACTTTTATTATCCACTCTATCAATTGTTCTAATTTAATGTTTATATAAAAAAAGAATTGTCCTAAATATACTTATATGTTTTTATTATATGGTTTCTATATTCACTAACACATTATTTAATCTAATGGATAACAAACTTATATTTCTTGTGTTTGGTGAACTATTTCCTCATAGAATGATATAGTCCATGTTTTCCATTAACACCTATAATGGTTGAAAATTATGGTAGAAAATATATTCATATATGTTATATATCATATTTATGATTTATTTATGACACACACCTTTATTATTTCCAATTTTTTTAAGTACAATAATTTTTTTGGGATGTTTGGTCTACCACCTTCTCAAAGCGATGTGATTCATCTACACCAAATAGAATGTATTAAAGAAATGTTTAGTGAAAATATATGAGATATATGAAATAATAATTATTCTGTAATTATAATATATATCTATTTCATTTAATATCATTCTTTTAATACATCAATAAAATAAAAAAATGTTCATGCGTATGTACAGCCTACCGTCTCCATGAACGGTGTATTCTATTTCATACTTCTAAGCTGTATAGATTTTTATAAATACATATATAATGATTATATATAATACTTATACCATGGTTTAAATACATTTAATAATTAAATCATGTTCTAAGTAAAAGATTCATGAATAAAAAGTCAAATTATATATGAAAAATAAAACAAATATTACAAATAACGTAGCATTAACAGGGAGTTGTTAATAAACGAGTGATATAAATCCATATCAAAATAATACATGGTATTATATATAATTATATGGTTCTATAATAGATTTATAATAAACTTATATTTATTAATCTTGAGGTTTGAACTTTTATGAATAAATTCAAGAATTAAGGTAAGGGAGGTGCATCTCACTTTTTCTTTCGGTGAGATACATGTCTGGTTCACCACTCATTTAGGTTGTGTGATGTGTATAATTTAAATGGATATATTGTATGATACTTATATTTAAATTTATGGGTATTTACATATCCATTTTATGATATTTTTTTCATGGTTGTAATGTTTCAAAAGTTACCAAATCACTAAAGTAATTTTGTCTCAATTTTACTTTGTTGAGACACATACCATGTTATACACATATTTGTTTCTATGAGGTCTATATACAAGCTTATGAAATGTTATCACATTAATATAATTCTTTTCATGGTGGTTTAGATAAATTTAATGTTATTATTTCCTTTTTATTATTTAATTTTTTCATGGTGGTAACCATTTATATCTTTAATCTCATCATTTATTCAGAATATTTATGATTATGCTCCCGTTAATAAAATATTATGATCCATCTCTAAAGAACAACCATTAATTTTCATACCCTCTTGATATTCATGTTATATCCATGTAATGGAACCATTTTTACACTCTATGGTATTTAAGTTAATTAAGAAAATATTTTATGATAATACGACTTTATATCTCGTTTTAGTAAAAAATATATGTTCCTTCAAAACCATATATTATAAAAAATGTTTTAAAAGAAGATTAATCAATATCCTATGATTTTAAAGGAAAATATTTACCATGTATTACCTTTTTTAAAAATTATTTTTAAAAGGAATCTTCTTTTAATTTTATAATTAATGAACTTTTATGAAATTATAATTTGAAAAAGGAATGTTCATCATATACATACCTACCTTCTGTCATTAATTTCATTTCCTTAATGATTCATTTTTAATTTTACAAGGTTATATTTTTATAAGATATTTTTTTCTAAATATTCTAGAAATTTTTTTATTTTAGTATGGTTTTCAGTGAAAAAGATTTTTTAAAAAATGTTTTTTCTAAAAAAAATATTTCATATGATTATTCAAAGATATGTTTATGTGTTTTCAAAAGGATATTTTCAAGTAAATATTTTTAGATGTTATCAAATATTCTTTTCATTTTTTTCAAATATATTTCATGGAAAATGGTTTCAAAAAATTTTCCATGATTAATTTATATTTTTTCAAAGAAAATGGTTTTCAAAATGTTTTCAAGCTTACTCTGTTGTTCTCAAGAAAAACAATTTTCATAATTGTTTCAAATTATTTTATAAGTTTTTAAGAGAAAAGTTTTTTCAAAATTATTTCTAGACTTTTTCTGTTTTATCAATTCATTTTCAATGAAAATTTTTTCTAACAGTTTTATGTTTTAAAAAATCATTTTAAAAAAGAAAGGATATTTTCATAAAGAATTTATTTTAAAATATATTGGAAAAAATTTTCCGTATTAGATGACATCTGTTGATGTTACTCATAACTTTTTTGGAAATAATGAAAAGGTTCCATTAATATTAATTTATGAATGGTTTATGTTATAATGGAATAATTCTTTTGACACTCATTTCACTTCCATAGGTCATACGATTTTAAACCCATATTATCTTCATGGGTTATGTTTTAATGAAAATATTATGAGACATATATCGTTTCTATTGGAAATGATATGATGAAATGATTATTATAACCATTCTATTTCATGTATTATGATATTATTACTGTTTATAATCATGTGGAACATGTTTTATGTGATGGATTTGACCTATATCTCTCACAAATGCATTGGGTAAGGATGGATGTCTTATGAGTATAAATATTTTCTGTGAACTTGATTTCATGTTCAAAATGTTATGCATAGACCCAGTTCATGTCCATATGTTTATGTTTGAACCTGATGACATGTTTAGAATAATATGAGTGAACCTTATTAGGTGTTCATAATTTTATGCATGAACTTGATTACATGTATGTAATGTTATTCGTGGACCTGGTTGCATGTCCATATGTTTATGCGTTAACTTTTTTACATGTTCACAATGTTATGTGTGAACTGAATTATATATTCACAACAGTATGCAAGGATCTGGTTTCATGTCCAGAAGTCTTTGAAAGGGAATGATTTCATGTTCTAAACTTCATGATTTAGTGAAATAGTTTTTAATTATACATATTCATGATTTTATATGTTGATTTCTATACCAAAATTCCTTATCTTATTCTTATGTTATGCTTTCACAACTTATGTACCCGATTATCTTATGATTCATGTCTTATGAACAACTAATCTTTATACCCTGATTCTAGTTTACAATCTTTTATATGAAGGGTATGATAATATAATTTGATATTATAATATCCTCATACCATTATGTTCATGTCATGAATACAAATATTTACCCTTACTGAGCATTTTCTCTCACCCCTTTCTCTTATTTCCTTCCCTAGTTTAGGAAGAAAGGGTTTTATGTAGATAAGTTTTTATGTAGATTTAATAATGGGAGATCATTGTGGGAAATATTTATGATCATTAATAGAGTTAGAATATTTTTTGTTCAATGTTTCTAATGGCACTAATCTAATACGATCTTTGTGCATCTGTTTGAGTAATAAACTAATTATTCAAAAAAATATGATGTAGTTTTTATGTATGCTAATTCTATGCTTTTATAGTTGGTATCAGAGAAAATATTCAGTAAACCATTTGAAACTAGGATGAGAAAACCATACTATGAACTCTAAGGACATATCTAAGGATAAGTATTAAGATAATGAAATGTATAGGAAAATGTCCTAAAATTTTGGTAAAGAATAGATAGAGTGGTTTTCTAGAAATATAAATTTATCTTGATACTACAGCTAGATGTGGTTCTTGCATAGATGTACTTAAAAGTAACAAATATGAATAGGTGAATTAGGCATTACCTGATCACGACCATGTACACAACAATGGGCCTTACTACACACCCGGTTTGACACCCTCAAGGGTCATGCTTTGAAATTCACAGACTCCTCATGAAGAATAATGAAGAATTTAAAAATAGTGTATCTATGAATAACCTATGATAAAAATAAGGTGTAAAATATTAAGTAAGGTTTCATATTTTATACATCTAATAAATTTTTTTCCATAATTATATTTTTCCTCACAATGAAAACTATTTCTTACTTTATTCATGTTGGTTAAAAAAATAGACTGGACTAGAAGGAATCTAGTCAACGATTAATGTGAGAGATAAATTTCATATGTGAATTCAAATGGGGTGATCATGGTAGTGAAGTACATTGTAATCATACCTAATCAGTTTTCACATAACATGATAAAAAATGAGTACCTCAACCAAATCTCAGAATCTCAAAATAATATAAGGAAGAAGTTTGATGAGAGTTTGGGAAATGGATACCACATAGAAAAAATGATTTAGTATCATACATGTTGATAATTTGGGAATAAGAAAACAAGTGAATGTATTAGTGGAATTTGAAGAAGTTTTAAATGTGGGAATGAAGGACATAAATCAAGTAACTCCAATGGTGAAATGAAAAGGTTAGTAAACACAGTGGATGAGAATATTGGTCCATATAAGGTATAATAAATAGAAGAATGATTTAAATGAGGAAATTATGAGCATTATAAAAATATATGTCCTATGTGGAAGGATAATGAAGAGAATCACCAAGGCGGTACAAGTAATGTTTTTTCTAAAAAAGATGAAGAGGCTAAAAATGACATATGAAAGGTATGTGTTATCTAAATAGAACTATTTTCAAGCATGATTAAATTGATTTTGATAAATGTAATGACATTATTCTTATTTTATATTTTATGAAAGTTGTATTAAGGAATAATACAATTAAGATTTATAAATTTTTAATAAGAAAGTGGTTGAATGAAGTATTCATATTTTGGAATTCAATGATCATGTTATACAAATCATGAAATATATAATTATTCTCATTATAAGTTTATAATTAAGGATTTAAAATTATAGGTTGAATGGTTCTGGTGAGGTAGATAGTTATTTCATGAAAATATGATATGTTGATTACAGTATGGTAACCCTTAATTTATTCCTATTATTAAGATAATGATGTTTGGATAAAGATATATTGTATATGAATTAGTAAATATGATGATAGTGATTAACTCAAAACTGATAATGTTTTTTTAGAAAATTTATTCTATGTTATCATGGAATAAGTTTAAAACTTCTTGTATTTATTGAATATATCAAGTAATATTTGGAATAAGGAAGAATCCACGATTCTAAATATGATTTTTAGTAATTCATGTTATTAAAATTTTTAAAATGATGGGTGTATTCAAATTTTTGGAATGTGACAACCAAGAGATACTTTAAGATATATGGGGGATCAATGTTAAGGTGATTTAGTGAACTTATTTCTAATGATTTGGATTTTCATCTTCTAAAAGGGTTATAAGGTTAAACATTTATGGAATGGTTTAAATTAAATACTGGATGAGTTTTTAGAGATCGAAGTATTATCTCTCCTTATGTAGATTTATTTACATTAGAAAACTCATTATAACCAACTTTTTGGTGATAGTTGGAATAAAATAAAATTTTATTTATGGAGTTTAGGATCTAATAATGTTTTGGGGTAAAAAAATTCAACTTCATTTCTTAAAATAAGAGATGAAGTGTAAATTGATCAAGACACAACCAAGGGTGAGATTATACATAATAAAGAATTTATATCTTCTCAAGAAAATTATTAAAATTTATGAATGGATCTTCAAATAAAAGGATGTCATGTTATCATTATTTCTGAGGATATTAGTGATGATTTCCAAGGCTCTTTGGGTTACGGATTTGATTGTTAAATTAATCTTAACCATGTTATCCATCACCCTCCATCAGAATGTGATATTAATATTTCTCTTACTTGTACATGTTTTCACTTCCCACTATGGTTTTCTCTTTTATAAACCTGGTTATATGTTACTTTGGATAACTATTATGTTTCTAACATTCCTTTTTAAACGAAGTTTTAGTATTAATTTTTATGATGTGGTTTTCTATGAACTGAACATTCAAGCATTAAACCTTTAATACCCACACTAATTTTTGAGGTTGAACTTCATTTTAAGGGGATATAATTTAATAACACATGATTTTTTGAATTTTTTTGAATTAATTAAATCTTTTTGATACTTTTCTATTCACACAACACTGAAAATTGTTTATTTTATATTAAATCACTATGTTTGTCTTACTTTATATGTAAAACCAAGTTTATCATATAGTGCACACAACATAAATTTTAATTTGTAATACATGGAACACTGAGGTTAGTTTATTTTACACACAGGACAAACATTCCATGATGGCTTGTGTAACATTCAAGATCGAGTGTTACTGAACAATAATATATTATTAATAAAATTATTATTTAAAATAGTAAGATATATAGTAGCCATTATATTTATTTTTATTATATTAACTAAATTATGAAAATATATAGTTGATTTCATTGGTGAAATATTAATTAGAATTGAATATATATTCCAAATGAATATAAAGGGAATGATTTTATAAAAAACTATTTTTATATAAAAAGGTAGATTTATCATAATAAGTGTTATTAATTACTATTATTGGACTATATTAATTAAATTATTTTGTTATATATTCAATATTTTTTTTTTAAATTCATTGAATTGATTTTATAGCCATAAGATGAGAACAGACCCAGTATGACACATAAAACCCCATATTTTCATAAAAGTAGTTTTACTGAATTTTGATGGTGAATCTATATTAAATTTAAATTTTGGTAAATTTTATAATTAAAAATATCTTAATTTTTTAATGTGGAACATAAAATTTAGGTTAGGGTGCATTTTTTTAATTTTCTATGAAATTTAATATTCTATTTAATTGTGAAAACTAATTTCTTTGAATTCAAAACCGATTTTCATATAATTTATTTATAAGTATAAATTATATTTTTAAATTGTTTTAACTTTTAATAAGATTAAATTTTTATTATTTAATCTTATTTAGGCAATTTTAATCAATTTGCCTTTGAAATTTAATATAAAAACGTAGTATATTTTTTAATATTTATATTTAAAAAACCAGTATTTTCATCCTATCTGCAGTATTAAATTTTAAATTAATTTAAGCCACTTATTCGATTGGAAATTTGAAAAAAAGATTAAATATAATTAATAATAATAATTTCTAATTTCTTAAAATCTCATCATAGTTTTAACAAAAATATTAGTGAATGTACAAAAACTTAATTACCTCGATTAAGGTAAAATTAAGCTTAATAAGGTAGTAAACATTAATCTTAAGGTAAAAATTACTTACACACATAAAAAACCTATTTTATGTCCATATTTAAGAAAATATACCTAAAATGTTCTATAATGGCCCATTTTTACACATATTGAATAATTAATACTCTGGAACAAAAAATTATTTTAAAAAATACAACGTGTGACCTTTACCTCCACTATAAAAGGCACTCACCACTCCCACTTCCTCACACATCTCAATAGACATTTACTATACCACTATCTGAAAAAAAAATTTCCTAAAATTACCTCCCATAAAATTAGAATATCCTCCATGGGATGAAATCTATCTATAGAATGTCTTTGGTGCAAACTAAAAGGAGTTACCCGAATAAGAGGTCACATCCTTCCTTAATCTCTTTATGTTAATTTTAATTGTCCAAACAAAAAGTTATTATTATATATTTTTTATATAATATTAAAATTATCCTAAATATACTTATATGTTTTAATTGTAATGTTTCCACATACACTTACACATACATCCATCTAATGGTTAATGAACTTATCATTCCTCTGTACGGCAAACCACCACCTCGCGAATCGATGTTGTTCATTTTTATTTTACCACCTATCTTGGTTGGGAATTATTATAGAAAATATATTTTTATATGTTATATATTATATTTATTACGTATTTATGACAAAAACCTTCATTATTTACATTTTTTGTAAGTACAATAATTTCGTTTGGGGATGTGTGGACTACCGCCTCCTCAAAGTGATGTGATTCATCAATACCTTACATGGTATGTATTAAGGATTATTTTATTGAAGGTATATGATATATACAAATTAATAAATATAATATAATGATAATATATATATATATATATATATATGTAATTCAATTACTTTCTTTCAATATATTAATAAAATGGAAATAGGGTTCATGCATATATACGGCTTACAGACTTCATGAATGGTGCATTTTATTTCATACTTATATCTAGTATAGATGATTATAAATTAAAATATATTGAATATATATGATATTTATACCATTTTTACATTATTTAAATAATTAAATCATGATCTAACTAAAATAATCAAGAATAACATGTCAAATCATATAGGAAAAATAGAGCAGATATTACATGAAACATGACACTGACATGGAGTTGTTAATAGACTAGCAATATAAAGCCATAAAAAATCATATATGGTATTATATATTTTAATATGGTTCTATAAAATAAGTATAATAAACATAATGTTTCTATACTGGAGGTTTTAATGTGTACGAATAAAGTCAAGACTCAAGGTAATGGAGTTTCATATCACTCTTTATTTCCATGAGATACGTTCCTTATTCCCCACTCATTTCATTTGTAAGGTTTTCATACATTCCAATGATGTATTATATTATTATATTTAAATTTATTGGTATTCATATATCCACTTTAAGGGATTTATTTCATTGGGTTTATGTTTCAAATGTTATGAAATCAGTAAAGTAATACTGTTTCAATTTTCCTTCTTTGAGATACATGCCATGTTATGCGGCCAAATTTTTCTATGAGGTATATAAAATACCTTATGACATGTTATATCATCAATATAATTATTTTTATCATATTTTAATATTCATATAATTTTATTATTTCCATTTTATTATGATTTAGTGTAACCAAAGTAGAAACTATTTATATTTTCAATGTCATTATTCATCAAGATTGTTTATGATTATGATTCCATCAATAAAATTTTATCATTCATATCCCAATTAATCTCATGAAATTTCATAACCTATGTATATCAATGTTATATCCATTTAATGGTGACATTTTCCACTCTTTTTTACATAATGTTATTAAGGAAAATAAATACGAAAATATGACTTTATATCTCATTTTGGTTTTAATTTTTTGTTGTTTCAAAACAATGTTTTATAAAAATAAGTTCCCAAAAAAGTTTTAATATTATAATATGATGTATAAAGGAAATTTTTACCCTTGTATTAAATTTTACAAAATGGGTTTTAAAAGCAATCTTCTTATCATTTTCTGATGAAGGAACTTTTCTGATATTTTAAGGTGAAAAATAGATGTTTAACATGTATAGACCTACCTACCATCATGAAAATTATTTACAGATTCATTATTTATAAGTTTACAATGATATATTAGAAGAAATTATTTATCCAACATTATGTAAATTTAATGATTTTATAATTTTTTTCAAAGATAATGTATTTAAAAAAACTATTTTATGTAAAAAAATCATTTTAAATTATTTTCATTATTTTTTTATATGTTTTCAAAAGGTTGTTTTCAAAGAAATTGAATTAAATGATATCAAATATTCTTTTATATGTTTTCAAAGTATTTTCAAGTAATTTTTTTTCTATATGTTTTTTATTCATATATAATATTTCATGGAAAGCAGTTCTCAAAATTCTGTTATAAATTTTCAAGGGAAATGGTTTTCCAAAAGATTTAAATACTTATTTCTAAGTATTCAATGAAATTTCAAATAAAATGGTTTTCATTTAATTCAATTTCATCGAAAAAATCCATTTGAAAATGTATAATGGAACATAATTACATGTTCCTAATGTTATTGGTGAACCTGATTGTATTTTTAAAATATAATGTGTGGACCTGGTTGTATGACCATTAGTCTATGTGAGGGCCTCATCTCATGTTCTTAACATAATGAGTTAGTGAACCTATTTCTACTTTTACATGTTCCTGATGATATATTTTGATGTGTATACAAAAATTACATATCTTATTCTTATTTTTCTCTTCTATGTCTTATTATCTTGATTTTTGTTTGATTAATTTCATTAGAACTACTAATCTTTATGACATGATTTATGTTTATGATCTTTGATATGAAGGTTATGATATTCTAATGTGATACGATCATGTTTTTGTATCCTTGTGTTCATGTTATCCTTACATATTTCCTTTATTTAACCTTATTGTGCATTAAAGCTCACCCCTTTTTTTCCTCTCCCTATGTTATGAATAATGGTTTTTTTATAGATTTACTAAGGGGTGATATTTGTTGGAAACATTGAAGACATTTCACTAAGACTGGAGATTTTTCTTCCCTGTTTCCAAAGGCAATAAACTAATAAAATCATTATGTGTTTATTTTATTAACGTACTAAGTATTCTGAAAATATGATGTAATGTATATATATGTAAATAATGGGGTGTTATAACAGTAATAGGCCAATAATTCTTATAGAATAATGTTTATAACCATTTATTATTATTATTTTCCTCGATTGTTCTCTATATTCTTCGATAATGGCCTATGAGGTCCATGTTTAGACGATGTCGAGGTTGGTTCAAACATTATCAAACCCTCAAATTCATGGAGGTTGTACAAAAAATAATTGGGATGGTGATTTGAAGAAAGAGTAAGATTTATTATGGGATGAATGTTATGATTTCCATATATGTTGTATATAGGATTATGAAATATTATTGTTAGTTAATTTGGTGTGTGATAGACTATCACAGGTGATTAGAATATATTTTTTCACTATCAAAGGCTAGGAAATGAAAATCTATGGTGACCTTAGACGATTTTGGGTGGCCAATGGTAATCATTTGATTAAAAAAACTATGGATTTAGATATTTCATAATAGAACATGAGTTTTTATGAATTACATGTATACATGTCATGTAGTTTATGAAGACATTCAATGTGGCCACACCCTTCTACAATAGACAAGGTTTCAGTGTGAAGATATGCATCGCATACTGTGTGGCTCAGTCACTCACCATGTGAACCACTCTGGTTGTCAAACCATGTTTCAATTGCAAATGTATATGACCCCACATTGGAGGCCATGTCACATACTCTATGCGTACATAGGCATAATTCGGTACCCAGGACCAGCAGGGTAAATAATCATGTATATAATCATAACTTGACAGACACAGGCATGGCTAGAAGCACTCAATCGAGACCACAATGGATGAGGAATTCCATATAGGGCCCTTAAACATAATTTAAGTTGACATTGCCTATTATTTATTCCCATAAAAGAACAAAAATATAAAAAGGAGTAAAACCACATGTAGTGTGGGCCCCATAAACACCTTTTATTCCTTTCAGAAACATCCACATTTCAAATCTTTTTATGTATATACTCTTATTTTTTCCACAAGATGAATATCACAAGTGGCATTCCATGTATAATATGATGTTATACTTTATAGTTTTTTAGAGATACGAGAAGGGATGTTCAGAGTGTAACACTTCTTTAGGTGACTCTGGATGATGGTAGTGATCAATAATGATCATCAACAATAGAGGTTAGGGTTGGAAACCCTCTGTCATACCAAGGAATGGGTACTTCTTACACCATTCACGATTTGTTTGGAACCCCTCCTCTGACCTCCATCATATGAGGACATGGATCCTCTATCTACTATGTGAAACTCCATAGATAGAATATGGATTAGTTCCTCAACTTATTGAGTGGAACCCTCATAATGGAAGACTGTGTGGATCCTCTGCCTATTGAGTGGAACCCCTTGAATAACTAGGGTATGGTTCTTCTACCTATTGAGTGGAACCCTAGAAATGTAATCGGTAATGGGTCCCCTAAATAATGAGTGGAACCCCCTAATAAACTGAGGTATGGGTTCTCTACCTACTGAGTGGAACCCCATGATATATTAGAGAGTGGATCCTCTATCTACCAAGTGGAACCCCATAACAATATCGGGTGTGGTCATATTTTGGAGATTGTTCCCCCTTGAATTGGGTGCATAGTAGAGAGGTTTCCATCCTCCACATGTAAACCATGATAGATACATAATTTTTTGGGTATCAAAGTTGGACACATTTAGAGTTATTGGGAGACTCATTGTCCTAGGCTGGGTTGTGATAAGTAGATTCCCTTTTTCTATCATATGGGTTTATTTTATGAGAATATATTTGTTGATTGGGTTTCATTTACCTCGTGGTTTTTTTATCTAACTACTAATATCATATCATTTATTATCACCCCTCATGTTCTCATGGAATCCAATTAAGTATTTATATACTCCTTACCCTTGCATGGGATTTTCCAACACATGTCACGTATTATGTAGATTATGGACAAATAATCAGTGATTTCATAGGATATTAACGATACTCTGGTGCATAGACCGCATATAGTGTCTATGATTCGATATTAGTAGCTTGGAACACTCATATAATTTTTATTCCTATTTTTCAGTTTGGAACTACATTTCTCGTAGGGTGTATATTATTCCCCCTTATACATTGTTTTTATTCTATCATACTCATAATTATTCAATATATATTATTACAATAATGGATTTAACCTAGATTTTATAGCTATTTTCATTATTCATATTCACTTTTGAATAGAGATGGTTGATTGTGTGTGTACATGTGCACTATTAAAAGGCCTCCCATTTATTTTACACCTTCTCAAAAAAACATTCCATACCCTGACCTATTATATGTTGTCAGGGTGTTTTTGTTTCTTGACCATACCCCAACTTTAATGTCCCAATGGGATAGTCATTATAGATTGGTATTGGAGCTTATTCATCCATGGGTTAGTGTTGGAGTTAGTCCCATGGTGAGGATTTGGTTTGGGATTAGGGAAATAGTGCCAAAGTTTCTCGAGTGTGGGTTTCAGTCTAGGGAAACTAGTAATGGTGTAGCGAGTGATGTATCCATTCACCAAGTCTCTAACTACCTATTATATACTTGAAATACTATTATATTGGTTTCAGGGGATAATTCTATACACTTAATATAGGATTGAGCCCTTGGAATGACCTCCAAGAGTCATCCCCCCATAAAAATATATAAATCTTACCATGGTATGTGTTGATCATTTTTAGGATTCATCGAGGATGAAATCCTAGTAAGATACTAATTAAATATTATGGGGATGATCAGATGAGTGATGTGGACTTAGTTTAGGGTCCATTCATGAGATCTTTCCTCCATGTAGGAAGGTAGAAGCATCCCAAAATATTGAGTAGATTATCTTACTAGTAGGGATGGACGATCATTTGTAGAGTATCAGTGCACTATGAAAGTTATAGTGCTAAAGGATATTGAGGTTCTTTAGGGAGAAAAATCCTCAGATAGTGGTGTATTGTATATATTTAGTCATCTAATTGTTTATCCTCATACAGACCCCTACCAATTAGACGGTTGCACTAGTTTCCAACCTTTTTATTTGAGAAACATGGAACTAATGGAATCAAGTAATGTTGATATAGGATTAGTCAGAACTCTCAAAGACCATCTTCTAGAAACTAGTTCATGAGAATTATTACCCCTCATTTATGTGCTTAGTCCGGATAATGTAGCTTCAGAAGCTATAATAAAGTAGTTTGACTGTTTCTAAGTGTACCATGGGGTTCACTGAACATACCTGAAACTAATAATACATGGTTTAATATGGATACCTTCATGCATGGATGTTCGAGATTGGTCTCCATAGATTAATTCGTGACAGTGTCCTTCCCCACATCATTACCACCTTTGATATAGTTCAAGAGATGGCATTGATGAATGAGAGATTCGTATCTGAGTAACACCATGTAGCATGATAAAGAAGTGGGTGTATTAGGGATGAGTCATTTACGTTAGAAAAAAGATTTTTGTAATCAGGATCTCAACATAGTAGATCTCCACATGGATTATATGAGCCACATGAACATGTAGCATAGGGATCACATAAAGGACCAGGTTATCCTGGATATGGGGTTTCTATGCATGTTATGGGCATGGTCACATGGAATGTGATTTATTGAAATTATTTGATAAGGAGGTTAATAAGGAAGTTAATGGACCACCATAGTAGAGGTAGATCTGTGAACATGTTTCTCCTAAATGTGGCCAAGGTGACCCCTTGGGAGGTGAATCTAGTCTAGGAGGAGGAGGGTCACTATCTAAGGGATCACACCAAGGACCACTAGGGGACACCACCATGTCTACTATAATAATCATTAAGATAGGGGATCAATTCCATTTGCATGTTGGTCATTCTAATACAATGAACCCCACCAAGAAAAAAAATGATAGGTTTCCCACACCAGGCCTTATGGATGGATACCACAAACATGATCAGATAGTGACCTGTACAGGGGATAAAAATAATATTTTGATGAAATAATTACACATTTTTTCTTCTAAGTGATGGAACATGGTGTCACACTCATCTAAAATTGGTTTATACTAAGTAAATGCAGGGTCACACACTGTCATAGAAAAATTACTTGGTAAGAAACAGTGGTAGACAACATGTTTCATTTATCACATGTATTACTGTGTGTTACTATCTCACATGACTTTGAACTTCTATATACAATACATATATTTTATTGGTATATTTTTTGAATAGGTTCGGACAATAGTTAGAATGATTCATACCCATGACCATGTACTTCTAGTTGTGCCTTTATAACATGGTCATTCCCATGTACTTTGCATTGTTTGAGTGCTGAGTCATGCCCATGTACTCCTCTAGTTCTCTTGTACCTAGACATGTATATTACCATATATCCTCAAGGATACAAACTAATCCACCTACACTAGGACACACATCTGGTGGTTGGGACCACAAGGCATGTTTATTTATTTTTACCCATAAACCCAAACATTGTTTCTAGGGACCCCACATATTGTGCCTTCTTTAGGATATATTCCATGTTTTGAAGGATTTTATAGAATACCATGGTCCTTATATGTTTTACTCTATTTCATCACTACCACAAAAATAAATGGTCTGGTATAGAGAATCTAGGGTTGACCGGCCTTTTAGTCCTTACTCTTAGGAGTCCTACAACAAAATCCAATCTAGAATCACCATTATGGTATCAGGATGTCACCTTGCATCAAAATGTTAATTGGGAACACACTATTCTGATCGTGATCTACCTTTGATCATCCAGAACCATCATTACACCATGATCATACCTTCAATCTCAAACCAAACCCATAGTATCAATCCATAGTATCAATAAAATAGTCATCTAAATAACAAATATTGGGAATTTTATCAAATTGACAACGAAGTAAATATAAAAGATTAATCATCCAATGAAATGGGGGAGAAATGAAAAAAATGTTGAATGAACATTGGATATTTTTTTATTGTACTTGATTCAATTCCACTATAATGGTGAATTATGAGAAATGAAAATCCATAAATCAACTCCGTAAATCCCAAAATGAAATAAACCCCAACCCTTAGAATAGATCATCTTGTGAATCAAACTATTGGAAAAAAATATTCATTTTTTGTTGGATAAATAATTAAATAATAATCCACAAAACATAATTCCATACCTTAGGTTTGATTGAACACTGATGAAGAACGAATATATGTCATCATTATTGTTGACATCCTTCAACTGCAATGGAATGAATGACCCTTGATATGTATTCATCATTCTCCACGTCTTACTCCAATGCTCTATCAAAATCCCCAGGGTTATGTAGCTAACCCAGTGAATTCGACATAACTACCCTTGAATAAGAAGTGGTTTAGGTAACTATGCTAAAAATAATATATAAATTTATTTATTTATTTATATCACTATAAATCCTCATGATAACATTTTTAGATAACATCTAACAACGACATAGTTTAAGTCATGCCATGGGTAAAACCCTTGTATTTAACATAAAGAAAATTTCATATTTTCCAAGAGAGTCCATATTTATGATTTATTTCACTATTATAGGAAATATTTCGATGCAAGATAAATGTAGAATTAATAATTTTATTAAATTATTTCCAGTGTCACTAGGAATTGGAATCTCGCACTGTGTCATCACCTACCACAAAAATATTATTTGATATATTTCAAATATTTATGTGGAATAAATAGATGTTTTTTGTTTATCAACAGGTTTAAGCTTTGAGGTTACTTATCTTGTTGACTAGGTCTAAATATTTTCATTATATAATATATGCATACTCATTGGTGTATGTCGGTTGAGTTTTTTCATAGGGTTATTATTTTTCTCTTAATCATGAATTTTTAAACTTTTCAAATGATCAATTTATTAAGAGGGTCATCATTCAGAACCCATAATTATTTTTTAGGTCCATTCTTCTTAAAGTTCTTTATTACTTAATAGAAGAGTTAATTTTGGGTGTAATCTAGATTTGGATGTTAGTTTTTATCTGGGATGATCATGTTCCATTGTTATGTCACATTAATTGTTGTTTTTGTATTGTGTGGGAGAAGGGAAAATATATATTTTGATTTAATTAATATGGGGAATCATAATATACATGTAGGGGTAACATGGATGAGTTGATTAGTTCTAGTTAAATTGAGGGTGATAATGGGTTGGAACTTTTTTTCAAAATCATCTTGATCAAGTTTTCTATGAGCATGGCCATATTTTAACCTTCATTCATGAATTTTCACTGATGTTTAGAACAATTATTTTCCTTGGGATTCATGTTTTTTATTTATGAGTATCATACTACATCAGGTGATGTGATATATTTTTAACCATATATTGAAATAGTTTTTATGTTTATTAGATTGTAATAATTGTTTAGAGTTTTTTACTATCTCTTTATATGAAAGTTGTGGTCGGTGTGGAATTATCATTTATTTTAATGTTTTATTGATACATTCATGTTTTAGTGGTATAAAATATTTGGCTATGTATTTACTTGATTTGAAAATTTTAGATTAAACATTAATTGTCAGGAGACCAGTGTTAGTAACCCATTTTAATAGAGAATAGTATTGGATGGTTATGTGTTGAATTATAATTGATTTTTCTTGATTATGTTTAGATATTCATTATATTATTTTGAAGGGATTTTACTATAAGTGGAAATTCATTATTCCCAAATACCTCCTTTATTTTTCCCAATCACCCCACATCCAATGTTCAATTACGAGTTCTTTTATTTTCATTTTTTTACCTTTTTCTTTGAAATTACATTGTAATAATGTTGAATGATATGAAGAATGGTGATTTCCACATATTATTGATTTATATTATAATATGTAATTTTGTATTGTTATGATGTTTTGGGGGGTTTCCATTAGTTTTTTGGTATTTCCAGAATTCTAGGGGATTGGCCAATATTAATGAAAGATGGAAATGTTGTTTCCTAATAATTCCACCCCATATGTTATTTCAATACCTTCGAAAAACAATTCAAATCAATGGAGGGGCTATGCTAAGGGGAAAAGAAAACATTATGGGGGTTTTTATTTTCTAGTAATTGAAACCCCCTTGAAATTATGAAATTTCTCAAATAGTGGGTGATCATGTTATACCAAGGATATAAAACATCATGGTGATGGTGTTGTGTGGTACACTCAGCCATGGAGAAGTAAGTTCACAACATAGTGGAAGAGGGTTTGGAACCCTCAGTTCTATCCAATTGACATGAACCATTTTGTAGGCCAATACATAAACTATTGTATATATATTTGGTAAATATTGAAATAATAGAAAAAGATAGTTATTTTAAGGACAATATTAGGGAAGGGGACCCGCAATGTAGTGCATATGGATGTAGTCAAATAGTTTTTTGCTGACTTTTTAATTATTTTAAAATTATAATTGTACCCAAAATATATTTTGAAGGGGTTAACAGTCTCTATTCATCCTATTTCATTCAACTGACTTATGTACACACTAAAGGGATCTTCCCCTCCATCCTATTATTTTTATCCCTATATCCATGGATTTCAAGTTGTTCAACAAGATAAATCCCTTATTTTATATTTTTCATTATCCCTCCTCTCCCTACACTGATTTTATTGTTTTTGTATTTCTACTGATAAATGTAGGGGTGTGTTAGATGATTTTAGGGTTTCTGGTGTTTCTAATTTGGATCTTTGGTTGTCTATGGTTAATGAATGTCCCCACCTTTCATAATTTTATCATTTATGTCATAGGAATTTTTTATGAATTTTTTTCTATGATTGAGGTTGGTTTTTAAATTTGATTGTTTTTAATGGATGTGAAATAATGATTGAAATATTCTTAATTCATTCAATTTAATGTTTATCCTCTATGGGATACCGATTTGGGGTTCCTTAAATGGTTTTGAATAATTATTCATGAATTTCATAAAATCATATTTCATGGTTTCCTTGTTTTGATTTATATAGAAATTATTCATCAATTTTAAGTGTTTTATTAAATTCATTAGAGGCCCATTTAAAAGAATATGAGTATTTTTAAGTGGTGATTGGAGCCATTTTTTTCAAATAGGAATGGTTGGGTTTTGCTAAATTTCATTAAGATTTTGTGGCACATGAAGTGATATTATTTCAATGGGAATTGGTGTCTACAATAGTTTTACTATTGGTTTTCACCAGGATTGGGAATTTAAAAGATTCATTATGAGTTTTTTCAATGAACTAAAAAATACAAAGCATTTTGAGTTATTTTTAATATCCCATTTTACACTTTATAAAAGAGTTTTACTTGATGCATGTGATAACCTTTGTTACACCTCATGAATTTCTTATATAAACTTCCGCTATCATATGAAAAATTTAATTTTAACTCAACACATTCACAGATATGAAAAAGATATTTTTCTGGAGGGTGTTGGATGTGAGAAGCTATTCATATAAATTGTTTTATTCTTATTATTATTTTTTTGATAATTGTATAGTTTTTATTTTTTCTCCCCTCTATATGATTTCTATTATGGTAACCCTATCTAGATAATAAGAATATCTAGATGAGTGAAATCATTGTGTAGAAGTGTGTGGTCTAAGGATTGTTGCTCGATGAGTGCAATAGCAGAATATATTTTTGAATTAGTGTTACCATGAGAGATATAAAAATTTTGAAGCTTACATATGATACACCGAGTTCCAATGATATAGATCTAGTATCGTTCAGGTTTGAACTTTGTTAGTTTCTCAAGATTCATATTTATCATATAGGATTATTTAAGTCATATTGTCCAATGTATTTTTTTGTTCCATTTTCTCGGATTGGTTCCGTGGAATGATTGCTTTAGTTATGTTTATATATTTTGTGTCCCATTAGTATATTGATGTATATTCCTATGTAAATTATTTTTTGTTATTTTTTTACATTCAAACTAGTTTAATTTTTTTTGAAAGTGTCATTTTAAATGTAAAAGTTATTTTTTATTTTACAAACGATTTTAGGAAATAGGTTTACAAAAAATAATAAATGATTAGTTTCAATTTTAGCGAATTTTAAATATATTTTTTAAAATTTTTAGGTTATATTCCCTGAAAGTTATAGTTATGCCGTTTTTATATAAAAGGGGTGTATTTTTTGGTGAAAATGAATAAATAATGATATTTCATTACTTGTGATGTTATATATAGAAATAATCATTTATTTTCATATTGTGTTTCAAAATAGTATTTATCATATAAGGAATTAATTCTTTATTTTATTTCAAGTTTCTAGTATTTCATCCAACTACATTGGTTTTTATTTTTGATGGTCAATGTATGAGTTGGAATGTATTTTCATTGTGGGATATATAATGCTAGTATAGTTGTTTTTAGGATGATTTTTTGTTTTTTCGTTGTTTATGAATTGTCCAAGTTAGTTTGTTATAACTTTACCTATTATTTTTTTCATTTAAAGATTATGTGATCTATCTATTTCCACTTGGGGTTTATTATATGTGATAATCAAATATTAATTTTTTTATTCATAAGGGAAATTTTTTTTCTATTGTTTATAATTTGGAAATTTATTTAATTTATGAAATATTTGGTTGGTAATATTATTTTTTTTATATTTATTTCAATTTCATGGAGGTGAAATATATGGATTCCCCATGTCTAATTATTTGTAAATATTTCACTATTTGGATTTACTATTATCAGGTATTGGTGAAACAGATTCTTGGTATGCATTGTTGATACCGAGGAAGTTTCTTTCATCCCATAGGGATCATGAATGATCGTTGTACCATATAAAAATATACATAGGGTGGTGTGTTAGGTTAATTGATATCAGAATGTTACAAAGTGTAATCAATAGAACCAAAGCATTGAAATGAAATTAAATAAAATTTGAACAATTCAACAATAAAGTGATAAATAAATTATATTAATCATTATATAGGGACATCATTGTAAATCAATTTATAAAATTTCACAATAATTTTATTGATCCTAATAATTAATCTTAGATGGAAGAGCCAGTACATCCTCTATCTTATGAAAATTTCCATATATAGATCGTTAAAAGTAAATATATACATATTAATATATACATATGTGAATAAGTACATTGATATGAATTCATGTATTGTTCATTTATATTTACAATATATATATATATATATCCATATGTGTTCCCATTTCATACATGTAAATCTATAACAACAATAGTAAAATACATACAAACCATGAACAAGATGCATATATAATATCCAATAACATCATGTCTCTAAAAATATAATACAATATATGACATTATTGAACCATAAATTAAATATGAATGACTAACATGAAATAAATCCTGAAACACTATTAGAGAATAATACAACGTATATCATGGATGGATTACCATTCAGAAAAATATAGTTCGAGGAAACCCAATTTAAGATTTTTTTATTAAGAATTATTATTTTACTCCAAACTCTTCTCAATACAACTTCAATCATAACACCTGATAAAATTTGAGAATGAAAATAGGGGAAATTAACCAAATAAATCACAAATTTCTAAACTAAAATAAATATTGGAATATAATAATCTATCTCATAATAAATTTAGGAATCATATATTATTGAAAAATAGGGATTCAACTTGATACATAATAAAAATATTTTTTTAGCAAAATAAATATTTTATTATGACTAAAAAATAAAATATTATATTATAGAGTGATGAAAGAATGATCAAAGGAAACAAACAAATTTATAAAATTTAAAAAACTAATTTAGGGTTTTACATAAATATAATAATAATAAATGAAAATTATGTTAAAAAGGGGTCAACCTACCTCATTATTATTGAAGTAAAAGACCTTTAACAACTTGGAAATGTTTCTGGAAGTTGTAAGAGCTTGAAATCAATAATGAGATAAAGTATTAGTAGGATAGAATAAAATTAAATCTATGTAGGTAAAACTATATGAAAATTTCAATGAAATGGGGTTTGATGGGTTATAATTTCTATATAAAATTATAATTTTATATTATTATTAAAATAACCATTTATGATTCCAAAATGTAACCAATATAAGGAAAAACGTACTCTACGTATACCCTAGTAGCCATTACTCCCCACACGAGACTCTAGTGGGTACTGGGTACCATTCAATCAAGTACCCAGTTACACAGTTTCATCTTCACCTTCTCACATTCCACCATCATCCCTATCATTCATTCAAAAAAACATCATAAAAATTCTATATTTTTTAATTTTTCATATAAATTCATAAATATTTAATAGATACACCAACTCATAATGATTAGGAACAAGAAATACCAATCATAATAGAGATTATTAAATTTTTATAAAAAATTCACATTTTTATATTATTTTAAAGGATTTAATATTAATAAACATTCAATCATTGGGTTAAATTAGAAAATAGTAAAATTAATTCATGTAATATTATAGGATTAAACCTTATAATGATAGTTTTTTATTTTTACTCTTTTAACCAAATGATTTATCATAATTCATGGATTAATGAATCAATATTATTTAATTAAAACAATCATTTCAAACTAATTATAAACTTCTTATAACAAAATTATTTTTTAAAGAAACATATAATATTATTAGTTATAATTAAAATCATAATATTTAAATAATATAATTTGTTTCCCAATGGATTTAATAAAAAATGTTTGTTCTTAAGAGTTCCCACATAATACCAAATAGGAAGTTATGTTTTATTAGACATCCTCTTCTGAGTATTATGGAATAGTATAAAAGTGTATAAGTTATCACCACCTCCCATTAAAAGTGTCATTTTCTAGTTTTTAATAATTTGGTTATTATCTTATTGTTTGGGTTTATAATGAATATTAGGGATAATTATCTCTTCTTATTTACCATCCTCCTCTTCTTAATATAATTTTTTTGTTTATGAATGGGTTTTGATCATTCAAGACAATGGTCATTTTAGTTTTTATTATGGTACTACAACAATCACATAAGAGTTTTATTTATCCCTTAGTAGTGGAATATCTAAAACCATGTCATATTATCTTTTGTAATTTTTTCTTTGAATTATCCATTTTGAGTGTATTTATTTAGATTTTTCTTCAATGAAAAATTAATTAAGTCTTGGTTAGGATACCCCTTGAATATTATGTATTTTATTATGTATTTAGTGTATGATTACATGCTTATGGATTGGGTTAATAATATTTAAGACCATATAAGGGAACATAATGTGTTTCAAAGTTAATTAATAAATTACTAAATCCATTTATAATAAGTATAATCATTTTTCCATGGGTATGATAGATATTGGGTTACTTGATATCATGGTCCTATAATGAGATATTATGTTACATGAATGGTAAATAGTGTTTACACCAATATGTTATAACATGAGTAATATTAAGAATTTGCATCCTCTCATTCATTTGATTTTTCTAGTGGTTGGTTGTTATGCTAATGTGTAGTGGGTACTACAGAAGTTACTTTCATATCATTATATTGAATTGTTATTATTTATATTTTGAACATGTCTATAAGGGTATGTGGCTACCTGGTTTTACTAGAAGTTAAATATTGTACCTCAGTTTGTTAGTGATGTATTATAGTCTAAGGCCCAGTATGGTATGTAGATAAGCGGTTTGTAAGATTTTTAGACCATGGTAATAGTTTTAAACATTGATGTGGGAATTTTTATCATGGGATAGTGGAATAGTGTAATATATAGATCATGGGGGGTTTTTTTATAATGGTATATGGGACTAGTTGACATATAGACCATGTTATCATTGGTATTATCGTCCCAGGGGAAATATATATATTTTTTTAATTGGTAACTCTGGTATATGGATTAAGGGGTCATTTATTTTATGTACTAAGTGTATAGTGACACAAATTTTGATAGGGGCTTGATTTTTGTGTGGAAATGGGGTCAATTCCTTATGATCTATATGTAATTTCATTTTCATTAACTACTCATGGTTCATAATATTTAATATATAATATTTTTTAAAAATAATGTATTATTAAGTGTGACATATTCTTGGTGGGCCCATGATAACCTAATTTTTTACATTTATTATTTTCATTATTGGATTGGATGTGTTTTAGTTTCATAGTATCACATTAATTCACATGGAATTTTAGGATAATTTGGTGGAATGGTGGTGAACTCTTATTGAGTCATTAACTTAAACTGTTCATGCATACATCTTGTGTATGTGAAGATATCATATTATTTTTAAAGTATTATGAGAAAGGTTTCTATGATATGTGATGTTTATGGTTGAATAATTAGTCACTAGGGATGAGGTATAAGCCATAGAAATGATTAAATGTTTTATTTTTGTTATTTTGATTTATTTATTATATATGATCACATACTAGGAACTCATTGGGATGTACTTATGAATGGATGGTATAACATATCATTAAAATTTTATGAGTAACTCATAGTGTTTTATTTGTATATATATATTGGGTGGGCCTTATTCAGTTATTCATTAACATTATTTTTATTATGGTAATAAGTGATTGAATATCTCATAGTGTTATAGACATTGTGAATTTTATTCAATATTTATTGAGATTCGTTATATGATATAGTGGTATTATTTGAATAATTTTTCTAAGATTAAATGAGAGGATATAAGATTATGTTAATATTTTTTTGAGTTTATTAATAAGAACTAAAATTTTGTTAAATTCTTTTTTCAGAATGGAAATTTGTATAAGAATCATTTTACTCACCATAATCAATAATTTTATCTTCATAAGTATGAATTTGGAATTTCGTATATATCCTATGTGTGGTCAACAAGCTAAGTACATATGAATATATATATCATAATTATCATCAAGACACTAAAATCATGATATTATAAATAAATCATCTTCTAATACATAAGAATCATTCAAACTATGCAATCATCATTCTATCTGCATATGAATTTACACATGGACAATATTTGAGGTGTCTAAAAAATAAAAATATGTATGTTCTAGAATATTAATATTCTAAGGAAATAAAAAGTTAAAATGATAAAATGGGACATTAAAGAGTAAATAATCTAATTACAATTGTGATTCAATTGATTTCATGAATGATTTTAAAATTGAAAATCATAGTGTGTTTTTTTATTCTTTCAAGACGAGTTGATATAAAATATTATTTTCTTAATTTTACTTCAATCATTATAAACAATAAATACTATAACATCATCTTGATATTTTAATATGATGAGGTTTTTCTAGTTTGTAGTTAAAATAAAAACTTTCAACTTATTTTGTAGTGATTCAAGATGAGTGTATTGAGTGTAAGTTTCCAAGCTATTGAGTTAGTCACTAAAGAGATATTTTATTATTTTAATTGGTTAATAGTATTAGATCGATCAATTTTAGTAAAAAGAATAAAATGGGTATTAATATAATTCACAAATGATTTATTTTGGAATTACCACTGAAGGTAAAATCAACAAAAGGATCTCAAATTTGTTTTTTCTTCAATAGATAAAGTACATGAGTTTTAAAAGTAATATTTTTGGAGGCATGTAGTTATTAAATATGATGAATAATCTTATTATCGTGATGTTTTTTTGTGAGCCTAACTAAATGAAGAAATTAAATGAATATATGTTATGATTCAACTGAATGATGTTTCAAGAGTGATGAGATTTAAAATAGTATTCCCAGAAATAAATTTCCTTATATATATATATATAAGATTCTCAAATATTAAGATATTTCCTTGAGATATAATATTAAAATTTTACTGATTTCAGTATCAAATTATATAGCGAATAAGAGAATCCTAAGAAAAATGTTCAAAATATATCATCTACTTTAGTATGAGATCGATTGTTTAGTGAATCATCTGATTTTGAGAATCAATGATAGGATCTATATTTGATTATTAATATGGTGCTAAATATGTTATTTACTATATTTAAGGCTCATGGAAGCAGATAATGATATATTATTACTTAAGAAACTAATTATTAAAATAGACCTATCTTATTACTCCTTTTGATACCTGAATATTGTTCCTATTATATAAACATTATATCAATATGTTGTTGTTAACATATCCTATAGAGAACCACAATTCTAATAAATAGAAATTACATCATTGTTTTTGTAATATTTAATAATTTACACAAACACCCACCCCTAGAATATATAATTTTTATTCCTTTCAAAACATGGAAACAAAAAGAATTATTATATACGTGAGCTACATTATCTACAACTAGGTTCTCCATGTATATTAGCCTTCTTAGGCACATCATACATAAGACATATATTCATAACCATGGGAATGGAAAGATATGAAAGGGTGAGGTATGATAATCAGTAAGGGTAAACAATGGAGATATATAAGCATAATCAGGAGACTAAGGGTGTGACAACATGATCATAACATTAAATCATCACACCCTTCATATCAAAGATCATAATCAAAAGTCATGGAATAAATATTATCTATTTATAATACATTTATAATAAGGGAATCATATGAATAATCCATGATAGTATAAGATAGGAATAACACATGGAATTGTGGAAGACACATAATCATACAAAATGAAATTTTTATCAATAAAGGATTATTTCAATGCAAATATTAGTGGAATGGGTTCACTCCGCAATCTAACTTAGTTGGCAAGGTTTACTCCCATTAACATCATATTAGTCAAGGTTCACACCCAAGACCATATTAATAGGAAAAGTATTTTATTGAATCCAGTTCACTCACCATTCTAGCCATGTCTATCCCATGAGATATAATGATTACCCAATTAATTGGAGGGAGATATCGGACCCACCCATCTCATAATAAAATAATATATATGTGTTCTATAAGATAAAAGAACGTTTATCATATCATAACCCATTAAAAGATATGGATTTCATAAGCATCATATCCTAACCAATGAATGAAATATGTATCATAAACATTTCATCAGGTCATAAACTATGGAAAAGAGACTGGTTTCATAATCATAGAATATCATGTAAAAGGAAGTGGGTTTTATAAGAATTTTATCATGCAATGACCCATGGACTAGAAATAGTTTTTGAAAAAAAATCATCTTAATCATAAACCATTGAAGGAAAGAATAATAATGGTTTCAATAGATCATATACCTAGTTAATAATGAACTATATTAAATTATGTCATATTAGATAAAGATTGATTTTGAAATATAACTTTTTTCATTTCATAAGTAAAATAACATTTCTTTAAAAAAACCACATTATATGATATAAAAAAATCAAAATCCTTTTTATAACAAATTAATTCAAAAAATTATGATTTGATAATTTAAAATCATTTAAAATAATTTCATGAAGAAAATATCCTTTTATCTTTGGAATAAAATGATTTTTAGAACATAAAATTTTTTTAAAATTTTTTTATTTTAAAATAGAAATTAAAACATTTAAATAATGTTTTGAAATTAATTAAATCATTTCCCTTGAAAATATACTTTGAAAATATATAAAGTAATATGTGAAAATAATTTAAACCATGTTTTAAAAATAAAAGAATTTTGAAAACAATTTTATTTCAAAATAACCTAAAAAACTTATAATGGAATCTTTGAAATTATTTTAAAACACTTATTCAACATATAACATTTTTCAAAGCATTTTTATTAGAAAACAACTCCATAAAACATTATGAAATTATTTAAAATTATTTAGAACATTTCATGAATATAAAATATCATTGAAAACATTGTTAATTGAAAATTTTTCTCGAAGAATATAATGGATTCATCAAAATATTTGAAATAACATTATATGAAAATAAATTTTTAAAAAATATAAAGGAGTATTTAAAAATCATTTAATGTACTTTTTAAACATATAAATTTTTTAAAACCTTTTTATTTGAAAATAACCATGAAAACAAATAAATGATGATTCAAAAATAATTTAAAGAACTTCATAAACATTAAAAGTTTTTGAAACCCTTTTTCTTTCGAAATATCTTTGAAAACATATAAATAAATCTTTTAAAAACATTTTAAATACTTCTATAACATAACGAATTTTTTAAAAACTTTTCATTTAAAGACCACATTAAAAACAATAAATTTAAAAAATATTAGGAAAACGTTTTTTATAAATAATTAATCTTGAAATAATTGAATGTAAGCTTCAATGAAATGACACTCATTCTGGTAGATATATTTGTACATGCTGAACATTCATATTTTTCAATAAAAATTTTAGAAAAGTTCAATTATCAAAAAATGAAAAGGATATCCATTTTAAAAATGATTTTTTTAAAATTAAAAATGTGTAAAAATAAAGTTTAATGATCATATGAGAATATTAGAACATTTTTTAACATATTTTTAGAGAAATGGTTATGAAATAACAAAGATTTATAAACAAAAGTAAGAGATAAAGATGGATTTTCATTAAAAAATCGTAATCATATTTGGTAACAAAGAGTGGTAAAATGGTACCAATAAATTATAATATCATGAATAACTAGAGTATAGGATAATTCATGTCTTTAATTGACTAATGGTTCATAAAATTTCATCTATAGAAGAATTATCATAAAAACCATGATAAAGACAAGATTATAGAAGTAAAATCATACCACTTTGGTAAAATTAAATCATATTCACATGTTTAAATCACATTAAATAAAGCATAAAATATAACAAAAAGAAAAATATTCGTGATACAACATGTCATAGGTAATTTTATAAACCATTTAAAAGAATATACGTGCGTGATATAAAATGTGTCTCAAAAAAGGGAAATTGAGAAAAAAATTACCTTACTAGTTTGGTAAATGTTGAACTGTAAACCCCATGAGATTGAGTTAATAAAATGTATAATTATATACACATAAATATAAATATAAGATTCATATAATACAATAATACACAATTTATACACCACAAAATAATAAATTAGTGGTGAATAAGCCATACGTCTTGATGAAATATTAGTTAGACTAGAAAACATTTTACTAATTAAGTAAATTTTGAATTATGAGATGAATGAAAGAATAAATTTAATTGAAAAATTAAATACCATGAAATAAATAAAATTCATGAAATAAAATTTCATAGTTCAGTATATTCACCACATAAAAGAAACGAGTGGGGAATATGGGATGTATCTCACAAATATAAAGAGTGAGATAAATTCTATTAACATAAGTCTTGAATCTCGTCGTACTTGTTAAAAAATAATTTATAATAAATATATGTTTATTATAAATCTATAATATAATAATATTCCAATATATAATACCATATATTATTTAATTATCACTTTATATTACCCTTTTTTTACAATTCCATGTTAATGTTATGTTTCGGGTTATAACGACTTCATTTTTCAAACATGTTTTGACTTTTCATTCTTAGTAATATTACATAGATCATGATTTCCATATTCCAATAATATTAACCATGATATTAATATCATATATATTCATTATATATATATATATAATAATTTATAACGGATTGAAAAGGGAAATTAATTATACAATTCATAGAGGTGGTAGGTTGTATATATGCATGAATTATGTTTCCATTATATTTTCATTTTAAATGAAGTAAAAATAATTGATATTTATTGAAATGTATTTTATTTTATATTTATTATTTTTTTATATTATGTGGATTATTTTTTAGAATAGGTGCTGAGACGACATGTGATTCCAAGACCTAGTGTTCCCAGAATAAATTTTTAAAATATATTAAATATATTAAATATCATGCACATGTAGTTTTAATCAAAATGAGGCATAATTTCTAAACAAGTACCTTGAGTAGAAATTGATGGGAATCATTGAAATCAAATTGTGTGTATTACCCTAAATGTGACTTATCATTTGTTAGTCTAGGTTGTTTGTAGAAAATTGTCAAAGGTATTTGTTGAATGATGCATCGAAGCAGTTGGCCTCGATATAGTTATCCTTTGTCGATGGATATGGAATAGTTTACTTCTAATTTATGTTTGTCTCCCCTCCACTCTTATGGTGTGTTTTGGAGATACATCTTTGGGAAACAAACTGTGAGACCCTACAAGCTAAGAAATTTATAAGGCATCCTCTTTATGGATATCAAAAAGGTGGGGAGAAGGTTGTTTTTTTCAAATAATGCATGATGGTACTTGTGAAGTTGAGAGATGAGGTTCTAAGAGAGTTTCATATGTCTAGTTTGGAAGTATATCCATGTGTGTCAATCATGTACCATGACCTCAAACGTCATTTTTTGTGGATAGGGATGAAGAAGGGAGTTGTAGAATTTATCTCTCAATGCCTTAATTGTGAGAAAGTAAAGCCTGAGTACCAAGTTTTAATAGGTTCAGATCAACCCTTTGAGATTTCATAATGGAAGTGGGATGGGATATCAATGGACCTCATGATGGGAATACCACATATTTCTGGAAGACACGATTCAATCTGGGTGATCATAGACTAACTCACCATGTTATCCCACTTCCTATATATATGATAGAAGAAGTAAGTAGATAGCATGGGACACCTCTACATGGAAAATATATTATGAATACATGGTGTTCCATCAAATATTGTTTCAAATCATGATTATTTCTTTATCTCTTGATTGTAGAAGAGATTCCTTGAGGTTTTTCGGGCCCATTTATGCTTGACAACAACATTTCACCCCCAAAAAAATGGACAGACTGATTGAACCATTCATGTTCTAGATGACATGATCTGGGCTTGCTTGTTGGTCTTTCGGCATAGTTGGGAGGATCACTAACCATTGGTGGAGTTTTCATACAAAAACAACTACCATTCTACCATTGGTATGAAACCATTCATTTCCTTGTATGAGTGAACCTATAGGTCTTCAATTTTCTGAACTAAACCAAGAGAGTCTGCACTCATGGGCCTAGAATTGGTGATATTTATAACAAATTAGGTGTAGATCATCTAGGAGTGAATGCTGACTATACAGTTTCTTCATATGTCTTATTATATGAAGTGATAGAGGCCTCTTGAGTTCGATAAAGGAGGCAATGTGTTCTTATGGGTTTCACCTCGATTTGGATTACATATATTTTGATGGGGTAGCAATCTATCTATGAGGTTCATCGGCCCTTTCTATATACTAATGAGTTGGTGAGATGGAATATTTCATAGCACAACCACCATATATATAATGGGAAAATTACTTCTTCTATGTGTCTTAGATGAAGAGTTATGTTCATTACCTTGTCACACGTTATCGAATGGGGTAAGATATACATAAAGGATGGAGATATTTTTGTTGAGTACCAAGTAGAGATCTTGGATCAGTACGAGATTACCCTTCATGGGTGGTTAATTCATTTAGTGCATGTCTGAAGGTTGCACGAGAATCTTTAGGAGAGCATATAAGAGCAGTAGGTAAAGATTAACGCTCAGTACCCACATCATTTTTATTAGACCTTTTTTGGATTTTTGAGGATGTAAAGTTCAAAGGTGGAGAAAATTTAATATGTCATATTTTCTTTATGTTATTTTTAGATATTATATAGATTATTTTAAATATTAGTCACTAAGAAGACATGCGATTTCAAAGCCCAAATGTTTGAAATATATTAAATATACTAAATATCACATGTACACATTTCTCTTGAAAAGTAGAATAACATATAAATAGATTCACAAGTCATGAATTTGAGGGTACCATTGAGTTTAGAATGTGAGTATTACCGTAGGAGAAACTTAACATTTTTCAGTGCATGTTGTTTGTATGAAAGTAATCATGGGTACTGAAATGTATAAAATCATTTAATAAAATTATTATATTTAATTTAAATTGACGTAGAAACTAAAAATCATTAAATAGATTGTTATGAATAATTTCTAATGTTAGATGCCTAACCCTAGAAATGATAAAGATCCATTGGAAATGGCATGGAGGATTCTTTACCATAGATAATGATGACGAATCATGGAATGACAATAAACTCACCTTATATTTGATGGATATTACCAATGACCACAACATCACATCACTCTTCATCAGTGATCAAACTAAATCAAGTTAGGGAAGATGTTTTTATTGGTTTATTCCCCACTCTATATTTTTATAATAGTTGAGACTAATCAATGAACATATTGATCCAAAGTCTAATCGTCTTGTAGGATGTTTTATAATTATATGGGTTCATGAGAATTTATTTGGGATTAATTGTTTATTCATCTATTATCATTCCAAAATTAATGAACTGATATCGACACAAACATTGATCAAGGTCGTTTACTATTGATTGATTTTATGGTTTTCTTCCACTATTAATCGTTCAACATGAGAGTTCATTGTTTCCCCATGATTCAATGTTTTAATGAACAACTGATTGTTTCTCACTCGTTTCAAGGTACAATGATCTGATATCATAAATCTAAGATCAGTATGATATCGAAGGGATGTAATGATGGGAGTGGAAATGAATCAGATGATGGTTGATACCTAATTTCATGATCTTCAACACGTAGTGAAGAATGATGGTGATCTCGTTTTCAGAGTGTATTGAAGTCCCGAATCTTGAGGATTCGATGTTTCGATGACTCGTTGAGGCAGGATGTTGATTTTAATAGAACAAAGTTCAAAGGATCAGAGGCCAAATCATCGGTTGATGCTTGCAGAGAAAGAATCTAGGATTCTATAAAATCTCAATGAATACATCTTCTAAACTATTTCTAGATGTCTTCTGAAGGGACATTGTGGAAGCTAGGGTTTTGGGATAAATTCTTGTATCACACGATGTGTGACCCCTTTCACATATCATGTCGTCTCTCCCATGTAACATGGTGTATACATTGTAGAGTACATTAACATGGGATGGAGTACAGAGACTATCTACATAGCGTGTACTCCACTACACAGACAGAGATTAGATGGGAACATAGGCTGAGCCATGTATTGGAACATGGGTGGAGTGCACAGGTTTCCCACATTGTTTGTACTACTATACGGACATGGTTTGATGACATGGTCCATTTACCCTAGTAGGACCTGGGGTCAAGGGAAATTGTTTGAAACCCTAATACACGCCGTGTACTCTTTTTACATTTATTGAATCTCTTTTCCACCATGTCTTGAACAATATTCCTTAGGCATTTTTCCCCTTATCATTTCCCTAACAGTTGGTATTGTATTGTCTCTTACTCTTAAAAAACGATCCCATCAATAGGATATCCAATATTGTGTCATTAGAATTCCTCCAAGAGGCCCAGAGTGACATCCTCTATTTAGCCTTATGACTTAGGTTGTGTTCTTGGAACTGATGTGACCAACACATGCAGGCTCAGATCCTCTACTTTGGGGGTTAATCCAAATTGAGTTTGTTGGTATCACCCCCAGGCCTTGGTAGTGATCCCCATCTGTGTATCGTATCTCTTCATACTATTAGTGTTTTCTCTCTGACTATTAGACCAATCGAGAAGTACCTCTTAATAAAACATCATAAGTGCCATTAGAATCAGGTGTGTGTTCTCCTGAATGAGTGATTTGTGGACTTTTTGAGCTAGAATCCTAGGGTTGGTATACTATGGTTGTGGATTAACTCTATATTGTGTGTATTGGTTGAGTATATCAGGATATTCTTATTATAATTTTTTAGACATAGACCTATGTAGAGTTTAATTTAATTTCTTTTATTGTATGTTTTGTGGTATCAGGTTGTCTTACTCAGTATTTTTATACACACGCCTACATGGGATTTTCCTGCATATGTCGTGTCTTGGGTTGATGATCGACCTTTTGATAGATTCATATGAGGACCAGGATCAAATGATTTTTAGTGATACCAGATAGACCAAGGTGTTTTCCTGTGGCTTTCATAAATTAGTACCAATACCATTACTTTCATGTTGGACTTGTGTTACAGAATCATTGTGGTCAGACTGTATTTTCACCTATTTACTTATCATTACTTGTAGTTGTACTCTGGTTGGGGATATAGATGCATGCATGCATTGGTTGGTCATTTGTTTTTATATTTCATCATTTTTAGGCTTCTATATGTCTGTGTGTACATTTCCTAGGTAATACATCCCATGTTAGTGATATTATTACTCGTTTCTAGTCACTATCCCCTGGCCTATTAGAGGCGATCTGGGGGAGTTGCGGCACGGTCCCCTATGGGACCAGTCGTTACATGTATATATATAATCATTCTAATAGATTTATTATTTCCTAAATATCACATGTGTTTAATAAACCCATCCTTGATACATTCCTTGTAAAAAATTAATAAATCACATTTCTTTGAAGAGCTGGTAGTCCACATGACCACAAACAATTTTATCGTATTCCCACAAAAAGGAAAACGTGAAGGTATGTGTTATATAATAATTCCATAAGAATTAAGAAATAATAAATATAATATATATCATATAAAAACATTATTTAAATTAGTATTTCAAATATTGATAGGTGGTAATGGATGAACGAACACCATTAGTTCGTGAGGTGGTAGTTTGTTGTAAACACGAACGTTGATTTTATATCCCTTTTGATGGAACTATGAAAGGTTATAGCTTTAACCATTAACAGAAAAAAATTTATTATATTTAAGATACTTATATTATTAGTAGTAATCATATAAGAAAAATTTAGGTGGATCTTAATGAAATGAAACAAAATTTCTCACTGAATAATGTTGCATGTTTTTTAGGTAACTCATCTTTATTTTCACCAAATATCATCATTTTTTATTTTTTGTAACAAGTGATCCTTATATGATAATAGGATGGAATTTTTTATTTTTTATTTTTTTTATTTTATTTTTTGAATGAGGAAAAATACTTTAGAGTTGTGAATAAGTGAGGAGGTTGAGCTCCTTTAAATAGTGGAGGAGGAGTGACATTCTTATAAATACATTAAGGTAGACACTATTCAAAAGTCTCCCTTATATAATGTGAAACCAATAATGGACCATTTTCATTAAAATTGTATAAATGGTTACAATATATCTATCCCAATGGATTTTCATAGGGGACTTAGCCATTTGGCCCCTTCTTATTAAGATTAACCAATAAGTAAATTAATTCTTACCTTAATCACCGTAATTATTTTTAATTACTTTCACTTGGAAAAAAACCAAATTGAACATAGTATAAATTAAAAATTATTATAATACCAAATATGGATTCCAGTTTTTCAAAAAAAATATTATAAATTTAATTTAATGTTAACCCAATAGACGGGATGATATTACAAGCTTTTAAAGTGAAAATGTTCAAAAGTTTGAAATGTTTATATATTAAATTTCAAGTTGAAATCTATTCAAATGAACTAAATTTTATTAATTTATTAATAATTTATCTAAATATTATTTAAAAAAAAAATTACATATAAATTATTAATATAAATAATTACATAAAATCATTTTTTATTAATAATATATGTTTTCACTCTTCATTAAAAAGTTAAAAATGTTAGAAAAATACAAAAAATCACCCAAAGTAAATATTGAAATTATAATTTAAAAAATAATTTTTATTTTTTTGAATTAAAATAATAACATTTTAAAAAAATATTTTTAAACACAATTCTCTCATTAAAAGGCGGTAAAACATCCTTTCAGAATAATACAACTTTTTATATCAAAAACCGGATTGGTTTTTATTTTATGCCTATAAAAACAATTTGATGATTGTTAAAAAAATTTATTTTTAATATTTAAATTTATGTAATATATATCACTAATCTTGAAAATTTTAATTTATTAAGTTAATATTATATTTTGGTTATATAAATATTTTAAAAAAACACTTCCTTTATATGAAATTGATTTTATTTTCATTTGTAAATAATTGATTACATAAGAATTCATTTTAAAAAATTATTTGTTTTAAAAAATTTATTTAATGTTATTAATATTTTCCATTCCAACAACTTGGTGAAACAATAACAGTATTTTAATAACAATATTGTAGCTTGGTAAAACTCATTCTACGTATAACACAAGATATCAATGTAACTCAACATTGTGTGTTACCAAAGTTAGGCATTGTGTTGTGTCCACTACAAGGTAATCCAAGTGTTTCTTACAGCTTAAGATTATGTTGGTGATGTATATAAAAAAATATAACATGGTGTTTAGTGCAATTAAATCCATCTTAGAAATTAATTTATTCCAATTCATATTAAATCATAAATATTCTGCGGGTTACACCACACCAACTGATGAGTATTATTAAGAAAAATTATCAATAATAAAACCTCTATTAATTAAAAATATTATATTTAATGATAAACGACTTAATATTATATTAAGAATATTTAATGTTTTAAAAGGAAATATATCAATAAAATAATATTTCCTTTATATATTGTATTCTCAATTAACATAATAATGTAAAAAAAATTATATATTTATTTACAGAAAATTAAATTCACTTTTAAATATAGAGTACCAAAATTATCTAAGACTGAATTATTGACACTTTTCCAAAATAATTTATTTTTTGGATAATAGTGAGAAAGACTAATTGTGGTAATACATTAAATTTTATCATATTATCAACATAAAATAATGATTTAAATGATTTTTAACACCTTTTCAATAAATAATATATTTGTAAATTAAAATAAATAAATTTAAAACCAAATTTTGAATTTATAAAACCTATGGTAAAAATTTTTGTAACCAATGTAATATATTAAACTTAAAACTATTTTTACTAATATAAAAAAATTATTTATTATCACATATGGAATAAAAAATAAATAAAATGTATTTAGTAATTTGTATCAATGTGTTCATAATATATTATGAGGTCAATTTCATTTTTAGGCATAAAAGTATTTTTTCTTAGAAAAAAGTTAATGGCCATGGTAATGATAAAAGATTAATTTTCAATGAATTATATTATTAATATTTTGTAAATTTTATGAAATAAATTAAATATATATAATTTATATAATGAATTTGTATTATATTTACAGACATATGATCTTTAATTTAGTTAGTAGTTAATGTTATATAATATTATTAACAGTTGACAATGAAATACATTTTTCTAATAAAATCATTTATCTATATATTAAATTGTTTTAATTGAAAAGTAAAATATTAAGTTTTAGTAAATTTAAATAGATTATACAGATCTAAAATTTGGGTACAAGGTAAAAAAATTTTGTTATAAGGGTAACATTATAATTTTAATAAAATAAAAAATCATCGTATTAAAACTAGTTAACAATGGAAAAACAACAATCATAAAATGAAGAAATATTGTGGTAATAGGCTTGAAACATGTTTAAATATTTTATTATAATGCGTTTTAGAGGATTTATCAACCTTATTTTACATTTTAGTTATTTACATCTTTGTTTTGGTTCTATTGAAACTTGAATAGTGTCATTCCATCATTGAAAATGTAATGGTTATTTACAAAATATCAATTTCTTCACTTAATGAAAGAGATCAATTCCACCAAATTTAGCCTCCCATTCTAAAGATTTAACTCAAAAACATTGGTCATCATGTATCCTAAGTACTATCGCAAAATTTTATGAACCTTTTTAATTCCAAAATACAAATTAAAAGGAGCCTTAATGGGTTACCAAATAGAGAACATCAAAAGGAAGAGGTAATGTTTTGAATTGATCTATCTTAATTATTTTCTTCTTCAACCAATTAAATCATTTATTTTCATGAAATAATGATAAAATAAGTATTATTTATATACTTAAATGTTTTTATTCTAATGGAATATCAATTTTATACCATCTTTTAAATAAATTCAAAATATGATGTTTTCATTTTGTGTCCCGGCGGACTACCGCTACTATGACTTTTTTGTTCTATTTTTACGGTACCACCTAACATGGATAACATTAAAATTGTATTTAATGTATAAATATGATATTTTTGACACTTTTAATATTCCATATAGATTATATTGTACATTTAATAGGTGATATTAATAATAAAATTTCATAGTGAACATAACCACCTTGCAAGAAAATATTAAAGAACTTTCCTTAATATTAGTCCATTTTTGGGAAACCTATAAAAAATAACAAAAATTATAATAGAATGATAAATTAAATAAAAATATAAAATTATTAATAATATTAATCTATTTCAAATCACATTTGAAAATGGTCAATATACCAAGGATTGTTTGTAGAAATTGATCAAACTATCTCATGTAACCACCATAAGAAAAAATAATTTTATATATAAATAACAAATGATAAGAAATATAATGTAAAAAATAAATCTAATGTGTAAAAAATTTAATTATGTTTTTGTAATTTTTTCATTATATTATTTATGATGTTATAATCTTGTGAGAAATGAATAAGGACTCATGGGAAGGATTATTGTTCTCTATTTTCTATTCAATGAGACATGTTTGATATTGTTCATATAGTGTATTCAATTATTTATTTACCTTCACATATAATTAGTATTATTAATTATATGATACACGAATATTTAGTTAAAGGTTACCGAATTATGTTCTTTTGATTCTTATAGGACCTTTATTGTGAGGGTTTTTTCATCTAATTTTTTTGTGTTTGATATATGTTTTATATTCACTACTTGTTTTTCTATTGTGTATATATTATCCATTGATTTACTTTATCCAAATTTTTCATGAAATATATTGGATTTATAAATTCTTAATATAACGATCCACGTCATTATGGGTTATAAAATTTAATAGAAATTTTATTTTTTTCCAATCGAGGGACCATTCAGTGAATTAAGATTCATATTCAAATTCTGAGACATAGAGTATATTTTTCTCTGTGTTTCAAGTATGGTTTGAGGATAAATATGTATAATGGATTATTGAGATATATTTTGGTGATTTGGTTACATGTTATATTTTTGAAAAAATTTTGGTCCTGACACACAATTTGTTGTGAAAAACATAGAGAAAATTATTCATCCATTCAAGGGTCAGGACATTTTTTTCATTTTCTTCATGAATATATTGTTTATAATTCAAGTTTAATGGTTATGTAAAACCCATTTAGATACTCAAGAATGCCATTTTAGGATATCGACACTTAGGTATATAGAAAACAGTTTTCATGCGGTTGCATAAAAACAAAATGAGGTGTTATAGAGGGTTTCTAGTTCTATTTTCCATTGTCATTATATAGTTAATAATCCATGTGTCCAACTTTTATGAGAGGTGTTTTATTAGGTAGTTCATGTGTCATGATTGTTGTTTGGTTTGGAAAACTATATAAAAAACCATATTCATTTAAAATATTGTTAAAAATAGGTTTCGTATCATTTCCCCCATTAGGTTTTTAATCCAAAACCTCCCCTCCTTCTCCCTTATGCTCATGTGAACCAACCCATATCCCTCTCCCATTATCCATTAAGTAACCCTTGAAATTGGGATTATTTTTTGTGTTCCTTTTTTTCATAGGGATAAATTACACTTCTCTTATCCCCATTCCTAATCTCCCTTCATTTCCATTTATTTTGGTGTCACCCACTTAGGATTTCAATTCTAATTCCACCAAATCATAGTGGAATTATCTTATGATGACATGTAAATGGAATTTTTTAGTTAGATGATGACTTGAGAAGCTTTTTACACAACATAATGTTTCATTTCAGTGGATCTATTCTTCCTGGTGTATTTTTTATAATTTATCAATCAAATTGAATGAAATTTATAGGTACACAGGCTTTAGGTGTTAAGGATTTTCCTGGATTAGTTTTATAGGAGTTTCATGAGAATATTGTAAATTTTATGTTTTGGTTTTTGAAATAATATTCACCTCAGTGAGTTTCAAAGATTCATTATATTTTTATACTAATTTATTAATAAATTATGATTTATTTTAATTAATTTATTATCATTGTATTATATTATTATGGTGATTTTTTATTGGAAAAGCCTATGTTCAGGAATGATGCATCAGTGGTTACTCCTTGATATAGTCCATGGTTTGATTTGTTTTTTTCTAAGTTATAGACATTTAATTTTTTTTAAACATTTTTTGGATGACTGAGATCTCAATTAGGCTTTTTGTATTTTGTTTCCAGGAAGGGATTCTGTTCTGGGATACTTATATAGTGGTATTTTCCAAAACCCCCCTTTTATTTTCATTTATTTCCAGAATTCACCTAATGTGAATGGAGTAGAGGAAGAGAGTCATTTAAGAGGATTAAATTTGATTCCCTATATGTATTTTAACTCATATATGTTATGTAAATATTCAATTTTGAATGTCTCCTTTCGAGTGGGATGTGAGGAGGATTTCAAGAGCATACGGTCTGTCATGTAGTTATTTGGATTGATCAGGGTTGGACATGATATTTCCCATGAAATATTTTTCTTATAATCCTCCATGTGATAGATTTTTGTGATCAATGTTTTTCCAGTATTGGGGTGCCAAGAAAAATTTTCCTAGATAACTCTATGAGGGAGATGCAATTACGGTCCATGTGAGGTTCACAAGTCTTTTAGATGACTATGCACATTAGGTTCCATAGGTTTTTTTGAATTTCATTGGATTATAATCATATGGAAGGATATAATATTATTTATATGGAGATCATGGATTTTCCTTGGATGTTAGGAACTTTTCTTGGAGGTTAGAACAATTGATATTAGATCATGTGGTTGAGGATCATATCGGTTGGAGCCTTCAAGATGGTTCAACATCGATGGATTGTGGGTATGATAGTGTGTTATTAATATCATGATAATAAAATTATGAGTAACTCCTGAGGTTGCCCCTTATACATGTGGAAATACTATTGGATTCCCATTCCACAATAATATTGATTATTGATCAGTGATTTAGCATTGATGTCTAGTTAGAGATGTTTCTCATCTTCGTCATGCCCCATAGTTTTGATGCAGAAGAGGATCCCCTACTAGTGGTTTCTATTCGATAGTTATGGATTCCCTCACCAGAGAGATAATTTAATTGGTCTGGGGTGGTTTTGATTAACCTATTACGAATATTATTATATTGGTTGTGGCATATATGTTGTTATGGATATGATCATGAGGATCATGGGTGTAATGACCTAGCCCAGATGCCACAAAATAGATGCCCCATTCCGGTTCCCCTTAAAGCCTTAAGGGATCCTCTCTATACTCTACAGACTGTAGACTAGTTGTGATTCCCTAATTTGTACTTATTGGGATCCTATTCACTCTTATCATAATAAGAGAAAAAAATCAACTAATAGAATATCATTTATATAAGTAAATTAATAGATTATAGAAGAAAAGAATATAAACCAAGATTTTATAAAATAAAATAAAATACAGTAAAGGCTCAACTAACCATGTCATATATAGAACATTTATTTCCTACTAGGATTATAAAGTATACAAGAGTAAATAAAATAAGTAGAAAAAAACTGATTGGATCTACATTTAACTAAACGTTGAATCACATACTCTGTTTTGAAGACAATACCGAGTTCCTCCATCCTGATCATAATAATCCACATGAGTGTCCCCACTCAACCATAAAACCATGGGCCCTTCCTCATAAACCATATATCAATTTATAACCTTAAAAATACAAGTATTCACCCATGACAAGGTGAATATATAGAGGGTGAGAAATAAATCATAGTAGGACAACCAAAATAGTGAACTTATAATCTTTTATCATGAGTGACTTGTCTTGAAATATTCTTATCCTAGTAAAGGAACAACTAGTAATGATAAATATAATAAATCCACAGTTGATCCATGGGTCTATGATCATGGTTAATTATACCTTTTACACCCAATGATATAATTTCTCTGGATATTTTTCACTAAATAAGTGTGTGTGTGTGTGTGTGTGTTCGTGTCTATGTTCATTATTTGTGTAGAAATATATATATATATATTAATATATTATGTCTACCATATATAAATATATAAATATATATATTTATTTGTAATACTAGCCAGGACCTTTGGCTTGAAACCAAGGCATTCGTGTATAACATCGTAAGCGTCTTACGTTTCAACGGATATACAGAATTTCATGCCCAAAAATCCCATTCAATGATGTGAATCTACATGTACAACATCTGCATCAAGGGTTATAAAAAATAATGTCCAATAACCAAAAAATGATGTGAAATTCCATGTTCAACATCATAATAATGGAATTTGAAATGTCATGTCCAACAACTCAATAACCACACAAAACACCATGTAAAACATTCTAATCAAGGAGTGTGAAATTTCAAGACCAAAAACCCAAAATTGATGTGAAACACTATTTCAAACATCCTCGACCTTGGTGGTGTTGATCATCATGTCCAATAACCCTAACCAAGACCTCTATGTTGTAAAAAAATATGTAGTCTCAATGGCGGGATCATAGAGAGAATATCTATAAAACTCCCATCAATGAGTATTAAAAGTTGGGTCCTAGAAAATACTATTGGGTATCAAAAAAACCTAAAAGTAACCATCATTCATCGATGATCGGATACAAGGTAGCACCTCTGGACATCTCCATCATTTCATTATATCACAAGAACCCCCATGGAATAAGCACCTGGTATCATGTCTGCAAAAGATAGCTACATCATGAGTAACAATGTTAATTTATAAATAAAGAATGAGGGTGGAAAAATCCCAAACCCACCACTAAATTAATATCCGCTCATGATCAAACATTTAGTAAATTTTCTAAGTTGACCACTGCTACCATCTCAGTTCGAACCCATAATACGCAATCTCAGGGTTAGTCAAGTACTAGGTAATGAAATGGGTCCGCTATGTCTTTGTATAGAAGTGGTGTCCTACTTATTATCCTCTAAGACATAATGAAACAAAATTAATCCCTCATGGGATCCTCAGAATCATTAATAATGAATTGGAATCCCACACAGAATCATCAAAATGGTAAGAGAGATGAAGTATCCAACACATGATCCTCATAAATTATAATAGTAATCTAAGGAATCTGACTTAGGACCCTATAAAAGGGTAAGTTGATTCATCCTAAATGGAAGCCTCTAGGTCAAAAAATAATATAATAAATCCTACAGGGATCCTCTATCTCACTATAGGCTTCTAGGGTAAATACATCCCACAACCCAATATATATCATCTCTTTCCCTCATGGCCAAAATGGAACATCCTTAAAGGGATACATACTTATAGGGAGAGTTATATAATCATAGATCAAGGAATATCACCCATGGACCATATTAGATCAAGGGTTAACACTTGGTTATTATGAACACCCAATTGATCAGTCCAATCAAGTCACACTGTTGTCCATCTAATTAGGGGATAGTTGGATATTTAATAGATGAGGTATATGAAAATCCAATTCTATGTCCATTAATAATTACATATGACCAATTGGATGGTCCCATCCCATTTCCCACTCATAGAGATATGTTTATTCATTACCTTGGGTAATTATATTTCTACTCAAACTCGATCACCAAGAATCAACATTATTGAGTCCTTAAATCTCTTAAATGGTTGTCCGATCATGATCTTGATGGGGAGTGCTCCAAATACACTACTCATGATCCCAAATCAGTCTATGAGTCCCAAAAACATGATAAATCCTAAATTGTGTAACATGAAATGAGTATATAGCATGTAATCTTAGTACATGGTGTGTAATCTCAACGACCCTCCTGGGAATATACTTCTGCTAGAAAATATGTGTATAAAAAAAGTACTTGATGTGTAAAAAAAGTTCACAACAAGGACCCTACATGGGTTACCTTCCCATTTATCTCACATGGCCCGACCATGTACCCTTTCATGGTCATATACTTCTATGCGGAGTGTAACCCATTTGGGGTCCACATGTGTACCCTACATGGCCTGCTGCCTTTACATGGTTGTCTGACCATTATTTGGCTACATGGACAAGTGTGACTACATAGTGTGTATATCTATTACACGATGTGTAGTTCTAAGAGAATATATATTGTCTTGTACTTGATTAGATGGTCAAGTTACACTACATGAAGTGTTTACCATGTATGTTGGTTTTACATCCAAAAAATTATTTTCCCTAAATATCAAGAACACAGGTCATGTGTTCCTGAACTATTCATTTTGTAGTTCGGATTTGCTTAATTGGAAGCCCTAATATTATCCCAAATCCCCCATTTTATCAAAAAAAACATATATTTTAATATAAAAGTGGTTCATAGAAGTCATAAGAGAGGTTAAAAACAAGATAGTGACAAATATATATGGATTTATCACTAATAAGTAAAATGATATACCTTTGGGAATAGTCTTCTGATGCTTCCCATATTTCCTTGTTTCACCACTACCACACAACTGTTAGGATTATCCTGAGCACTATGGTATAACTCCTCATATGTATTCTATCTCATTCTCTCTACCTCTCCCATTTTAACATTCTTTCACATGAAGTGGAATCCCATTGGGGTAACACATGAGATGCTGGGGGAGGAGAAGAAATAAAAGAATAAACTGAAAAAAAAGAAAATGAAAATGAGGTAAAGGCCCAACCCTAGTTCCCAACATTAACTTATGCCTCACCTAGGAAATTCCCCCAATTATTCAATAAATCATGGATAATGAATCTCAATAAGTTTCTCAGTTCAAAATATAGAATCGAATGAATGTGTATTAATTAATTAATATTTAATAAATTAAATATATATTAATGATTCCCTGAAAATTAGAACATCTTGGACTTCCACAAAACTCATGTCTTGTGGTAAAAACCATATTTAGGGACATACAAAATTGTTAAAAAAATATCTAAGATCATCTACTATAGCAAAATGACCATTTTATCCTTCATAATCACCAAAATGAAAAAGATAATCTTTCTATAGAATTTCATAGTAATGAAATATATGGTCCATTATATCCTCCACATCATAAACATTCTCATCCCCAAGAAGACATAATGGTCAAATATTACCAATTCTCTTATCATAAGGATCATTACAACTACACTCTCTTGAATCTCCAATGACCAGTATCACAATGTAAACAACTCTCATTATAAGGAATATGTTGAACAATTACTAATCTAGTACTCCCAACCAAAAGAGTATCCATATCCTCACCTCGCAACTGAACACCAATTTCAAAGGTCCATCCATTATCCATTATCTAACGTAATGACTTCCAAAGCCAAAACCACTCATCCTGAGCGTCAAACCCCATATAATCTATTCCCACATTTCAAGATTGGTTTCCACACATAATTCTGAATTTAGACTCATCAAGAGGTTCAATACCCTCAAATGGACAAATGTTCTCTCCCCGCCATATGGATAACCTTATATCTCTACTCAAGTTCACCCAAAATAGGTTCATTTTTTAAACCAGAAAATATATTTAAAAAGATATATTTATAGTAATTTCTATTTTATAATACATTGTATGTTTTAAATATTCTAATCATAAACATATCTAATCTAATAGTACACTATGATTACATCAATAGGTATGTATAGAACTCTTGGATCCATGGTCACATCAAATTAGTGTATACATTCCTTTATTCGACACCAGACATAACATCTCCCAAAAGTGTTTGTCTAAGTACAAACACATGTCAACCTTCTCATGACACCAGATTTATTCTCTTTGCCTCCTCTACCATAGATGGACATTCCTCATTTTATCAAAAATACTAAAGACGCATGCTACAAGAATTTCATTAAAAAAAATAGCTCCTCAACTCATTCATGATGACTCCTCATTTATCTATTTAAATGCTACCATGTGAAATAGACAAATAGATTTGTTTCCCAACTCATGCTCCCATCAGTAGTATACCATAAGGACAAATGATGGTGCTACATAGAACACCAATCTCTTCAGTCTAGATTCTGCCTTGGAGCTCCTCTTCAAAATCAATAACCTATCCCATGCCCTATTTTATTATGTGACTGGATTTCACATAGATTTTTTTGATAAAATTAATGCATCATCTGCACAACCTCTAGTCAATAGAAAAAGACACTCAAATAGTACATCATGGTGAATCCAACCTTGATACTCAAGAATTCGCTACTTATTAAAAACCAAAGGAAACATAATTTCGATAATGAAAAACCCAAACACCTAGTATGTATAAGTCTCAATACATGAATACAACCAAGGAAATACCTCTTCTAGAATCCATAAACCTTGGTACAATCCTTTCTTATGTCTCCCTTGACAAATAAAATGATGATATAATAGTTTTTGAGTCAGTTCTATGGTCTTCTGTGTCTCCCACCAAGCCCTAAAAATGAAATCTCATATCATGGCCACTAGGGCCAAACACATATCAAATTAGTTAAACCATTCAACAACCCACTAGGTTTAACTCACATACCCATATTAACATAAGAAATAAAACTCACCTTTCCACCCTCTCTAAGTTACGTAGGGATAACATGACCTACATAGGTAAAATTAAATAAACATGGTTACAATTATACATGTTGTTAATTTTTTTCAGTAGAGGAAAATTCCATTTATGTTATAAATGGATACCTTTTTACTTGAAACACATTTATAAACATTAAAATAAATAATGAATCTAGTGGAATGAACTTCCAAACACCATCATTATCGAGTCGTGGTAATCAAAAAGAATCCTAATACAGGATTTCTCCCTAGAGGGCTATGATATAAACATAAAAAATAAAATTAGATGATACTCACTCAGAATCCACATATGGTAATACCTCATTGGTGTCCTCATTAAATATAAATGTTCATGTACCTATTGAAATTTCACTTTGGTATCTAACTAGATAACTATAAATTTACATCAATTAAGTAAAATATAATAGAAAACTAGATGGGAAAACAGTATATAAGTTGTTACAAACCTTTAGTTAACAACACCTGAAAAATAATATGCCCATAAATTAGTCTAGTGAAAATAATTCCATTCCATATCAACCTATGAGGTTCAATACCCCTCGTTTTCATTATGAATGTTTCATAATCCTCATGGTTAAATATTTCATCATAGATCCATATGACCTTATATTATAAGAAAATATTTATAAAATCCAATTTAATTGGGTATAATTCCATCAAGAACCTACACAGAAAAACATAATTTAGTTTTTCTTTGACACATTAAACAATTGGCATCTGTCGTCCCTAATAATCAAACACCAGTATGTCTATAAATTGTGAACCCTATGTGAAAAATATGATGTATGAGACACCTATTCTATTTCTTGTAAATGATTTAAAATCTATCACTACCCTCATTTAGATAGGACAAGTTCCAGAAATAAATATTAAATCATAAGCTCCACACCACATGTGTGTCACTCAAAGAGAATTTCATATACAATTATAATATCTCCCATCAGAGAAATTATCCCATATCCTGGGAAATCAGGAAAAATTAATGGAACCTGATTTCTCAACACACCAGCTCAATATCCATTCCTAAGTCTAATAAATTATTTATACAACTATCCACCATATCCCAAATAATAAGAAAATAGGAATGTAAAAAAACACTTATAACACTATATATCCTCTCAATATGTATACCACTAAATTAGTTCCCCGATCTGGTTCTCCATAAGGCCTCAAGCTTGCCTCCTCATCAATTAAATGCTAAAAACTAATAGAGAAGGCCTAAGGTGCATCTGTGGATAGATTATTCCATTATATTAAAGTAATAATAATAGTGTAAATAACAAAACATCATCCATATTTTTAAATAATCAAGGTGCATAATAAATTAATATAAAAAATTTCTAACAAAAAAAAATGAAATTCATTAAATGAAAAAATGTCCATGCCATACATACAACATAGATCACCCACTGGGAAGATCACATATACAAGTGTAATAAAAAAAATAAACATAAATGTACATGGATCAACTAATATCACAGAGATGAACCAGATACCTGATATTCCAGACACTACTGAACAACTCCATCATGATCATATGAATCCAACCAAGCATCTCTGGTCAACCAAACTACCATGATCCTCACCTAATGCACCATTCATATGTGATCAACCAAAAAAATAAATAAGGTCTACACACACACTAAGTTGAACACATAGGGGTTATAAATTAATTTTACTGGGCCACCCCCAATGGTAAGCCTATAATCTTCTATTAAAAATTCTTTCTCCTAAAATATATTCATTTTAGTAGAGAGAAAACTAGAAATGTAAAATATAATAAATCTATAGTCAATCCTTGTGTCTATGATCCATATTGGCAATAGCCACATCAGCCAATATTGAAATATATTTAACTAGGTGTTACCACATATATATATATATATACACATATATATATATATATTTGTATTTATATGATTATATATATGTATATATATATATTATTTACTATAGATATAAATATATATATATATATTACTAGATAGGACCCTGGGCATGAAACCAAGGCTTCCATACATAACGTCATAAGGGTCTCAAATTTTAATAAGGGGCCTCAAAATAGTCCTTCAAATGGGGATACATGATGTAATTACCGACAATTTGGATAAAATATGCGATGATTCATGTCTGATATCCAAATCATGGGGCCTGAAATATCAAATACAACAACCCAATAATGATGTGAAATTCCATTTAAAAAATCCCAATCAATGTTCATGAAACATCATGACCTAACACCCAAAATTGATGTGAAACAATTGGTCCAAATTCTTAATATCAAGGAGTGAAATTCCATGTCCAAAAGACCAATAATGATTTGATCCACCATGTACGACATCTAGGACCACGGGTGTGTGAAGAAGCTTGTCCAAAAACCCTAAACAAGGCATATTAGGGATAATAAAACATGTAGAATCAATGTTTTAACCCTAATGAGTATATATGGGAAACCCCAATCAATAAGTATTAGAAATCTAGATTCTATAAAATATGTTTGGGAATCTATGAAAATATAATAATCAATAATGGACATCAAAGACTAGATCCTAGGAAAAATTTCTAGGTGTTCCCACCATAGCCTTAAATCACATAAGGCCCGAAATACCAATAATAGTGTATCAGGCCTAGAAAAAATAGTTTCAACAATATTAACCATTTGAATATATAAATAAATATGGAGGTTGGGAAAAAACCTAAACCTAGCACTAAAACAATAGCTTATCAGTCTCACACTTTCAGTATGAGTTCTGAGTTAACCCCTGGTACTATATATATTTATAACTCTAGCATCCTAGAAATGTGCTGGTGAAGAACTACGTGACCACTAGATAACCTATGTAAAATCATGGAAAAGGTATCTTACTTTGGATCCTCTTGGTCAGTACACATGAATAGGCATCCCACTCTGGATCTTTTGAAATAATAAAAAACCAGAGGAGTCCCAAAATATATCCTACGATGATTAAGATTATGGATGTAGAGACACGAAGCTTGACGTACATATATATTACATTACTTTTGTAGAATACTTAATACATAACAAAACAAGACACCAAAGGACCATAATATTTTAGTGTCTTTGGAAACTCAAAAAAAATCTTCTAATCGTGGTAAAATATCTTCAACATCTCCCATAATATCTTCCCCTTTCATTTTCTTACCTTAAACATTTCTCTATATCCTGGAGAAAATAAATCATATAAAGGGTGAGCTCAAATTCTCAGTAAGAGTAAGCATGGATAAAATAAAAAAACCATATACATTCGAACAAAAAAACATGAACATAATTTTTAAACATCAAAATCTTGGGAAATGAGATATAACATGGTAGTACGTAAGGCATGGATCATAATGGAACATCAATCATGATAAAATAGCTTGGAAATAAAACTTGTAATTGTGGAAAAACATCAAGCACATGATATGATTTCCATGGTAGCCAAGGCATTGCTGCCAAGACCATCTTAGTGGACAAAGTCCCTTTCTGAATCGAGTTCACTCCTCGTTTCAGTCCAGTAACACTGAAGCAGATTAACTTACCATTCCAGCCATGTCTATCTCATGAGATATAAATCTTTACCCAATGCATTGGAGGGATATATTTGTCCCACCCATCTCATAATGAATTAATTCTTACTTGTGCCACAAAATAAACATACATCATTCATAATAACCCAATAAATAAAATGGGTTTCATAAACATCATCCCATAATTACATAATCCATATAAAAGAAATTGATATCATTTCATAATAAGAAAAGTGAAACCATGTAAATCATAGAGACTTTATACTTGAAACATACACATATGAAATAATGTCATCTTATATTAAAAATGGTTTTGATAAAACACTTGAAATGAATTCTTGAGTAAAATATCCTTTCTTCTTAAAAATTATTCTCTTTTCAAAAAAATGTCAAAAAATTTTAAAAGAAAAGGATTTTGTTGAAAATAGTCATGAAATATTTTTGAGGAAGCTTCATGAAAATAGGGATTTATAAAACTGTAAAAAATCTGTTCATGCCGTATAAGTTGAAAAAACATTCTTCTCGTAATTTTGCCGAAAAATTCAAAAAGTACCTCCTAAAAGAAAAATTCCATACATAACATGTAGTAAAAGTAAAAATTGTGTAAAAAAGACATTAAACATACATGAAACCATTTTTGGGAAACATGGAAATGGAATAGAACAATAACCCCAATAAATACTTATGAATAAACAATCTCAGATTAGAACAAGATTGGAAAAGTTATCCCTTACCTTATGTTCAATATGCTTTATATGTATCCAAACCTCCAGTATAATGATTTAAATAATGTCATTGACTTATTACAGAATCATATTCATTTTTATCATATCATATATGATTCACTTATGACTTTATATTACCCGTTCTTTTGTAAATTCCATGTTAAAGAGCGTTTTGGTTAAAATCGCTTCATTTGTCGTCCATGTTTTGACTTGTAATTATTCATATGATTAATTAGATCATTATTACTTAGTTCCAGAATATAAAACATGATTTATATGTAATATATATTCAGAGTATACATATATATAATATATTGATAAATGGAAATAAATACATCGTTCATGGAGACGGTAGGCCGTACGTACGCATGAACGCTATTTTCGTTTCCTTATTGAGTTGAATGGAATTAAGTAGATGAAATACATATATATATATATATACATAAATACAGTAGCTTTATAATGTCATATATTTCATTATTATTTCTTATATATACTTTATAATCATTCATAAAAGGTTAATATGGAGAATGAATCTCATCGCGTCGTGGAGACGGTAGTCCGTACGTACGCTCGAGCGATGATATCGTTTCCAGGATCGTGGAATTATATTGGAGTGTATGTATACTATTTAAGAATAAAAACCACTTTACAATAATCATATATAGTCATTATTTACACCATTATACCCATCCATGTAAGGTGATGGTAGAAAAAAAGATTACACCACGGCGTGGAGACGGTATTCCGTACGCACGCACGCGCGGTGATTTTGTTTTCCGTAGGATGGATAGAAGGTGAAATAGGGTTGTTTCATGTTTATAATAACATATTAGTATATGAGGGATACTTATGTTATTACTTCATAATTAAAAAACTAAATTAGAATAAGTGGAAGAAGAAATAAAGTTGAAAGAATCGGTAACGGACATTACCTCTTCTTTGAAGCACCTCTTTGAGACCTCCTCTTAGGGCACTAAAATTGGTCTTTGAAGAAGAAAAGGACCTCTAGTGTGTTTCTAGGGAAGTTTAGAAGATCATTTCGCAGGGTTTTGCCGATATTGAAGGCTCAAAGTGGTGTGAGGAAGAGAGGGAGGAGGTTCCCTTTTATAAGGGAGGAGAGGGGCACCTTTGGAATCCTCAAAAATATTAGTTTAATATAAATTCAAACCACACATAAAAACCTCCAAAAATGACTCAATTAGAAGTTTAGATGATATATGTTTGTAATGTCATCAACAAATAAAATTTAGACATGTTAGGAATTTATTGTAAACATTATCAACTTGATTTATCCTTATTTAATCAATTTAATTTTATTTGTGGTAATAATATTATAAATTTTTAATTATTATAAATAATTACATATGTGTTGTTAATTTTCCATAATTTGACACTTTATGACATTTTTGACCATATGAATTTTAATTTATAATTTTTAAATATTTTTGTAATTTTTAAACAATTTTATAATATGTTATTTTTATAAAATAACAATAGTGTCAATTTTGACACTATTTATTTATTTGAATTTAAATAAACAATATACAGAAGATATTTTCGAACTATAAGATTTAATATATTCATAACATGTCATATTTATCTAAATAATTAGTGGAGCACATTAAATAGTTCACATAATATTTATTTTATTATTTTTAAAACACTTTATTTGGTTTATCTCTTAATAAAATAATTACTACAACATTTTTGTATAATTATTTAATATACTTATTTGTTGCATACAAATTACAAATAAAATCTTATGATGAAGATAAATATATTACCTTTCACAATAATACTTTTACTCAAATTTATCGTCATAAAATCACAATATTTAAATTGTTTTATTTATTAAATTATGAAGGTGACAACTTTGGCATCATTTAAAATAAAATAATATAAGTGTCAAAATCACTTTTATAAGACTACCTACGGTTATATATAAGGTAATTGGATGATTATGGTATATATATACACTACCAATAAGTTTTGGTCAGGTTTGTGGGCATTTTAAGGGGTATAATTATTTCAATAAAAACTATATTACTGATTTTTCACTTAATAAATAATTTCTGCATCATTAATGTATCACCGTTAATGAAAATTATTTAATCCCTAAAAATTCTAAATAAATTATCATGATGTAGATAATTTGATTATATTTTTGGATACTATTCATGTTCGATGTTTTATGATGTTTATCGTAAATTAAAATTATTATACTTATAAGATTTAAGAGAGTGACATGTTGTCACTTTCTTTGGTTTTAATAATAATTAAATTATTTTCATGGTCAAAAGTACATAAAATGAATCTAATCCTACCCTTAGGTGATATGGGTCTACTTCTATCCATCCAGTCGAATTTTGACATGTGTTAGGGTAATTTTATAATATTATATTTACCCTTAATTACCAGATTTACCCTTAACTATGGTAAATAAAATTTTCCATAGTTACTATTCATAATTCTCATTAATAAAAAGTAGCCTATTAACATAATTTGGACCCAATGATTCCAAATATGGAATCAATTTTTCCAAATTCAATACACAAAAGTTTCAGAAATTAAATTAAAATTAATCTCGTTGTCGACACAAAACGGGTTTTTGTTTAAAACATTGCAAAATATTGAATTTATTTAACATACGAATTCAAGGTAAAATCAATGATAATGACATAAATTATATTAAATGGTAAAAATATATTATATTTAACTTTTAAACCATTCAATATTATAATTTAACTACATAAATTATTACGATGGAAAAAATTGTTTTTAATTAAAATATAGCGTGTTTTTACTATTCATTAAAATATGAAAGTTATCAGAATAATATGAAAATTTTATCCAAGGTAAAATTTTATATCCTTATTCCAAATAATAATTTTATTTTGTAAAATAGAACTTATAAACATGTCAAAAACTATATTTAAAGTGGGTGCGCCATCAAATGGTGGCAAAACTGCATTTTTTGAAAAATACTTATTTTACCCGAAAAATTTATTTTGTTCACATAAAATGTTTTTTGAAAATTTATAAGATGGATAATAATGTTATAAAATTCAAAATTTGGTTAATAATATTCATAACGGGTAGTTCGTGATAGTATTATAACCATATATCGTTGTTTCGTAAAACCCGGTATTGCGTACAACACACTCTATCGAGGAAGGTCGCGATTGCGTGTAATGCAAGCCAAGTTAGGGTTGCGTGTAGTGCACGACTCCTTTGTTGTTGCGTATAGAAAAATACACTGAATATATATATATATATACTCAATGTTTCGTAGAATAACTACTATCAAACAAACATGAAATTGTGTGTAACACGATCCAAGAATAGTGTTGCGTATACTGCAAGCTAATACGGCGCTGCGTATAGCATATGATAATCATGGTGTAGCATACAACAAAATATATGAAATAAATTAAAACAAATTTATCTTATAAAATCTAGGGTTGTTACATTCTACCCCCCTTAAAATGAATTTCTCCCTCGAAATTTGTCGGGGTTATAAATCGTTTACTATTCATAGAAACCTACATCGTAAAAAGGAATACCAAAACCTGGCTTTAAAAACTAAAGTATGAAATGTAACGGTTACCCAAATTAACTAATCACTGGGTTTCCACATAGGAGAACATAGGTGAAAATATGGATATGGAAGAGAAATCTAACCGTCATGTTCTGATGGAGAGTGGTAGAGAACATGGCTATGAAAAAGCCATTAATCACAAAGCCATAAATTTGTGATGATTTAAGGTACTATCTGATTCATCGGATATAAGGGCGCTAGGACAAAATTTTTGGTTTTCAATATGATTTCCCTAAAGTTGAAGAAATTGGAATTAGAAGAAATACTTTCTTGATTTGGGTATAGTCTCACAGTTGGTCGTTCCTTGGACAATTTCCACTTCATCACTTAAAGAAATGAAGTTAAATTTGTCATTCGTGAAGTCTTAGCATATCATGTGATAGAATGATGGGTCATTCCATCTATTTCATAAAAAAGTTTAGAAAAATATATCAAATATACATAAGTCCCTCTATGGTGCAGTTAAACATATAAGATTCCAAAAATGAACTTATACTTTATATATCATACCGCATAATAAAATAAAACTAGTTTCTACTAACCAGGGACTTCCTGTAGGCCAGTGGTAGGCGATAAATGTCAGTCACACTTCGTTTGTGGGTTCGATTCCCAAATCCTTGTCCGATGCGATGGGTTGTCGCCTGTCCTTCAAGTTGTCCTTTTTCTAAAACTACATTACTATAACATCCAATCAATAATATCAAAGAAATTTCTATTCTTAAACAATACTAACTTATGTCCAACAGAATCCATTCCAATATTTAGGCTTATCTAAAATACTTCGGTCCACGATCATAGTATAAAGAAAACAATTACTAGAAAGGTTATATACCAAGAATGTAAATACAAGCATTTATCCCACATATATCATAAGATATATCTTTTTGGTTGCATTCCAAACACATGGAATACCTTAGTCATATATTCTGTTGAAACATAAATTACCATATAAGCTTAGTGAAAACATGAATACTGTCAAAAGGTAACTCTTTCCACATACCAAAATCCCAAAAAAATCTATATAATCAAACCATCATATCACTTAGTCCTTATATCAGTCATGAGATCATGAATACAATAAAACATCTCATTATCTTCTATCCCTTCATTATGCGCATATCATCTACTTTCCAAAAATATCTGAATAACCTATCATGGTTACCAGTACCATTCAACATATACTTTAAAATACTTTAGGAAAAACAATAGTGTAACAATCCTTAGATGATTCTTTATTCCATAGTACCATAAATTTTTCTATATAAATATACAATCATTCCACTAACTTCTTAAACCACTGACTGGGCTTCATCATTTCTTTCATCTCATATTTCATTTGCAATCTCTTCATCATAATCCATATAAATACTACTCATATGACCATGCTGATTCTCTTAATGAGATTTTCCCTTAGGGCATTGGTTTGCATAACACCCATACATTCCACATTTAAAACATCACATCATTGTTGATGTCGTAGCAATACCATTATCCTTGTCGATGGTGTTAACTGAATCTTTTCCATTGCACTTACTGGCTTTTTGTCCTTCTTTTCCACACCCAAAGCATCTTCCAGTTCCTTTGAAACAATCTCCCCGATTCCTCTTCCCACATGATTTACATGAGGGAAATTGAACTTTCTTTCCTCTATGATCATCATGAAACTCCATCTTTCTCTTATTATCTGAGTCGGGAAACTTACCAAAGTTGATATTATTGATCATATTATGAGATTTCTGATTATGCATAATAACGATGTTTGGACTTCCAAATCTCATTTCATTTGGTTGCTCATGAAGAATATCATTCCATTGTCCGTCATATCCTCCATTACCGTGAATCTTCTTGTTTCCAGCCATTTTCTAAAACCCAAAAAGAATAACGTGAGAGGAAAAAATCATGCTAGGGAAAAAAACATAGTAAAAAGGGAGTACCCTCAATATTTAACATCTTAGGTTAAATTCTAATATTGTTACCATAGTTCTAGGACTATATCCTTTACGTATACTTATCCTTAAGGACATCCCTAGACATGCCTTAGAAATATTTCTAGGGATTTCACTAACATTTTTGCATCCAAATTTCCAAAGGTTGACCAAACCTTTCCTCTGATACCAACTGTAGAGAGCCGAATCTTGACATACATATATATTACATTACTTTTGCGGAATAATTAATACATAACAAAAGCATACACCAAAGAACCGTAATAGTTTAGTGTCTCTGGAAACTCGGAAAATAATCTTCTAATCGTGGTGAAATATCTTCAACATCTCCCATAAGATCTTCCCCTTTCGTTTTCTTACCTAAAACATGTCTCTATATCCTGGGAAATATAAAACATATAAAGGGTGAGCTCAAATGCTCAGTAATATTAATCATGGGTAAAATAAAACAAACCATATACATTTGAACATAAAAACATGAACATAATGTTTAAACATCAAAAGCGTGGGAAATGACATAAAACATGGAAGTAGGTAAGGCATGGATCATAATGGAACAAAAATCATGATAAAATAGCTTGGAAGTAAAACATGTAATTGTGGAAAAACATTAAGCACATGATATGATTTCCATGGTATCCAAGGCATTGCTTCCAAGACTCTCTTAGTGGACAAAGTCCCTTTCTGAATTGAGTTCACTCCTCGTTTCAGTCCTATAACACTGAACTGAATAATCTTTCCATTCTAGCCATGTCTATATCATGAGATATATATCTTTACCCAATGCATTGGAGGGAGATATAGGTCCCACCCATCTCATAATGAAATCATTCTTACTTATGCCACAAAATAAACATACATCATTCATAATAAACCAATAAATAAAATGGGTTTCATAAACATCATCTCATCATTACAAAATCAATATAAAAGAAATTGATATCATTTCATAATAAGAAAAGTGAAACCATGTAAATCATATAGACTTTATACTTGAAACATACACATATGAAATAATTTCATCTTATATGAAAAATGGTTTTGATAAAACACTTGAAATGAATTCTTGAGGAAAATATCCATTGTTCTTCAAAATCATTCTCTTTTCAAAAAATGTCATGAAATTTTAAAATAAAAGAATTTTTTGAAAATATTCATGAAATATTTTTGGGTAAGCTTTATGAAAATAGGGCATTACAAAACTGTAAAAAATATGTTCGTGCCGTACAAGTTAAAAAACATTCTTCTCGTACTTTTTCCGGAAAATTTAAAAAGTACCTCGTAAAAGAAAGATTGCATACATACCATGTAGTAAAAGTCAGAAATGGGTAAAAAGGACATTAAACATACATGAAACCATTTTTAGGAAACATGGACAGGGATGAGAACAATAACCCTAGTAAATACTTACGAAGAAACAATCTCGGATAAGAACGAGATTGGAAAAGTTATCCCTTACCTTATGTCTGATATGATTTGTATGTATCCAAACCTCCTGTATAATGATTTAAATAATTTCATTGACTTATTAGAGAATCATATTCATTTTTATGTTATCATATATGGTTCACTTATGACTTTATATTACCCGTTCTTTTTTAAATTCCATGTTAAAGAGCGTTTTGGGTAAAATCGTTTCATTTGTGATCCATGTTTTGACTTGTAATTATTCATATGATTATTTAGATCATGATTACTTAATTCCAGAATATAAAACATGATTTATATATAATATATATTCAGAATATAAATATATACAATACATCAATAAATGGAAATAAATACTCTGTTCATGGAGACGGTAGGTCGTACGTACGCATGAACGCTGTTTTCGTTTCCTTATTGAGTTGAATAGAATTAAGTAGATGACATACATATATATATATATAAATAAATCCAGTAGCTTTATAATGTCATATATTTCATTATTATTTCTTATATATACATTATAATCATTCTTAAATGGTTAACATGGAGAATGAATCTCATCGCGGCGTGGAGACGGTAGTCTGTACGTACGCACGAGCAATGATATCATTTCCATGATCGTGGAATTGAATTGGAGTGTATGTATACTATTTCAGAATAAATAACACTTTACAATAATAATATATATTCATTATTAACACCATTATACCCATCCAAGTAAGGTGATGGTGGAAAAACAGATTACACCATGGTGTGGAGACGGTATTTCGTACGTACGCACGCGCGGTGATTTTGATTTCCGTAGGATGGATAGAAGGTGAAATAGGGTTGTTTCATATTTATAATAACATATCAGTATATGAGGGATATTTATGTTATTACTTCATAATTAAACAACTGAATAAGAATAAGTGGAAGAAGAAATAAAGTTGAAAGAATCGGTAACGGACATTACCTCTTCTTTGAAGCACCTCTTTGAGACCTCCTCTTAGGGCACTAAACTTGGTCTTTGAATAAGAAAAAGGCCTCTAAGATGATTCTAGAGACGTGTAGAAGATAATTTGTCAGGTTTTGGCCGATCTTGATGGCTCAATGTGGTGTGAGGAAGAGAGGGAGGAGGTTCCCTTTTATAAGGGAGGAGAGGGGCACCTTTGGAATCCTCAAAAATATTAGTTTAATATAAATTCAAAACCTACGTAAAAACCTCAAAAAATGACTCCATTAGAAGTTTAGATGAGCTATGGTTGTAATATCATCAACCAATAAAATTTAGACTTGTTAGGAATTTATTTTAAACATTATCAACTTTATTTATCCTTATTTAATCAATTTAATTTTATTTTTGGTAATAATATTATAAATTTTAAATTATTATAAATAATTGCATATGTGTTGTTAATTTTACAAAATTTGACACTTTATGACATTTTGGACCATATAAATTTGAAATTTGAAATTTTAAATATTTTTGTGATTTTTAAACAATTTTATAATATGTTATTTTTATAAAATAAGAATAGTGTCAGTTTTGACATTATTCATTTATTTGAATTTAAATAAACAATATACAGAAGATATGTTCGAAATATAAAAATTAATAGATTAATAACATGTCATAGTTATCTAAAAGAATAGTGGAGCACATTAAATAGTTCATATAATATTAATTTTATTACTTTTAAAACCATTTATTTGGTTTAGCTCTTAATAAAATAATTACTACAACATATTTGTAAATTATTTATTATACATATTTGTTGCATAAAATTACAAATAAAATCCTATGATGAAGATAAATATATTACCTTTCACAATAATACTTTTACTCGAATTTATCATCTTAAAATTACAATATTTAAATTGTTATATTTATTAAATTATGAAGGTGACAACTTTGGCATCATTTAAAATAAAATAATATAAGTGTAATTATCACTTTTATAAGACTCCCTATGGTTATATATTTGGTAATTGGATGATTATATTATATATATACACTACCAAATAGTCTTGGTCTGGTTTTTGGGCCTTTTAATGGGTATTAGTATTTCAATAAAAACTATATTACTGATTTTTCACTTAATAAATAATATATGCATCATTAATGTATAACCATTAATGACAATTATTTAATCCCTAAAAATTCTAAATAAATTATCATGATGTAGATAATTTAATTATCTTTCCGGATACTATTAATGTTCGAAGTTTTATGATGTTTATCACTAAATTAAAATTATTATACTTATAAGATTTAAGAGAGTGACATGTTGTCACTTTCTTTGGTTTTAATAATAATTAAATTATTTTCATGGTCGAAAGTCCATAAAATGAATATAATCCGACCCTTATGTGATATGGGTCTAGTTTTATCCATCAAATAGAATTTTGGAATATTTTATGGTAATTTTATAATATTATATTTACCCTTAATTACCCGATTTACCTTTAACTATGGTAAATAAAATTTACCGTAGTTACTATTCATAATTCTCAAAAATAAAAAGTAGCCTATTAACATAATTTGGATCTAATGATTCCAAATATGGAATCCATTTTTCCAAATTCAATACACAAAATTTTCATATATTAAATTAAAATTAATCCCGTTGTCAAAAGAAAACGAGTTTTTGTTTAAATCATTGCAAAAGATTGAATTGATTTAACCAGCGAATTCAAGGTAAAATCAATGATAATGACATACATTATATTAAATGGTAAAAATATATTCTATTTACACTATGAAACCATTAAATATTATAATTTAACCACATAAATTATTACGATGAAAAAATTTGTTTTTAGTTAAAATATAGCGTGTTTTTACTATTCATTAAAATATGAAAGTTATCAGAATACTATGAAATTTTTATCCAAGGTAAAATTTTATATCCTTATTCAAACGAATAATTTAATTTTGTAAAATCAAACTTATAAATATGTCAAAAACTAGATTTAAAGTGGGTGCGCCATCAAATGGAGACAAAACTGCATTTTTTTAAAAATACTTATTTTACCAGAAAATTTTATTTTATTCACATAAAATGTTTTTAGAAAATTTATAAGACGAATAATAATGTTATAAAATTCAAAATGTGGTTAATTCTATTCATAACAGCTAGTTCGTGATAATATTATAACCATATATCATTGTTTAGTAAAACCCAGTATTGCGTACAACACACGCTATCGAGGAAGGTCGTGATTGCGTGTAATGCAAGCCAAGTTAGGGTTGCGTGTAGTGCACGACTCCTTTGTTTTTGCGTATAACAAAATACATTGAATATATATATATACTCAATGTTTTGTAGAATAACTTCTATCAAACAAACATGAAATTTTGTGTAACACGATCCAAGAATACTGTTGTGTATACTGCAAGCTAGTACGGTGCTGCGTATAGCGCAAGATATTCTTGGTGTAGCGTACAACAAAATATATGAAAGAAACTAAAATGAATATATCTTATAAAATCTAGGGTGGTTACATTATACCCCCCTTAAAATGAATTTCTCCATCGAAATTCATTGGGGTTATAAATCGTTTACTATTCATAGAAACCCACATCTTAAAAAGGAATACCAATGCGTGGCTTTAAAAACTAAAGTATGAAACGTAACAGTTACCCAAATTAACTAATCACTGGGTTTCCACGTAGGATAACATAGGTGAATATATGGATATGGAATAGAAATATAACCGTCATGTTCTGATGGAGAGTGGTAGAGAACATGGCTATGAAAAATCCATTAATCACAAAGCCATAAATTTGTGATGATTTAAGGTACCATCTGATTCATCGGATATAAGGGAACTAGGAAAATATTTTTGGTTTTCAAGATGATTTCCCTAAAGTTGAAGAAATTGGAATTAGAAGAAATACTTTCTTGATTTTGGTATAGTCTCACCATTGGTCGTTCCTTGGACAATTTCCACTTCATCTCTAAAAGAAATGAAGTTAAATTATTTATTTGTGAAGTGTTAGCATATCATGTGATAGAATGATGGGTCATTCCATCTGTTTCATACAAAAGTTTCACAAAAGTTATCAAAAATACATAAGTCCGTCTATGGTGAAGTTAATCATATACGATTCCAAAAATGAACATATACTTTATATATCATACCGCTTAATAAAATAAAACTAGTTTCTACTAACCAGGGACTTCTTATAGGCCAGTGGTAGGCGATAAAGGCCAGTCACACTTCGGTTGTGGGATCAATTCCCACAGCCTTGTCCGACGCGATGGGTTGTCGCCCGTCCTGCAGGTTGTCCTTTTTCTAAAACTGCATTACTATAACATCCCATCAATAATATCAAAGAAAGTTCTATCCTTAAATAATACTAACTTATGTCCAACACAATCTATTCCAATCTTTAGTCTTATCTAAAATACATCGGTCCAAGCTCATAGTATAATGAAAACAACTACTAGAAAGGTTATCTACCAAGAATGTGAATACGAGAATTTATCCCACATATATCATAAGATATATCTTGTTGGTTGCATTCCAAACATATGAATACCTTAGTCATATATTCTCTTGAAAAATAAATTACCATAGAACCTTAGTGAAAACATGAATACTGTCAAAAGGTAACTTTTTCCACATACCAAAATCCCAAAAAAAATCTATATAATCAAACCATCATATCACTTAGTTCTTATATCAGTCATGACCTCATGAATACAATAAAACATCTCATTATATTCTTATCCCTTCATTATGCGCATATCATTTACTTTCCAGAAATATCTGAATAACCTTTCATGGTTACTGGTACCATTCAACATATACTTTCAAATACTTTAGGAAAAACAATAGTGTAACAATCTTTAGATGATTCTTTATTCCATAGTACCATACATTATTCTTTATAAACATACAATCATTCCACTATCTTCTTAAACCACTGACTGAGCTTCATCATTTCTTTCATCTCATATTTCATTTGTAGTCTCTTCATCATCATCCACATAAATACTACTCATATGACCATACGGAATCTCATCATGAGATTTTCCCTTAGGGAATTGGTTTGCATAACGCCAATACATTCAACATTTAAAACATCTAATCATTTTTGATGTCGTAGAAATACCATTATCCTTGTCCATGGTGTTAACTAAACATTTTCCTTTACACTTACTAGCTTTGTGTCCTTCTGTTCCACACCCAAACCATCTTCCAGTTCCTTTGAAACAATATCCCCGATGCCTCTTCCCACATGATTTACATGAGGGAAATTGAACTTTCTTTTCTCTATGATCATCATGAAACTCCATCTTTCTCTTATTATCTGAGTCGGGAAACTTACAAAAGTTGAGATTATTGATCATATTATGAGATTTCTGATTATGCATAATAACGATTTTTGGACTTCCAAAACTCGTTTCATTTGGTTTCTCATGAAGAATATCATTCCATTGTCCGTCATATCCTCCATTATCGCGAATCTTCATGTTTCCATCCATTTTCTAAAACCCAAAAAGAATAACGTGAGAGGAAAAATCATGCTAGGGAAAACAACATTGTAAAGGGGGAGTACCCTCAATATTTAACATCTTTGGTTAAATTCTAAGATCGTTACCGTAATTCTAGGACTATATCCTATACGTATACTCATCCTTAAGGACATTCCTGGACACGCCTTAAAAATATCTCTAGGGATCTCACTAACGTTTTCGCATCCTAGTTTCCAAAGGTTGACTAAACCTTTCCTCTGATACCAACTGTAGAGACCCAAAGCTTGACGTACATATATATTACATTAATTTTTCAGAATACTTAATACAAACCAAAACCAGACACAAAAAGACCATAATAGTTTAGTGTCTTTGGAAACTTGGAAAATAATCTTATAATCGTGGTGAAATATCTTCAATATCTCCCATAAGATCTTCCCCTTTCGTTTTCTTACCTAAAACATTTCACTATATCCTGGGGAAAATAAAACATATAAAGGGTGAGCTCAAATTCTCAGTAAGGGTAAACATGGATAAAATAAAACAAACCATATACATTTGAACATAAAAACCTGAACATAATATTTAAACATTAAAATCATGGGAAATTACATAAAACATGGAAGTACATAAGGCATAGATCATAATGGAACATCAATCATGATAAAATAGCTTGGAAATAAAACTTGTAATTGTGGAAAAACATTAAGCAAATGATATGATTTCCGTGGTAGCCAAGGCATTGCTTCCAAGACCATCTTAGTGGACAAAGTCCCTTTATGAATCAAGTTTACTCCTCGTTTTAGTCCTGTAATACTGAACCAGATTAAATTAATATTCCATCAATGTCTATCTCATGAGATAAAAATCATTACCCAATCCATTGGAGGGAGATATAGGTCTCACCCATCTCATAATGAAATCATTCTTACTTGTGCCACAAAATAAACATACATCATTCATAATAACCCAATAAATAAAATGGGTTTCATAAACATCATCCCATCATTACATAATCAATATAAAAGAAATGGATATTATTTCATAATAAGAAATATGAAACCATGTAAATCATAGAGACTTTATACTTGAAACATACACATATGAAAAAATTTCATCTTATATGAAAAATGGTTTTGATAAAACACTTGAAATGAATTCTTGAGGAAAATATCATTTTTTCTTCAAAATCATTCTCTTTTCAAAAAATGGCATGCAATTTTAAAAAGAAAATGATTTTGTTGAAGATAGTCATGAAATATTTTGGAGAAAGCTTCATGAAAATAGGGCTTTATAAAACTGTAAAAAAATCTGTTCGTGCGGTATAAGTTAAAAAAACATTCTTCTCGTACTTTTGCCGGAAAAGTCAAAAAGTACCTAGTAAGAGAAAGATTCCATACATACCATGTAGTAAAAGTCAAAAATTGGTAAAAAGGACATTAAACACACATGAAACCATTTTTAGGAAACTTGGACGTGGATGAGAACAATAACCCCAGTAAATACTTACGAATAAATAATCTCGGATAAGAACGAGATTGGAAAAGTTATCCCTTACCTTATGTCTGATATGCATTGTATGTATCAAAAACTCTTGTATAATGATTTAAATAATGTCATTGACTTATTACAGAATCATATTCATTGTTATAATATCATATATGGTTCACTTATGACTTTATATTACCTGTTCTTTTTTAAATTTCATGTTAAAGAGTGTTTTGGGTAAAATCGTTTCATTTGTCGTCCATGTTTTGACTTGTAATTATTCATATGATTAATTAGATCATGAATACTTAATTCCGGAATATAAAACATTATTTATATATAATATATATTTAGAATATACATATATATAATATATCTATAAATGGAAATAAATACATCGTTCATGGAGACGGTAGGTCGTACGTACATATTAAACGCTGTTTTCGTTTCCTTATTGAGTTGAATGGAATTAAGTAGATGACATACATACATATATATATATATATATATATATATAAATCCAGTATCTTTATAATGTCATATATTTCATTATTATTTCCTATATAAACTTTATAATCGTTCTTAAATGGTTATCATGGAGAATGAATCTCATCACGTTGTGGTGACGGTAGTCCGTACGTACGCACGAGCGATGATATCGTTTCCATGATCGTGGAATTTTATTGGAGTGTATGTATACTATTTCAGAATAAATACCACTTTAAAATAATCATATATAGTCATTATTTACACCATTATACCCATCCATGTAACGTGATAGTGGAAAAATAGATTATAACACGACGTGGAGACGGTATTTCGTACGTACGCACGCGCGGTGATTTTGTTTTCTGTAGGATGGATAGAAGGTGAAATAGGGTTGTTTCATATTTATAATAACAAATCAGTATATTAGAGATACTTATGTTATTACTTCATAATTAACGAACTAAATAATAATAAGTGGATGAAGAAATAAAGTTGAAAGAATCGGTAACGGACATTACCTCTTCATTGAAGCACCTCTTTGAGACCTCCTCTTAGGGCACTACAATTGGTCTTTGAAGAAGAACTGGACCTTTAGGATGTTTCTAGGGAAGTGTAGAAGATAATGTTTCAGGTTTTTTCTGATCTTGAAGGCTCAAAGTGGTGTGAGGAAGAGAGGGAGGAGGTTCCCTTTTATAAGGAAGGAGAGGGGCACCTTTGGAATCCTCAAAAATATTAGTTTATAAAAATTCAAACCCCACATAAAAACCTCAAAAAATGACTCAATTCTAATTATAGATGAGATATGGTTGTAATATCGTCAACCAATAAAATTTATACATGTTAGGAATTTTTTTAAACATTATCAACTTGATTTATCTTTATTTAATCAATTTAATTTTATTTGTGGTAATAATATTATAAATTTTAAATTATTATAAATAATTACATATGTGTTGTGAATTTTCTATAATTTGACACTTTATGACATTGTAGACCATATAAATTTAAATTTATAATTTTTAAATATTTCTTTGATTTTTAAATAAATTTATAATATGTTATTTTTATAAAATAACAATAGTGTCAATTTTGACACTATTCATTTATTTGAATTTAAATAAACAATATACAGAAGATATGTTCGAACTATAAGATTTAATAGATTCATAACATGTCATATGTATCTAGAAAATTAGTTTATAACATTAAATAGTTCATATAATATTTATTTTATTATTTTTAAAACCAATTATTTGGTTTATCTCTTAATAAAATAATTACTACAAAATTTTTGTATAATTATTTAATATACTTATTTGTTGCATAAAAATTATAAATAAACTCTTATGATGAAGATAAATATATTACCTTTCACAATAATACTTTTACTCGAATTTATCATCTTAAATTCACAATATTTAAATTGTTATATTTATTTAATTATGAACGTGACAACTTTGGCATCATTTAAAATAAAATAATATAAGTGTCATAATCACTTTTATTAGACTCCCTATGGTTATATATTAGGTAATTGGATGATTATGGTACATATATACACTACCAATAAGTTTTGGTCAGGTTTTTGATCCTTTTAATGGGTATTATTATTTCAATAAAAACTATATTACTGATGTTTCACTTAATAAATAATTTCTACATCATTAATGTATCACCATTAATGACAATTATTTAATCCCTAAAAATTCTAAATAAATTATCATGATGTAGATAATTTTATTATCTTTCTGGATACTAATAATTTTCGATGTTTTATGATGTTTATCACTAAATTAAAATTATAATACTTATAAGATTTTAGAGAGTGACATGTTGTCAATTTCTTTGGTTTTAATAATAATTAAATTATTTTCATGATTAAAAGTATATAAATATGAATCTAATCTGACCCTTAGGTGACATGGGTCTACTTTTAGCTATCAAATAGAATTTTGGCATGTGTTAGGGTAATTTTATAATATTATATTTACCCTAAATTACCTGATTTACCTTTAACTATGGTAAATAAAATTTACCGTAGTTACTATTCATAATATCCAAAAATAAAAAGTAGCCTATTAACATAATTTGGACCCACTTATTCCAAATAAGGAATCCATTTTTCCAAATTCAATACACAAATGTTTCATAAATTAAATTAAAATTAATCTCTTTGTCGAAATAAAACGAGTATTTGTTTAAAACATGGCAAAAGATTGAATTGATTTAACCTACGAATTCAAAGTAAAATCAATGATAATGACATAAATTATATTAAATGGTAAAAATATATTCTATTTATACTTTGAAACCATTAAATATTATAATTTAACCACATAAATTATTACGATGAACAAAATTGTTTTTAATTAAAATGTAGCGTGTTTTTATTATTCATTAAAATATAAAGGTTATCAGAATAATATGAAAATTTTATCCAAGGTAAAATTTTATATCCTTATTCCAAAGAATAATTTTATTTTGTAAAATAAAACTTATAAACATGTAAAAAACGAGATTTAAAGTGGGTGCGCCATCAAATGGCGGCAAAACTGCATTTTTTGAAAAATACTTATTTTACCTGAAAAAATTATTTTGTTCACATAAAATGTTTTTAGAAAATTTATAAGATGAATAATAATGTTATAAAATTAAAAATGTGGTTAATAATATTCATAACGGCTAGTTCATGATAATATTATAACCATATATCGTTGTTTAGTAAAACCCGATATTGCATACAACACACGCTATCGGGGAAGGTCGCGATTGCGTGTAATGCAATCCAAGTTAGGGTTGCGTGTAGTGCACGACTTATTTTTTGTTGATTATAAAAAAAATACATTGAATATATATATATATATACTCAATGTTTCGTAGAATAACTACTATCAAACAAACTTTAAGTTGTGTGTAACACGATCCAAGAATAGTGTTGCTTATACTGCAAGCTAATACGGTGCTGCGTATAGCGCGAGATAATCATGGTGTAGCGTACAACAAAATATATGAAAGAAATTACAACAAATATATCTTATAAAATCTTGGGTTTTTTGCAATGTATGAATCTTATTTGGGATCCTAAGAAAGAGTAAAATTAAGTAGTGGTATCCTACTCACGATTCTATAAAAGAGTAAAAAAAATCATCTTACATAGAATCATCTAGGATTACACATAAGCGGAGTCTTTCTATAGGGGGTCCAATGTCACACTCTAGGCCCTCTTTTTAAAAACATCCAATATCCCCATATCTAACATATCACTACCTAGTGACCAGAGGAGAATGTATCATAAATGATATGTCCTTATATAAAGAGATAAATATGAAAAGGTCAAGGGAGATGACTCTGGGACCATCTCAGGTTGAGGTTTCACTCTAGGTTAGTCCAAACACCCAACTATTTTGTCTCATAAAGTCAAATTGGGGTCATAATTACTATAGACTATCATGGGATACATCTAGTGAGGTTATTATAAACCTCATTCCATTTACATTTATCATTCCATGTGGCTAACATGAGAGTATTATCCCCCTTTTCGCTTCTGAATATTTCTATACTCATTAATTTCATGAAGAATATCTCCACTTAATAATTCCCTCCCAAAATCGCCTTTTAGGAGTCCTCAAATGATATAAAGGCTTTTACCATCATTATATATGTGGTAAAACACTCATAATGGGCTACAAATTATTAAAAACTTGACTATGGGATGTAAAAATAAGAAAAATCCTCAAAAGGGTGGAAAAGAAGGAGTACATGACATGTATATCCTAGTACAAGGTGAATACTCTCAAAGCCCCACCTAGGAATGTACTTTACCCAGACATAGAATCTAAAACCAAAGAACATAGAATGTAAAACTTGTACACAACATTTACCCAACATTGGGTACCTACCCATGTAACTCACATGGCAGGACCATATATCATTTCATGGTCATGTACTTATATATAGTGTGTCACCCACTCAGGGTCTTCCAGTATACCCTACACGACTAAGTGTCTCTCCATGTCTATCTTTCCATATACTCAGTCACATGGCCCTTTGTTACTACATGATGTGTACATCTACTATATGGAATGTAGTTTTGAAAACCTAATTTGTCCATGTACATAGATACATGGCCGAGTACCTTTCCATGATGTGTATACCTTATACATGAAATGGAATTCCAAAAAGTGGTATTCTCCAAACATGAATACACATGGAATGTGTTCCTAAACTACACACTATTTGATTATGAATTTCTGAATGTGAATCCCTATAATCATTCAGAAACCCCCTTTTCTATAAAAAATCTATAGATATACCCATTTGGGGTCCTTAATAGTCATACTAGGGATCTAAATCAAGAATGTGTTAAATCTATGTATATTTATATTTAAAACATAAAACTTTCCTATCATTGATTGTAAATTTTAAATATTCACCCATTTCGATGTTCCACCACTATCGCATGATGATACATCTTCTCTTGAGCTCTTCAAATATAACCCTACCCTTCTCTCTCTCTCTCTCCCTCTCCATCCCTATTTCTCTCTTCATATCTCTTTTTATCTCTTGGTTGAATGAAGGGGATTCCCATATGGGGTTTACATAAAAATCTATGGGGAGGAGAATATAGAAAATAAGAAACTAAAAGGAATAAAATAAAAGATAAGAAAAGAAATAAAATGAAAAGGGGGGCCCAGGCCCCGCCTCAGTGCTTGATATGAGTTTATGCATTGATAATGAAAAAATCCATTCTAGATTCAAATTATAATAAAGGATATCAATCTAATTCATAATTATTTATATATAAACATACAAATGAAATTTTATAATATTTATTAAATTGAATATTAATTATTCTATTAAAATCTTTTCTCCTGAAGTTTTTTCAAAACTCCTATCATAGGGAAAAAACAGAATTCTATAACTATTGGAATGGTCCTAAAAATTATATGAGATCATCTACTTTTGGAAAAGTAATATTTTACTTCTCATAATATTGTGAATAAAAAATTCAAATTACAGATGAATTTCATCAACCGATAAAACATGAGTCGGTATAGTGGGGTCCCCATATTTTGTTGACACTATGTGAGCGTCATTTATTTTCTAGCATTGAAAACATCAGGTGATACTCTATAAATTCAAGAGTTGGTGTCCTATAACCAACTTATTGTACTTTGATTACATGGAAATTTAATGTATTTTAATATTAAACAAATTATTACATATTTTTCATTGTTCTGCATGACCATGATTTAATAATTTCCTATAGTATTTTTTCCATTGATAAGGTCATCACAGTTCCCCCCAATAATTAGAACCATGAAATGATATAACAAAATTCTTAAATATAGTTCTATAGTTGGATAACATACTATGAAGGGAAACGTATCATGAATTCCGTCAGGTGTGAGTACTCATAAGCAGATGAGACTTCCTCTAATGAAGTTTTCACTTGGTAATCTCTTTGACAAAAGATTGTGAGAATAAACCCACTAGTAGGACTTCTTCAATTTTTTGGTGTCGTCGGTAATTTATATCTATGAGCATGTGTAATGATCTTTATAATTCAATATAATCATGAATATGTGTCACGACTCACACACTTTTAATTACTAACGAAAATTTTCATGTAGACAGTTGGTGGGAAGTAAGGTACATTGGGTGCTTCATGTGTGGCATGTTATTAATGGATATGTCGAGGAAATATTTGTCCCTTCCATTTATGGAAGTTGATATCTCAAAAAATTGATTGAAATAGAACCATCACATGAATTTCAATGGCCATGGTGTAACAAAAATTTTATTTTGAGGTAGTCAAAGAACAACGTATCAATTATAAAAGTTGCGACACTATCATGAAACCAGATTGATAAGATATTATGAAAAAAGGATTATATTACACAGTGATTGTTTGTATGTGGATATCATTTTTGTGACTTTATGTTCTTTCTCATGGGTTCCTTGACCTATTTCTAGATTGTACTCTAGGACTTTATACAAGTAGGCCTAATGCCAACGAGAAAGAATTCTGGAGGGTCACACACAAATTGTTTCTGGTGGTCTCGGTTAAATTTTAATTTAATTTATTCAATAAATTAAATTATCAATATAATGGAATAATTGTTTCATGTTAAAATTATTGAATAAAATAAATAAAAATTTATTCACTAGATTGTTGGTAAAATAGATTTATTTATTTTATCGAACATTTAATACATATTCATTTACTAGTTTTGAACTATAATATTTATTTAAGAGAATAAAATATTTATTAATTTATTCGGGTGTACAGTAAATGGAAATGGATTTTGAGAGTAACAAGGATGGTCTGGTAGTAAAATAGTTATTTTCAAGAATATGAATAGTTATTTTCCTAGTTGGCACAAATTAAATTAACGTTGTTATTATTCTGTGATGCAGAATTTTATTTATAATTTTTTTTTGTGCAAGATGAAGAACCATAAAAAATTACATTGTATTATTATTAATTGCATGGGTTTTCCCTAAGGATATGAATGTATTTAATTTATTTTATGTAATTAAATAGTGTTACTAAAGCCCCATGTCATAAATAGACACATACATCTATTGTGCCATGTACCGAATCACACACCCGATGAATTGAGAATTGTTGAGCTAAACAATTTATTTCTAGAATCTTATTCCCACACCTCCCAAGAATGAGAGATGTTATTTAACACTAAAGAAAAAGTGATCAATAATGAAAGACACAAGACCCTCGCTTTGCTGCGCTAGCACCCGGGGAACGATCTGTGTTGATTAGTGACCATCGGAGCACGTATGGATCACCGCAAGAGGTATTATAGTTTTGATCCATGAAAGAGAAACAATATAATCAGTAATGGTCATTCCAGATGATCAACATCATCAACAAAAAAAATACCGAAGATCCAATTATTATTTGATTTATGAAATTAACTAAACTAATTATAAACATAATGTGCATTATCCTCTATAAAGGTTTTTTGCATCTTCCTTCTTTATCAAAATATTTTATTCTATTCTGTGGAGACTGGGGTTCATCATCCTATTGATCTTGGAATAATCATTGATCATGGTAAAAATAAATGTTTGGTGCCCGCCCAACCACGCATCCACTGTGCCCAGAACCTTAAAGTTGTATTAGAGGGGTTACACCATAGTTTATAATTATATAAATATTTCATTGATGATTTATGCATTTAATAATTTATTTATTTCAACTCATGTTAATCCTTCTGTAATTATGAATCTTGACATCTGTTCCTCCTCTTTTGTTTCTCATTCACCGTATAGAAATGATATTTTATTTTAATTTTGACTAAAATAAAATATAGGATCTCATTCGGAGGTGCCAAGGGATATGGGTCGTACAACACCAGACACATGACGTGTATTTGGTAGTACACATCGTGTAGCCAAGGTTCAATGCACCTAGTCTGGTCCTCCAAACCAAGACTTATCATTAGAGTTTGTCTAAGTCTTAATGACTCCTTATGTTAACTAGGTTCACGTGGAATGTTGTTTCTAGATTACATGCCATGTGGCCTACTGAACACGATGTGTAGTCCCTTCGAGTTAGGGTTGGACCGTGTACCCCGTACCCAGATTTCCTGGTTGGAGACAGCGTAATGAGGAACTACACATTGTGTGGCCTACTAGACACTCCGTGTACTCCAATGATTTCCATAGTACACTCACATGTCATTTCCTAGAGCATTTATTGTGGATATATGGTGACAAATAGTACATGTCGTGTGGTTGGAACTACACTCCATGTACTCATCCAAATTATAGAGACTTATTAAAATTTATTATTATAGTATTCAAACCCTTGATATGTGTACCATCATGTGGGCGTAAAGCTGAGGGCCCACACATGATAGGTGTTTTATATATATGTGTTTAATTTAACATATGTGTAATGTTCATTTCTACTCATTGGGTAGCTATGAATAAGAATTCACCATGTTTCCTCTAAGGTATAAGTTACGTACAAAGATAATTTTAAATGTATTTATTTGTATAAAATAATGATGGATGAGAATCTAAAGGATATTTACAAATGGGTTTAAGATAAAATGATTGATTAAATAAAGATGATAATTAATTGATTCAAGTGTGATTTATCTTATAAAAACAATTAAATAATTGAATGATAGTTTTATTTTTGGGTAAATATCATTACGTGTAAGGATGATCATGAGATAGACCAAGAACCTTGTATGTTTATGGTTTCTTTTAATTTATTTATTTAAATTAAATTTGTTGGCATGCGAGCCTTCTCCTCATTAATATGTAGGGTCTTCATGCCCAAGGTTTCTTTAATGTAAAGCCCCATTTTCCCCCTCACCTGCATGTTAGTTAAAAAGGCATATGTATTGGATAGAACTCACAAGCTGGTGGAGGCGGTACCAGATGAAGCCAAGACAAAAAAAATTGCAGGAGATACAAAGGTGGATGGGTGGAAAACTGTAAAAATAAACCCAAAAGGTTCAAATTGTTTCTCCCCTAGGTCAGGGTTAGTTTATCAACCACTAGATAAACTAACCATTATAAAATCTCAGGATCATGCCCTTTATTTTATTTCTATTAGTTGCATTGTGTACCATTATGGCTCTGTTGTTACGATCACATAACTAAATAATTAAACAAGCATGAAATATAGAACTAAAACAAACCGGACTTATGTGTAAATATTATCAAGACATGGTTAATCACTTAATTAAGTTACACTTAATATTCACAAGAATGTGATGATAATAATATTAAATTCACGTATAAGAGATAAAAATCCCTCAAAATAAAATATTATGTCAGACCAAGCCTTCCATTACATGAGTAAGGGAAAAACTCAATATAAATTTGTGTTTGATCATCCCTTGTTGGGACACTTACTTTTATAAATTAATCCCTTATGAAGGGTTTTGGTTTGACTTAACTATATTACATCAAGTGAAGAAGACCTTTCTAGACATGGTGTAATATTGGTGGCACGAGTTGAGGAAACCCAAATTCATGATTTCGGGATAGGGGAGTCTACTCAATAGATCATGGATATGCAAGCCCACAGTTTCGAAAAGAGCTACATACCTATATACCTTATAATACTTTTACCAAACCTTGTAAGGGTTATGCAAAGGGTAATATGGATCCATACCACTATAATTCAATGGAAATTATAAATTCTAAGTTCAATGGTGAGGGCTATTGAGACATTACAAAATTGTGGGAGATTTAATAAAGATTTATTATTTCTCATAAAATGTAATCAATAAATTACTAATGATATTCTCTTTTAATTGTAGAATAAAAATGAAAATATCTTAAACCACAGTATCCCTTTGATCAATTATGGATAAATACAATATCTTCATCGGCAGTTACTTCTTGGAATGGTTTAGACACCTTCGACTTATCCTACTCTAGGAACGAAAGTCTTACGTGCTAGAGTCAGCATTACCTGATCTTCCTGTCAAAGAGGCGAGTGATGAGGATTTCCTAGCCTATGAGAAACATATGAACGATGCCGTCAATGTTCAATGTTTGATTCTATCATTAATGTCTAGTGAGCTTATGAAGTCTCACCAAAACCTGGATTCTTATAGCATGCTGAATCACCTCTGAGGTCTTTACCAGGAGAGAGAAATACATGGATGGTTTGATATCCCTAAGGAACTCTTTTATAGTGATCTTGGAGAAGGTTCTCCAACTCGGCCTCATGTAGTCAAGCTCATTGGCTACATTGACCACATGGAGGTTCTATGGGTTAAAATCCCCTAAGGAACTTGGAACTGATCTCATTATCACATCACTCCCTCAGAAGTTCTCTAACATTTATGTCAATTTCAATATGAACAAAATTGAGAACTATCTATATGATCTTCTTATCCTCGTTCTCCAAGTTGACAAAGATATGAACTGTGAAATGCCTTTTTTCCTTATGGTGAATAAGAGGAAAGGGAAGGAGAAGAGTTTTGAGCCCAAAGATTCTTCACGGCCTTCTAATAAAAGGAAGATCAAAGGGGAGGCAAGGGAACATGAGTATATTTGTTTCACATGTGGTAAGAAGGTCCATTGGAAGAAGAACTGCACTCCACCTAAGAAGCAAGGGTAAGCTTTAGGTGCATTTATTATCAAATGTAATCAATCTATTTCTACAAATTGGGTATTAAATATAGCTTGTGGTGCTCACATATGTATCCAAATATAGGAACCAAGTATATTCAGGTAGATTAAGTGGGGGAGGTAGAACTAATAGCATCCCACAGAGCCATACATGCTGCTGTAGTTATCGGGGACTACCACCTCACATTTCTCACTAGGTTGATCTTGGCGTAAAAGGGTTATTATTATGTGTCATCTGTTTCTAAAAACATTATATATGTATCCATATTTGATATAGATGGATTTGTTTTCAATTTTGTAAATGAATTTTGATTTTTTTACAAAGATATCATTTGTTCTGGGAGGGCACATCCATACAATGGTCTTGACATGTTGAATTACAAAAACCAAGTAATAGAAATTAATAACAATGATACATCACATGACTCATACCACAACCAACATTGGCATCACCAGCTACGTTATGTAAACAATAAATGCATGAAAAATTTACATCAAGATGGATATTTATATTATTTCTAAATAAAAACACTTGGGGTATGTCATGCATGTTTATAAGGATAAATTACCAAAGCCCCATATAGTGGGAAAGGTGAAAGGGATAAAAACCTTCTTAATTAGTTCATACCGATGAGTCTGGACCATTTTTAGTTGATGAAATGGGATGGTACTCATACTTCCTCACTTTTTCTGATGATTTTTGTATATATGGATATATCTACTTAATGATGTATAAGTCATATTCTTTTTAAAAGTTAAAGAATACAAGAATGATTTTGAGAACTTCCTTGGTAAGAAGGTTAAGAAACTTCACTCATACTGTAGTAGAGAATATATTAATCAAGACTTCATTGATTACTTAGGACAGTTTGGGATCCTATCCCAACTCACTTCTCCATACACGCCCCCTGTGGAATTCTATGAGAGAATGGAGGAAACTCACCCTTTTGGGAATTGTGAGATCAATGAGGAGTCATGCGAGTCTTCCATTATCCTTTTGAGGATATGCGCTACCAACAACGACACAAATACTAAACCAAGTTCCAACTAAATTGATAAATTTAATTCCATATGAGTTCTAGAGTGGAAATAATGCCATATTATCAAATTTACATGTGTGGGGAATTAATGATTTTGTTAAGGACTCTTCATGTAAAAAACTTTCAACTCGAGGCAGAAAGTATACCTTTATATGATACCCCACGGAAATAATAGTATATTACCTATACAAACTCTCGGACAAAAAGGTTTTAGTGGAATGAAATTCCATATTCCTTGAGAGGGATCCCGTATCCAAAACAGATAGTGGGAGAGAGGTATACTTTGATGAATATGAGGCTCAAGGCACACAAGGGTTGGTACTAGACAGATTTCACAAATCCCCATGGAATAAAGAACTCTTCCTGAGATATAAGATCTATGAATGAGTACAAGAGAAGTTAGAGAATTGGAACCATGTGTTTTTCTAGTTACCAAGGTTGGTGACTCGTTATTAGTTGATAATAATGATCCTCTAAACTACAAGGAAGCAGTATGTGGTAGAGATAATTCCAAGTGGAAAGAAGCCATGAATTCTGAAATGAATTCCATGTACCAAAACCAAGTCTGGATTTTGGTAGATCCTCCAGTTGATGTAAAGAATGTTGGTTGGAAATGGGTATTCAAGAAGAAACTGGACATGGAAGGACAATTCATCACCTATATGGTACGACTTGATGCAAAAGGGTTAAAACAGCATCAAGGGATTGACTACGATGAAACATTTTAATCAGTTTCAATGTTGAAATCCATCATACTTTTATTGTCCATTTCCACTTACCATGACTATGAGATTTATAAAATGGGTGTAAAAACCGCCTTCTATAATGGGAACCTTTAGAAAGATGTCTACATGAAACAACTTGAAGGGTTTATGACACCAATGGATTTCAATAAGGTATGCAAGTTGCAGAAATACATTTATGGTTGGATGTAAGGATCCATGTCATTAAAAATTCATTTGGATGAAGCTATAAGAGAATTTTGATTTATCAAGAATGAATTTGAGCCTTGTGTATACAAATGGTTTAGTGGGACTGTATTCATTTTCCTAATAGAAAATGTTGGTGAAATATTTCTTATTGGAAATGAGATACGTATCTTATAGTCTGTTATGGCATGGTTGAATCAATGATTCTTCATAAAGTACATGGGAGAGGTAGCATATATTCTTGGGATCAAGATCCATCATGATAGATCCAAGAGATTGTTGGGTCTAACTAAAATCTCATACATTGATAAGATACTGAAGAGATTCAGTATAGAACAATCCAAGAGGAGATTGTTGCCAACATCAAATGGAAATAATCATTCTATGAAAATGCTTCCCCAGACACATGAATAAATAAAGATAATGGAAAGGACTCTATAAGCATCAATTATTGGGCCAGTCATGTATGCCATGATATTTACTAGGTTGGATTTCACCACTACATTGAGTGTTGTAGGCATATATAAAATTGACCCAGGTGGATGCCATTTGATGGTAGTCAAGACTATCCTAAAGAATCTGAGGCGTACTAAAGATATGATTCTTATTTTATAAAGGAGATGAGGAACTAGTCATTAGAGGATATGCATATGCTAGTTTCTAGACTAATTAAGATGACATGTAGCTGCAAACGGGAAACATCTTCACATTGAATGGAGGTGTAGTGAGTTTGAAGAGCTCAAAGAAGATTGTGGTCATAGATTCTATAGTAGAGTCTGAGTATATCACAACTTCTGGGGTAGCTAAAGAAGTATTTTGGATGCAAAGATTCATCCAAGTGCTAGATGTGATACCCACTAGTGAAGATCTCATCACATTGTACTGTGATAATACTACCGCGGTGGATCTTGCAAAAGGGACAAGGACACATTAACAGATGAAGTAAATAATTTAGAAATATCATCTCTTGATGGATGTTTCTCAGAGAGGCGATGTTGCATTGAGTAGTATTTCCACAGAAGACAACATGGTGGACCCCTTGACTAAATCCATGACTCCAAAAAAATATGGTCACCATGTGAGGTCTAGCGGATTGAATGCCGTAGCAGTTAGCTCTAGTCCAAGTAAGTCTTTCTAAGAGTTGGTGTCTATAACAAAATGGTTGTAATTTTATAACATAGAAATTTAATGTATTTAAATATCAAACATATTATTTCAATTTTTTCATTATTCGTCCTGACTATGATGTAATAATGTCCTATAGTATTTGTTGCATTGATAAGGCCATGGAAGTTCCTCGCTATGATGGGAACCTTGAAATTATATTACAATATTCTTAAATATAGTTCTACGATTAGATGAAATACAATTATGTGACACATAGAATGCTGAATATCAGGTGTGATTACTTCTAAGAAGATGAGAGTTCTTATCATGAAGTTCACAATTGGTAATCTCCATGGAAAGAGATTAGGAAAATAGACCCGCTAGTATGAATTCTGCATGTTTTAGTGTCATCAGATATTTCTATCGGTGAGCCTGTATAACTATATTTGACTTTAATATTATCATTAATATTATTCATGACTCACACACTTTTATTTACTGACAAAAATCATCATACAGACAATTGGTGGAAAGTAGGGTATGTTGGGTGTGTCAGGAGTGACATGTTATTAATGTATAAGTTGAGGAAGGGTTTATCCCTTCCAGTTATGAAAGTTGATTTCACATCCCTTTGATTGAAATAAAAACATCGCACGAAATTCCATGGACATGGTGTAACAAAGAGTTTATTTTAGGTAGTCAAAGAATGACGTCTCAAGCATAAAAGTTGATGACACTATCTTGAAACCTGTATGATGAGATATTGCGACAAAGGGATTGTATTACACATTGAGAATTCATATGCGGATTTCATTTTTGTGACAATAACTTGTTTCTCTTGGGTGCCATGACCCATTTTAAGACAGTACTATTGGACTTTAGGCAAGCCTACCTAATTACAATAAGAAAACATCCTAGAGGGTCATACACTAATTGTTTTTGGTGGTCTTAGTTAAATTCTATTTTAATTTCATTAATAAATATTATTCTCAAGACAATAGATTAATTTTATTCTTGTTAAAATGATTTCATAACTTGAATAAATATGTATTCACTAGATTTGAAGAAAAATATATTTATTTACTTTATTGAACATTTATTAAATATTTATTCACTAGTCTGTGAATAAAATATTTGTTTATGAGAAAAAATTATTTATTTATTATTTCGTCTATTCAATAAATGGAAGTAGACTTGGATAGGACCATGAAAGGTCAGGTAGTAAAATAATTATTTTCAAGATGATGGATAATTATAATACTAGTTGGCACAAATTAAATTAACAATGCTATTATTTTGTGACATGGAATTTTATTTATAATTCCGTTTGGCATAAGATGGTGCACCATAAATAATGACGTGGTATTATTATTAATAGCATGGGTTTTCTCTAATGTCAAGAATGTATTTATATGTTGTTATGCAATTGAATATTTTAATTAAAGCCCCATGTCAATAAATAGACACATACAACAATTGTGCTATGTTCTGAACCTCACACCTAGTGAATTGCGAATTGTTGAGCTAAACAATTTCTCTCTAAAATCCTCTTCCCTCCCCTCTCAAGAATGAGATACATTCTTCAAGGCTGAATAAAAGGATATCAATAATGACCGACACATGAAACTCGCTTCACCACGCTATTACCCGAAGAACATGAAATGTCGATCGTAGGCCATTAGACCACGTGTGGATCACAGCAAGTGGGATTCTAGTTTGAATCATTGCAAGCGCCACATGATAATCTGGAAGGGTCATTATGTATGATCAACATCATCAACTAAGGAAATATCAAAGATCCAGGAATTATTTTCTTTATAAAATTAATTATAATCATGATGTGAAAGATCCTCTCTAAAGGTTTTGGGCATATTCATTCTTTATCTAAATCTTTGATTCAATCCTGTGGAGACTAGCATTAGTCTTCATATTAATCCTAGACTACCCTTTGATTACGGTAAAATTAAATGTTGGGTGCCATCCCAACCATGATTTCCATGTGCCCAAAACCATCAATAACTATGAGGTATATGATTTTCAGGCTTTGTTTTTTGATTTGGTGTTTCTGTGGACCAAGGGAGACCTATGATTTTTCAAACTGAAGATAGTCAGTGCTGATGTTTCAATAGATAAGATGATGGGATTTAGAGTTTATCGACATGTTCATTTTTGGCCTATGGGTAAGCTATTTATGTTAGTTCAAGCTCAAAATCTTTTTACGTGAGGAGACATTTGGGGTATCCATTGAATTGTATTTGGACTATGATTTTATTTTCATCTCTTTTTTATTTTTAGCATATTCTCACTTAGGCATAAGAATATATTGGATGATCTGTAAGAGTTTACCCCTATCCTTGGCTAGTGGATTTTATCCAAGTGATGGTTTGGGTGTCTATGACCCTAGATGTTTGTATTGTCCCATGTTGGTGTATATTCCTTTCCCCGGAGTTATATTTTAATTATTTTATTAGTATGTGGGATTATCATACAATGGAAAGGTTTTATTAGTTTTAGTAACGTTTATGTATTCAATTCAAATTATAATATTGTATTTCTAGATCCTGGTAGAGTTTTGTGTATCTTGTGGACTCTTATCATCATAATTTAGTGTTTAAATATAATATATGTTGTTTTTTAGACACCATAAAGATATATTGTAGATTTAGATGGTGTTTCATGAGTTATGTGTCTACGTGACATTCTTATCATAAATCCTCTAAAATTGGGCACGAGCAGGGGTATATTTACCTTTGGTGTAACCTTTGATAACATATTTTTTTTTGTTTTCTTCTATTAACCCACATAATTTATTAAAATTATGATAGTCCTTTTTATATTCAACTAGATTGGGTATGTCATATAGGGACCTAGTCTTAAAACATTACATAATCTTGAATTAAATTAATAATTCACATTAAGGATCTTTTTAGGTTTAGTTTTATAGAGAATTAGGTCATAACTATATCATTACATCTCAATAATTAAAAAGTAGAAACCTCAACTCGGTTTCCATTTTTTTCGTAAAATAAAAACTCATGACCAAAAGATTCATGCCCTGATCCATGTTTTAGATCACATGACTTTTCCATGATCTCATCCTTGACCCTACTCATCTTTAATTCCTGTGTAAAACATTTCAGAACATGGGATTAGCATATAAACATCAGTAAGGGTTATAAAATAAAAAAAACAATAGTCCATCAAAACATAATCTTTTTAACAAACCCCATGAAATAATAATATTTATAAATAAAACATAGAAAACATAAATCTCAATGGTAACTTGTGGCATCCATAACATACTTATGTTGTAGCTTTCACAACTATGTAGGGAGTTACATTTTGAATAACCATCATAGTATATTCAATAAATATATTTGGATAAAAGTTAACATTTTCCTACGTCATGTTACCCAATTCATTGGATGGCTATCTCGGGCTCACCTACCCTAGGTTTATCATGTGACCACTCATATATGTAAACAATTCCAAAGAACCATAACATAGTCATAACATATAACACAAGAATAAAGGATAGATAACATTTACACATTTCAATCATAGTATATCATTTAAATAAATTAAAATAACAAATAAATTATCAAATCCATTTTTAATGAAAAAATACATAAAAGATTATATGGTATTTATTTTTTGTTTAAAAACATTATAGCTTGTTAAGGAAGCCAAATATCAAATAATGCTGGTGGCGGTGAAAAGGTCGTTGTCACCACTTATGTTAAAAATAAAATTTATTTTTTGTCATTTAGTAAAATTCTTCATAGAGAAAAGATTAGAATTTAATGAAATGAAAAGTTAATGGGGTTTATACGCCATATAAAAGAAAGTCATGTATAGAACAAAATATGCCTCAATGAAAGGAGATTGAGACGAATTCTCTTACCTCGTGTCTGATATTAGTCATTCATTCTTTAAATATCCCGAATAATAAAATAAAGTAAATTTCTAATTTCTTTAGAACCTTTTTCAAGTTTATTATTCCTTTTACATCACTTATTACTACATTATAAACATTACACGATCATTTAAGGTAATAAAGGTTATTTTGTCGATATTGGGTACTTATAATTACAAGTAGTCCATGTGGTCAAAATTCCATTATATATTGAATGATATCCCTAATTTTAATATCATATAAATAATATATGTCTAGTATATATATATTTAGAATAATCTGTATCACTTGGATAAATGAAAATGAAATGTACCGCTCATGGAGACAATAAGTTGTACATACTCATGAACACAAATTTTAGTTATTCTTTTCATTTTTAAAGGAATGAAAACCAAATGATACATAGGCATATTTTTATTCTATTATATTATAATATTTTTATACATTACATATATTCATTAACAACATCTTTTATATGTTCCATGTAAGGTATGAATGAGTCATATCACTTTGAGGGGGCGATAGTTCGTAGTTCCTCAAATGAAATTATCATATATATACAACATGAAAATCATAAAGGTATGTTATAAAAGATAGTTAAAGAAGCATATAGATAAAATAAATATCATAAATATCATATATAATTACAGTTCCATCATAATAGACACAATGAGAGGATGTAGAAGATAATTGAACAATCATTGTTTGGTGAGGCAGTAATGCACTGTCCATAGAAACAGTATGATCGTATCAATTAGATGGGTGTGTGTGTAATTTTAGTTCTATTAATTATTATGAAAACAACCTATTATATTGTGTATACTGGTTTTTTTATAAAATAGATGAGTAAAAAAGTGTTTTGGGGGTTGTAGAACTAAAATAAAAGAAAATAACTTAAGAGAATGTGTTTCCTTTAAATCGGGTAACTACCATTGATTTGAACCAAAAGGATTTCATGAAGTACCTTATGCCTAAGGTAAGGCTTATAGGTAGAGGAGGGGGATTTTGGGAGCTTATTTGGTCAGAGGTTTCACGATCCAATGGACTTGAGAGCTGTGAGTAATTGGTTAGAGGTGATGGCTTTTTATAAGGGGGAGGAGGGACTTTTTAGGAAAGTTTGAAAATATTATTTTATTATAAATGAAATTTCAGTTTCAAAAAGTCCCAAAAATATTGTATTAAAAGGTTATATGACCATTATTATAAGTCCCCTCAACAAATAGGTTTTAGACAAGTTTTGGTTGCAAATTTTATTGTATCATTTAGCTTTAACCCTTAATTATCTAATTTGACTCTTACCACGTCTTCTTGTGTATTCATACTATAAGGTTAATATAGTAACTATAAAATTAAAAACATAAAAAAAGTGGTTCATTAATTAAATTTTAAACCTTATCTAAGTCATTCTGCCAAATCATAGATATTTAGGATTATTATATCATTTAATATTTGTTTTAAAAACTCATTTATGTCAATTAAAATACAATTCATATCATGACTTGTTAAAAAATCTAAAACAACATGATTATTTGAAATAACCTCCATTAATTTAGAGGTAAGCAGTCATAATCATCTCCAAAATTTGTGTATGGCATAAAAAGTTTCAAAATAAATTCGTCTTAACATTTATAATCTCATTTATTTATAACATTCATTAATGAGATAATCATTACATCATCATTGTGTGTTAAATAAATTTATTTATTTTATGTCTAGAAATTATAAAAAAAATACCATGATGTAGGAAATATCGTTATATTTATAATGAATATTTATAGTCAAATATATCAATTATATAACCCCACATTAATATTGTTTAAGCAAAATAATGCACGTTTATGATATTTTTATTTTTACATTAAATAAAAATTTATTAATCACATTATCTAACCCAAATGGCTTTGAAAGACCCAAAATGTCACCCATGGATTGTATTGGTTGGATATTACTCATAAAATAAGGTTAGGACAACTTTTAAGGTAATTTTATAATATTATAATATTATTTTTACCCTAAATTACCCTATTTACTTTTAACTGTGTTTAATAAAAGCAAAAAATTTATTATTAACCACAAATTATTTTCATCCCATTGAACCAAATATTACTTACTCATGAAAACTATGTATTTCATATTTTTGAAATTTAATTCACAGAAGCGGTAAAATTTCATTTAAATCAATAAGTATGTTTTTAACTACAACTGAGTGCTTTCAATATTCATCAAAAACTGAATGTTTTCAGAAAAATACCAAAAATTCACCTTAAGATAAATTTGATATTCTGAATTTAAAAATGATATTTATTTTACCAAATTTAAAAAATTAATGTTTTATTTATTATATTAAAATTAATTCTCATTTTCAAAACAAAAATCTTGTTTTTATGAAATAATAACTATCAAAAGATTGACACTTGTTTATGTCCAATTTAAGTGTGAAATTTTTTCCAATGACCAAAATTGTATTAAATGGTAAAAATATATTCCAATGACGCATTAAAACCAATTAAAGGAACAATATATCTATATAAATAATGTAGATGAAAAGGAAATTTTGAGTTAAAATATAGTATTTTTCACTATTCATAAAAAGTGAACATTATAAGAAAAATATCAGAAATTCATCCAAAGTAAAGTATGATGTCCTGATTCTAAATAAGAATTTTATTTTGACAAATAGAACATATAAAAATGAAAAAAACTATATTTAAAAATGGTACTCCATCGAAAGGTGGTAAATCAACCTTTTAAAGAATATTAGAGTATTTATGCATAAAATAGGATTCATTCACATTTTCACACTCTAAAATTTGTTGGATAATGTTAAAAAATTACAAACATATATAATCATGTTTTAGTTAGTTCAATACATTCTGGCTAGTACAATGACTAGACATTAAATACCATTTTAAATAATATTATATTATTATTTTTTAGTATAACTCAACGTTGTGTGAAACGTAAGATTTCAATGATACCCATTATTTCATATCTGGTTCACCATTGAACATAGAGTCCTATATAAAGTAAAATTAATATTTAATTCACAAATATTAAAAAATAGGAAAATTTTATATTTTTTTATTTACCTGGGATGTTACATCTTTCCCCATTTTGGAAATTTTGTCCCCACAATTCAATTCACTTATCAAATAAGAAGTTGAATTTATCCCTCATAGTATTTTTAGATTCCCACATTGACACTTCAACCATTTAGGTTTTCCATAAAACTTTTACCTCATGGATTACATTATTCTGCAGCACTTTATCTCTATGGTCATGAATATGTATTGGTTGTTCCTCATAAGAAAGATTCTATTCCAACTGAACTATATCTAGACTTAAAACATGAGATGGATCCGGAATATTTTTTCTCAACATTGAAACATGAAAAACATTATGTACCTAGGATAAACATGGAGGTAAATCCACTTTGTATGCAACTGATCCCACTTTCTCAAGGATTTCATGAGGTCCAATAAACCTCAGAATGAACTTTCTCTTCTTACCAAAACGCAACACAGTTTTCAATGGAGAAAATTTGAGAAAGACACAATCACCTATATTAAAAGAATGATCCTTACTCAGGTTATCCATATAACTTTTCTACCTTCTTTGAGCTGTTCTCATGTGCTTCCGAATCAACTTAACTATTTCTTCCATATCTTTTTCCAATTCTTGTCCCATCAGTTTCCTTTCACATATTTCATCCCAAAAAGCTGTAGTTCGATAATGATTTCCATATAATGCCTCAAATGGATCCATCTGTACACTGGAATAAAAATTGTTGTTATATGAAAATTCAACAAAAGAAAGATGTTGGTCCCAAATTACCTGGTAATCTATTGATCAAGTATGTAGCATATACTCAAATGTCTGAATTGTTTGTTATAACTACCTATCTAATTGTGGATGAAAATGTGTACTAAAATTTAATTCAGTGCCCAAGTAATTATGAAGGCCTTTCCAAAATTTGGATGTAATCTTGGGATCATTATCAGATACAATGGATAGGGGAACTCCATGCAACCTGACTATCTCTTAAACATACAACTGAAAAAGTTGATCTAGAGACAAAGTATATCGAAAAGGAAGAAAATGTGCAGATCGAATCAATTGGTCAACAATAACCAAGATTGCATTATTTCCTCGAGATGTCTTTGGTAATCCCACAATGAAGTCCATGGATATATTTTCCCATTTCCACTTTGGCATCGGTAAAGGTTGAAGCATCCCTTTTGGTAACTACCTCTCTACATTAATCTGCAGAAAAGTCAAACACTTCATAGTAAATAATTAATATCATGTAACATTCCAACCCACCACTAATACTCCCAATGATCTCTGTACATCATAGTACTTCCAGGATGAACTGAAAATTGAGAACTATGATCTTTACATAATAACTCTTTCTTCAATTTTGAATCACAAGGAACACATAATATTTTCCCAAACCTCAAAATACAATCATTATCAATGTTAAAATCACGAAACATACCTTTCTAAACCAAATCTACCTTTTCCTGTAACTCATTGTCTTCCTTCTATGCCTACATAATTTCATCTAATAGATATGATTTCACTAAAACCAGAAACAAAAAAGAGTAATTTACTACACCAATAAATTCTAGGCTAAAGTTCATCAAATCGTTAATCAAAGGATCTTGTTCGAAAAGTAACATGGCTAATGTTGAATTACATTTCCGACTCAAAGAATCAGCCCCTTTATTTTCTTTTCCTGGATGGTAATGAATCGTCTAATCATAATCCTTCATTAATTCTTTCCATATCCTCTATCTCATGTTCAATTATTTCTGAGTGAGAATATACTTCAAATTTTTTCGGTCAGTATATATTTCATATTTTACTCCAAAATGATGATGCCTCTAAATTTTTAAATAGAAAAAATAGCAGATAATTCCAAATCATATGTAGGGTAATTTAACTCATGGGGTTTCAACTGATGTGAAGCATAATAAATTACCTAATCATTCTACATTAATACAAAACCATGTTCTTTTAATGAAGCATCACTGATGATAACAAACTCACTATTTCTGGAATGTATTGACAATACTAGATCATTCACTAATCTTCTTTTCAATTCCTGAAAACAATCATCACATTATTTTTCCTAGAGGAACATAATTCCTTTTCGAGTTAATTTAGTCAGTGGGTGAGATAATTTTTCAAAATTTTCAAAACACCTCCGGTAATAACCAGAAAAACCAAGATAACAATGGATCTTGGTTATAATTGTGGGTCTTGGCCATTACTCAGCATCTTTTTTTCCACTCGGATCAACATTTATGCCATTTTCTGAAATAATGTGACCAATGAATGAAATATTTTGTAACCAAAACTCACACTTGCTAAATTTCCAATACATTTTCTTTTCTTTTAATGTTTTTAAGAAAACCATAAATGACTTTCATGTTCCTCATTACAATAGTAATAAAATAAAATATATTCAATGACCACACCCAAAAACATATCCAAGAACTCATGAGAAATTCTATTCATAAGATCCAAGAATACGTGATATGTGTTGGTTAACCAAAAAGGCATAACCACAAATTCACAATGGCCACATCTAGTACGAAACATAGTCTTCATACTTTCTTCTTCCTTTACTTTCATCTAATGGTACCCCGACCTCAAGTCAATCTTGGAAAAATAATGAGCTCCGTAGATCTGATCAAACAAATAATTGATATGAATAAAATTATACGTGTTCTTAACAGTTATGTAATTCAATGCTATATAATCAATGATAAGTCTCCTTAAACCATCTTTATTTTTTACAAACAAGACAGAATCACACCAGAGTGATGTGCTGGGCCAAATGAAACATTTATATAATAACTCATTCAATTAGTTCTTTAACTATAAAATATCAATTTGAGCCATTTTATAAGGGGGTTTTGAAATTGTCTAAGAATTATGAACTAAGTCAATAGTAAATGCAACTTCTCGATTAGGTATTATACTAGGAAAATCATTTGGAAAAACATCAAGATACTCATTTACCACTAGCATATCATTAATCTAAATAGTTCATTTGTTTTCAAAAATATGTGCAATGTAACATTCATTTCCATTTTTTACTTGTTTCTAAGCCTCCTAATATGTTATCAAAATTAAAGTTTTATTCTTATACACAAACTGAAATTCTTTCTGAAAAGAAACCCCTTTAGCTTTATAGTCAATATTATCATGATAAACAGAAATCCAATCCATACCCAAGATAACATCAAATTCTACTAGAGGAAAAACAATAAGGTTTTAAGGTAGATTCATTCTGCACACAAGGACAAGAAAGTTCTTATAATTTTTTGGTCTCAACTTATACTCTTGGTGTTTTTAAAAAAAGATCAGGATTCATATCTTGAGATAGAATTACCAATTTACTGGAAAATTTTCATAAATGAAAGAATATGTAGAACCTCAATCAAACAACACATTGGCATAATATGAATAAACAAACAGTGTACCTGATACAACTTCATTCGATGGCCCAACATATTGGGAAGTAGTTTCAAAGGATTTCACCACCCCTTTAAACTTGTAGTGTTCCTACTTTCCCACAATTGAGTACTTTATTGGACACTAATTTTCATAATGACCCAATTCATTTCTCTTAAAACATTTTTCTGACTGTAAATAAGATTTTGTATTACCATTAACCTAAACTTTTTTAGTTGAATTATGGGCCATATTCCCCATTTTACCACATCAGTAGCAGTTACCATAAATAAAATACATTCCCCAAAATGATTTTTACCACAATTTTTACAAACTATAAACTTAAGTTTCTTACCATCATACTTTTTTTTTGAAGAGTTCTTTCATTTCTCCTACCACCTTGACCTCTTATTCTGTTGTTTTTCAAAGAACACCTGATCATTGTCAAACTACATTTCCACTATCTTCACACATCGAACAAGTTTTTTATAACATTTGAACTCAATAGAAGCTAAATACCTTCTATACTTTGGCTTTAATCCTGAGTAAAAATGATTGATTTTACTTTCAAGATCTCGTATGAAAATTGGAGCATGGTTTCCCAGTTGAGTGAATTTTTCTTCATAAAAATCCACTGATTCATCCTCCTGCCTCAATTCTAGGAATTATTTTTCCATCCAGAGATAAACCACCTTAGGAAAATATTTCTCATGAAACATAACTTAGAATTCATCCCAATAAAGAGCCTCAAAGTTATCACTATCCCTAATATTTTTAACCATCGACCACCACTGATCGGCTTCACCTTCAAAACGGTAAATAGTTAGAGTAACCTTTTGATGTTCGAAACATCCCCTGACATCAAAAATCATTTCCAGTGCTTTAAGAAACCCTTCTCCTACCACAGGGTCATATGATCGTCTGAATGATGGGGGATGTTGCCTCATGAAATGCTCCACTACTGACATATTACTATGTGGTTGATCTGGACGGTCTCCGGCATGGATACCACCACCATTTATAGCCTGAATAAACTGTTCCATCACTACAATAAACTGTTCAATTCTAATTATGACCATATCAGTTTGCTGATTTGGAAATTTGTCTTCCACCTGACATCGTCCCATCACAGCTAACCTATTTTCTCTATGGAAAACCATTCTGAACACAAAAATGTATTAAGCGAAGCAGCATGGTAATCTGTAAATGCTCAATCATTTCAATCATACAATAAATTAATTTATGGATATTAATTTGATAACATACAAACTCCTAAAGTTATCTAAACAGACCTCTGATACCAACTATAAAGACACAACCCTAAAACATTAAATAATTTTGAATTAAATGAATAATTCACTTTGATGATTTTTTCAGGTTAAGAGTTTTTGAGAAATAGGCCATAACTATTACATTACATCTCAAAAATTACAAAGTAGAAACTTCTTCTTAGTTTTCATTTTTTTATAAAACAAGAACTTTTGTAAAAAATAATCATGTATAGTTCCATGTTTTAGACAGCATGACTTTTCTTTGATGCCATCCTTGACCCTAATCTTCTTTAAGTTATGTGAAAAACATTTCAAAACGTGGGATAAGCATAAAAAGCTCGATAAGGGTTATAAAATAATGAAATAAAATATTATCCCATCAAAACATAATCTTTTTAACATACCTCATGAAATCATAAGAGTTATGAATAACAAATTGAAAACATAAATCTTAATGGTAAATTGTGGAATCCATAACATACTTAAGTTGAAGCTTTCACAACTATGTAGGGAGTTACATTTGGAACACCCATCACAGTATATTCCCTAAATCACCTAGTAGAAACATTAACATTATCTCCATCATGTTACCCAATACATTAGAGAGCTATCTTGGGGTCACCCACCTTAGATTTATCACGGATCCACCCATATACGTAAACAATTTCCATGAACCATAACATAATTATAACACATAACAAAATCATAAAGGAAAGATAAAATTTCCACAATTCAGTCATAATATATCATTAAAATATATTAACATAACAAATCCATTATAAAAACATTTTTCAATACCAAAATACGTAAAAAGTATAGGGTATTTATTTTCCTTTTCAAAACATTATGGCTTGTTAAGGAAGCCAAATATCAAATAACACTCATGGCGGTGAAAAGGTCATTATCACCACGTAAAATATAATTAATTTTGTTTTAGATTAGTAAAATTATTCATTGAGAAAATATTATCTTTGAATGAGATGAAATTTCGAAGGGGTATATACACTGTAAAAAAAAGTCGTGTATCAAACAAAATATGCCTCAATAAAAGGAGATTTAGACAAATTTCATTACCTCATGTCTGACTTAACGCATTAATTATTTAAATCTCATAAATAATAAACTAAAGTTAATTTCTACTTCCTTTAGAACATTTTTCATGTTTATTATTCCTTTTACATCACTTATTACCACATTATAAACATTACATAATAATATAATTTAATAACGGTCTTTTATCAATATTTGGTACTTATAATTACAGGTTGTCAATGTGGTAATAAGTCCATTATATACAAAATGATTTCCATGAATTAAATATCATATAAATCATATATACCCATTATATATGTATTTAGAATATTCCATATCATTTGGTTATTTGAAAATGAAATGTACTGTTCACGGAGAGGGTAAGCCGTACGTACGCATGAACACTACTTTCATTTACGCTTTCCTTTTTGAAAGGAATTAAATCCAAATGATAAATAAGTGTATTATAATTACATTATAATATAATATTTATATACATTACATAATTTCATTAACACCATCATTTATACATTCCATGTATGGTATGAATGATTCATATCACTATGAGGGGGCGGTAGTCCACACATCCTCAAATGAAATTATCGAATATATACAACATGAAATGAATAAAGGTATGTTATAAAAGATAATTATAGAAGAATATAATTAAAATTAATATCATAAATATCAAATATAATTATAGTTCCATCATAATGTCTACCATGAGAGGCAGTAGAAGATAATTGAACAATCATTATTTCGTGAGGTAGTAGTTCATCATCCATAGAAACATTATGTTCATATCCATTAGACAGTGGTGTTTGTAAGTGTAGTTCAAAGCATTATCATAAGAACAACCTAGTATATTAAGGATTCTAGTGTTGTAATAAAAAAAGGAATAAAAACATTTTAGGGGTTTGGTTTTGTAAAATAAATGGAATTAACTTAAGAGAGGACATTGCCTTTAAATCGGGTAACTCCCCTTGGTTTAATCCAGAAATTATTTAATTAAGTGCCTTATACCTATGTTAATGATTCTAGGTGGGAGAGAGGGATGTTGGGAACTTATTTGGGTAGATTTTTGATGATCCAAGGGGCTTGAGAGGTGTGATTAATGGGTTAGATGTGATGGATTTTTATAACGGGGGAGAGGCTTTTTATGAAATTTTGAAAATATTATTTTATTATAAACAAGATTTCGGTGTTAAAAGGTCCCAAACATATTAAATTAGATGTTAAGATTACCATTATTTGAAATCCTCTCCACCAATAGATTTTGGAAATGTTTGGATTTCAAAATGAACCCTATCATTTAGCTTTACCCCTTAGTTAACTAATTTGACTCCTACTGTGTCTTCTAGTGTATTCACTCTATAAGGTTAATATAGTTACTATAAAATTCCAATAAATCCACAGGTACTTCATTAATGATATTTTCAACATTATCTAAGTCATTTTTCCAAATATTAGAGTTTTAGGATTATTATAATATTTAATATTTGTTTTAAAACTCTTTCATATCAATTTAAATCCTATTCATATCATGACTTTTAAAAAATCTTTAAAAAGATTATTCTTTCAATAAACCTTCATTAATTCAATGATAACAAGTCATCCTAATCTCTAAAATTCATGTATGGAATAAATAGCTTCAAAATAAATTTATTTTAACAATATAATAGCATTTATTAAAAACATTCATTAATGAGGTAATCATTATACCATCATTGTGTCATAAATAAATTTATTTATTTGTTGTCTAAAAATTATAAATAACATAACATGATGTAGGAAATACTTTTATCTTTCTAATTAATATTTGTAGTCAAATATATCATTTATAACCCCACATTAAAATTTCATATGAAAAACGATACATGTTTATGATATTTTTATTTTTAAAAGGTTGGGGCTGAAGCCAAATTTTATTATTAAACCAAAGAAAATACCTCTTTTAACTAGTTAGAGGATGTAACATTACATAACCTTAAGGCCCAGTGGGCATGTAGCCCATTACAAGGCCAGTAGGCCCAATTTTTTAGGCCAAGGCCCATTCTGTGAATAGTACATCAACAATACCTGTCGCCGCTACAGTGTCCTGCCGCCGCTATAGTTACTTGCCACCACTACAGTACCTCTGCTGCTATAGTACTACTACAATACTACTATGATACTGCTACAATACCTGTGCCCAATGGGTGTTGAACTCCCATTTTTCAATTTAGAATTACGCGGTGCTTAATGTCATTATCTTACCCAAATGGATTTCAAAGGCCACAAATCTCACCGAATGATTGTATTGGTCATCCATGGATCATCCAATAAGGTTAGGACAAATTTTATGGTAATTTGTTATTATTATAATATTATTTTTACTCTAAATTACTCTATTTACTTTTAACCGTGGTAAATAAACGTAAAAAGTTACAATTCACCAAAAAAACATTTTATCCCATTGAACCACATTTTACTTACTAATGATAATCATGTATGTTGGATTTTTTAAATTTAATTCACAGAAGCAGTACAATTTCATTTAAATAAAAATGTAGGATTTTTTACTACTACTCAGTGTTTTCAATATTCATCATAAATTAAATGTTTCAAGACAAATACCAAAAATATACCCCAAGTAAAATTTGATATGATGAATTTAAAAATGATGTTTGTTTTACCAAATTCAAATCATTGAAATTGTATTAATTATTTTAAAATTAATTTGTGTTGTCAAAACAAAAAAAAACATGTTTTTAAGAAATAATAACAATCAACAGATTGACAATTGTTTATGTCTGAATTAAAAGTTAAATATCTTCCAATAACTAACATAGGATTAAATGGTAAGAATATACTCCAATTATTCTTTAAAACCAATTAAAATAACAATCTATCTATATAAATAAATTTGATAAAAATGCAGTTTGGAGTTAAAATACATTATTTTCACTATTCATAAAAAATGGACATTATTAGAAAAATACAAATATTTTATCCTATGTAAATTTTGATGCCCCAATTCTAAATAAAAATTTTATTTTGTCAAATAGAACATATAAAAGTGACAGAAACATGATTTAAAAATGATTCTCAATCAAAAGGTGTTAAATTGAGCTTTTAAAGAATATTAGAATATTTATGTTTAAAATTTAATTCATTCACATTTTAAGCCTCTATATTTTATTGGATAAATTTAAAAACATTTAACAAACATATATAATTATATTGTAGTTAGTTATATTCATTACCTCTAATATAATGTCTAGGCATTAACTACCATTTAAAATAACATTATATTATTATTTTTCCATATAACTCAACGTTGTGTGCAACATAAGATTTCAAAGAAACCCGTTGTTGTGTATCTGGTGTGCCACCGAACATAGAATTCCCTTTAAATTAAAATTAATATTTAATTCACAAATATTAAAAAATACGAAAATGTTATATTATTTATTTTCATGAGATGATACATGTCATGTGCTGAAAAAAATATGTTATGAAATAAGATCATTAGTTCTTCATTTGGGTGGACTACTGAGATCTATTTATCACCCCCTATACCTCCACACTAGTTTGTGAAGTCCCTTATATATTTTAAGGTGGATAATTAGTTACAATGTGGTTTGGGATGTGGTGTTGTGTTACTTTATTGATCTTGAACGCTCATGAAGAGATAAAATATCATAATAGAGAAGCTCGATAGTTAAATATCATGTATGATATCTATGTCATATTTGTTAGTAGAGACATTCTAATTTATTTTCATTATTTAATGAATGTATGTGTGATCACCCTATAGAGCGATCTATTTTATGTTCTATAATTTTTTTGGTTCTTTATGCATGTTTTTTAAATTCATTTGATATAGATTTTAATCTCTCTATTTATTTATTTTTAATTAAACTTATGATTATTTTATGGTTTTTTTAGTTATTTTATCTTTTATATTACTCTTGGAAAGGGTATAGTCTCCCACACTGTATCTTTTTAGACCCTCACTACTAATCATTAGCCTCTATCATGTGAGTAATATTTCTTGAGGCCTTTTGGTGAACTAGATCGGGTAATGTGTGAGGTCGACCCAAATTGGTTCTTCATAAAATGGTATCATAGGATGTCTCATTTTTATAATTTGGGATTTTCTAGATAGGTTTTTATCAATGTTTCATAGCCTATGATAGACCTCACAAAGGTTCACAATGAAGACATTTTCTATTGCAAAGTCTAGGTTATTAGAGTTAAAAGACTTATGTAATTTGGAATTATTTTTTATGGTTGTGTGACTTCATGTTAGGTGATTCACTTGTGTTTTTCTATATATTGATTTTTTTGATGTTTTCTCATTTTAAATTGGCTAGTGTACATTAATCATTCAAGGAACATATGATACACATGACATTTTTCTATATATGTGTCCTTCTATTAATTATAGAGGTTCATTTATTTAAACTATATACATTGAAATATATGGAACTCCCCATATAGCTCCTTAGTGACATTTTACTCAACTAAACTACAAATATTTTTCTTCTACGAAAAGGTCATCTAGATTATTCGATTAGGTGTTCACGAGTGATTAAAATTTGGTCACTTCACCGAGGAATGCATGGATACCAAAGTGGGTTATTGGGGGATCTGTAGGACATAGATGTGTCTTGATGGCGAAAAATATTCCTATGATGTTTTTGGATCTGGCGTGAGTTATCCCAAATTTGATCATGATTGTTGGGAGTGATATTGGTTTCATGTTTCCATAATACTCGGTTTTTGGTAATATTCTAAGATAATCTACTTTCTATTTGAGACTTTGGTGAATTAGTGAAAATATAGTTAAGATCAATTGTGTTTAATGATGCTTAGGTGGTTGTCGGTCATGGGCTAGGCCTTTTCTTGTGTGTTAGGTTCCTAGTCTGTAGTTAAGGATGAATATGGGTGCCCTAATTTTTTGAGATGACCTACATAGAGTGTGGTTACTTTTTTAGTCATGTTATTATAGGTTTGGTGGGACATGGATTTTGTGAGATTGACTTTGGTCATATGACCAGGTTTGGTGGAAATATGAAACCATTTTGATCATGTGATTCCTTGTAGTTTTTTTATGTTGGGAACATGCATGCGGGTTTTGTGATTGTTTATTGAGATTTGGTTGGATCTTAGGAAAATCAAGCAGCATTGTTATGGTGGACCTATTAAATTTGGTTCTCTAGGGGATGAGTGGGTGAATAATTTTGCGGGGAATCCTATGATATTTCATTAAGGGATATTGTTATCTGAAATCTTGGAAAGGTTGGTTGTTTCTATTTTCAATTTTATGATTAGTTGTGACTAGGTTATTCAAGACCAATCAACAAGTTCAGTGGTGGGTGGACCATGGTTCATGGATTTTGGTGTCCTATTGCAAGGTGGTGATGAGGGTAACCCTATAGTGGGGATCATCCTCATGGTCATGGGTTGACCATTGTGGCGTCAAAGTGTCAGTGTGTGGTCGGATCTAGAAGTATTCATTTTAATGGGAAATACTAAATTCATAATTAATATTTGACATTGAATGAAGTACATATGTTTAATGGTCTTGAGTCAGTTTTGGTGTGACCCTCATGTTCAAGAGTTTTAGTTGTCCCTCAACATATGAGGTCAATCATTCTGGGGGGATTCTTCTTAAAGGGGGCCGACTGCTGTTTTTTTATAGCTTCGTATGTGGAAAATAAAAAACTAAATTAGATTATTCTTTTGAGATGTGGTTTGGGTTGTTTGGGGGTTGAACTAGGACGTTTTGGAAAGGGGATAGTGTGTGTCTTCTTGGGGGTTTAAGCTCTTTGGTGGAAGAATATTTGGAATATAGATCCAAAACACAACTGATTTCAATGACTTGGTGACTAAGTTTTTTCATGATTATCCATTTGATAACCAATATGGTATATATAGAGTGAAAAAAATTTATTTTTGGGAGTTTATAATTATCTACATCGTTATGGGTTATAAAATTTGAAAGAAATTTTAATTTTTTACTTTTCAGGGGGTTACTCTATGAATTTAGATTCATATTTAAATTTAATGATTTGGAGAAACATTATATATGTGTTTTTTATGTGGTCATATTCATGGGAATTATCATGGTTTCTTTATAAAAGTTATATTATCTTTAGGTGTGAGTGAGTTTTCAGAATGTTTTCTACCGAGAACCCAATTTGGTGTGCATGGATTAATGGAAACTACAAGTCCCTATGTGGATTTTCCCATTTAAAATTAATTTTGTTCCTTCTTTGTTTATTTTTCATGGAGTACAGATAGTTAATTTTAAACCATGTAGATTCCATAGAAAACTGTGTGAATTTTTTGATCCAAAATCCAAGGGTCAAAGCTTATGTAGATTTGTTGAAAAAGAATGTGATGTGTTACCGAGGGTTTGAAGTGTGGTTTTTCAAGGTTGACACATGGTTAATAAATCATGGCCCAAAATTTTCAAGTGGACTGGTCTTAGGTAGTTCTTAATGAATGATTAGAAGTTTTTCTGTAAAACATTGTAGCCAAACCATGTGGTTAGCCCCATTTATTGAGAAATTGAGTTTTTAACATTTCCACCATGATATTTTAACCCCAATCCTACCCTTAATATTTCTTGATCATGTGTCGACTATTCCCCCTCTCTATATAATTTTATTCTTTCATTCATCCTTAATCATGGGTGTTTTTTCTAGTGTATTCTTCAATCTATTGAAGATATATTTTACCTCACCACTCACCCTTCAACCAATACCTTCCTATGGGTTGATTTTATTATCTCATAATTAGGGTTCCATTTCCAATTTCATCAGAGCATGGAGGAATCAGCTAAATATGATAGAGATTTTGCATGGCTTCAAGAGATGAAATCTTGAGATAGTGTCTATATTCCATAGATCTTGGTCTTGGTAGAGGTATTAGACAAATGTATTTTTTATGTTTTCAATTAAATTTAATGTAATTCCATTTAATTTTGATCCTTATGTTAGTGTTTTTTAAACATTGTGTAAGAGGTACATTCTAGGCCCTGTATAGATGGTTGGTCATAGTTACATATAAAAAATGAACCTCAATATGATTTTAAGAGCCTTTCCACGTTGAATGAAATTAATTATTTTATTTTTACTCTTTTAATCAATTAAATTTCACTGTATGGTGTTAGATAGGTGTTTTGGTTGTTGGTGATAACATTTTTATGTGTGATGCTTATCTAGTTACACATTAAGGAATGTTTGGGTTTTTTGGGTTTCATTTACTTGATCTAAAATTATTATATTTTTAAAATTATATTTATCCTATTGTGATCCCCTTTATGGTTTTTTTTGTTTTCTAGAATGTCTTGATTTTTTGGTCCTTCATAGAGGGATTTTGTTTGGAAACCCTATATTTTGTGGATTTTCTATTGACAAAACACCCATATTGTGTCATGTTAGTGAATATATGAATTTAATGGGAGGTTTTAATATTTCCTTGTCCTTTTTGAACCATATTTGGTCTACGATATAGTCTCATTCAAGTCTCTCCTCCAGAGTGGGATGTGATGATGGGTTTTGCGGATTCTAGGAGCATGCACATAGATTATTTGGGTTGATAAAAGGTTAGATATATGGTTTCCCTTGAGGTATTGGTTCCAAAATATTCTAGGTGATGGTTTAATTCTCTATGGTTCTCTTGGATTGGGGTTTAAAAAACATTTACTTGAGAACTATCATGAGGGAGAAGCATTTATGACCCACGTGAGGGTCATAGTACTTTTAGATGGATTATAATTGGAGGTGCCAAGTGGATTAATTGAGGTTATTTGGATGATTCCTATATGGTGATATTTAATTGTATCTCTCGTGATTTATTATATGTTCCTCAGATATCATGACCATTTTCTTAAAGTTAGAGTTGTCAAAGATAGATCCAATGTTTTATATTTAGATCGGTTGGATACATGGGGTTATGTTGAAATCATGAGATGGTGGGAATGGATGGGTGTCATCGATTAGTTACATAAAATATTCTAAGGGAATCATAAGAAATACCCTCCATGTAGTGGTAGTTTTTTCACATTTAGATGTTATTTTGATGGAGGTTTATTGGTAGGTATTGAGGACGTCTTGAATATGTTTCTAGTGTTTGGATTTCCTTGTAGTTTGAATATAAAAGTAGATCCCCGGGTAGGGTGTATTTTTCTATCTTTATGGATTCATTAATGGGTTATATGGTGTTCTTGGTTTTTTTGGGGATTAGAGTTAGTGTTTGAGAATTTTATTTTATTTTTCATGGCATGTGTTTTCAGATTGATCAGATATATGGACCTTATGTTTTTTAGGATCAAATTGAGATCCAGTGTTTTTTTATTAGTTACTTTAGGTGTCACACTATAAACACAAAGTATAAAACTGTGAGGTTTTAATTGATATTTTATTGATACATGGTACTAAGTGATATTTGATAATTTTTAAACATGATATGGTAGGTGGTGATGCTTCAATATTTTGTATGATGAGTTCAAGAGTTCATCAAACCATCATTTGTTGGCCTTTGGTCGAGCTTTTTGAGAAAATTCATTCTCAATAACCTATTTTTGGATGATACCTTTAAGATATACTTGGACCTTTCTATAGACCTTAGGATTTCATTATTTTCTCCCATACTTTCCAGTTGTCATAAGATTAGAATATGAACTGATGGATTATTTGGAGGAGTGAAGTTCTCCCCAAAGCAAGTGGCTACTTACTCAGCAAGGGCTTGGGGTTCTGTGGTACCTAATGTTATTATATACCTAGGTCTTAGGATATTCAATACCTAATATTAGATTTTGTGGAATTTATTTTTTTATGTTTCCATCATGATTTTTATAGGTTCTATTAGTGTTATTAAATTTTATGTCGCAAGTGGGGATAGTTCCATTTGAGTCCTAAACTAGATAGAGTTTGTTTTTTTATAATGGTTTCTATGGTTATTACTTATAGTTTAGCAATAATTATTTTTTTATTGTTATAATCGATGGAGATACTTATTAAATATATAATAGTATATTTTTTTATTGATGGGTGAGTTTCATGTTATAAGTCCTCTACCATGGGGCCAGAGTGATGGTTGATTTAACACAAGTGTCGCTTTAGTTTCTGGGGTTGACTTTAATATGTTTTTTTATTTCTGATTATCACCGAGTATATCCATTTACATTAATATTGAAATTTTTTAAATAAAATTGGTTGGTCACATCACATGTTTCATAAACTGGTTATGAAAAGAGATCATATGTTCATCATTGGTGGACTAGAAATATTTTTTTATCACCCCTATACTTTAACCTCTATCATCTTGTAGAACCTTATGACTTTTTTAAATGGTGAATATTATATTTTTTGTTTTGGTATGAACCCTAGTGTTTATTTATTATTTTTAATCAAGACCATTACACATATCATTGAATAATGTTTCATATAAATATCTAACAAAAACAACTTAAAGACGAGGAGACCTAGTGTTTTTTAATACATGGTTTGTAATACACCAAAATGAAACTAAAATAAAACTTATTTATTTGAAAAAATATAGTGTGTTCTTAAATACCTTTTAGATCAAAAAATTTAATAGGATAACATTGTAAATACATAAAAAATGGTTGAGGTTGAATGCCTATAAAGTTATAAACATGATAATAGGCCTAACATCTTAGTCAAAAAGAATATGATGATATCATAAAAGAAAAGGATCATGGTTAATAATAATATAGAATGAAATAAATTATTTGGAATCATAATATGATGGAAAAATAATGATGTGGTAATAACATGAAACGTGTTATAGGAATAATTCAAGATAAACTTCCATGTCAACATCACATGGCGGATAGATTCCCATATTGGATAAATATTACAATATAATACCATAAAAATAATATCAGGAGACATAAACATTTCTTAATTCATTGAAGAACTATCTAGGAACACCTATAATAACAGGTTCATTCTTTTTTGTTTTATAAATAGAAATTAAATTGAACATATAAATATTTTAATTACCCATGCAATAAAATGGGTTTAATAATCTTAGATCATATCAAACTAAAAAATATTTCATGAAAATTCAAAATAGAAAAAGTAATTAAATATTTTTGGATGTTTATATATGAATAAATAGTGATGGGTCTCAAATTTTGTGTTAATTTTAAAAAATCATGAAACATGTTATAGAATTGGGTATCAAAATGATCTTTTAAAATGTTTGTTTATGAAACTAGTTTATCTCTATTAATGATATAATTAAAATTTCATTTTATTTAAAAATTATAGGTAAACTATATTAGTTAAACCAAATATATTCAATTATTTAATAAATTCACTAATTATAATAATTAATATAAAAAATGATAAATAAAAGTATTAATGGATCGTAATATTATAATTAACTGGGTTTCATATTGAAGAATTCATTGGAGAAGTGAACATAAGGTATGTATAATCTGAAAAATGGAATGACATATATTATTAGTATATATTTAGGATATATATATATATATATATTTAATTTATAATCATTATATACCATAAAATATATATTTAATGTGAGTTATTGAGTGAATTTTCATAACCGAAATATGATAGTTTGGTTTAGAGAGACCCCTTAAATTATTTCTTATTTTACCATGCACAGGCCCATAACATCATGAATAATAAAAATTGATTCATTAGTTTCATAATTAAAAGTTTTTACATCTCTATTATATTTAATATAATGTCATTATGTTCATATACACTCATTTAAATGATATATAATGTTATATTTCACTATATGGGGAGAATTCATTAATTGGATACAATGTTGGTTCACTTGTGGGAAATTATTTATGTACAATATAAATAAGACTAAAAAATTATTAGTGAGTTGAAATTATATTAATATCCTTCAATATATTTTAATGGTTCTAAATACCAATATTTTACTGAAATAGGGATGGTTTATTTAGTAAACTTTTTTACATTATATGATTAGTTAATTTATGTGGTTTTACCAACCATCAGGATGTAGATCCATTTTTTTAATATTATGGATATATATTTATTACTTAATATGAAACAATATATATAATAAACAATTATAGTTCATTTTAAACCATCGTAAGTGAATAAAATCATTCCCCAATGGTAGTAATGGGGAAAAAGCTCTTCATCCATATAGGCGGTGAACTAGCATAATATTGATGATGGTTTCATTTTTTAGAGTAATATGATAACAGAATTGGAAGAATGTTATATATTACCATATTAAAAATAAATTTCATTTATATATATATAAAATAGTCATTATTCCATTCTGGATAAGGTAGGTGATAAGATCATAGAATATTTTTTTAAAAAAGAGGTAGATTGAGAATATTACCACTTTAATGTCATCTCTTGAAATACACCATAAGTCACTGTAATTTTTTCCTCCATGTGAGATAAAAAATATGTGGACAGATTGGATAATAATGGGAAATTATTTGGACATAAATAAGGAAATATTACAAGATTATAAGGTGTGATGTGAAGTCATGGTGTTGGGTGGTATTTATTATAGGAGGAGATGGATTTTTTAAAAATAATATTCATTACGTTAGTATTTTGCCTCAGGAATACCAATAATGATGAATATTATGAATATATATATATATATATATATAATTTCACATAGGAGTCCAATATAGTTTCCACATATATTATCTCAGACTCACTATATTATATATTATGCTTATAGTGCAAATTTTCATATTTTTTTTCATTTCTCACTATTCACTAAAAATTCAACTATTTTATAAAATTACCTAAATTTGACCCCAACAATTTTTTAATGTGTTTATTCTTAAAATAAAAAAAATTATGAAAATTATTTTCTAAAAAATAGAATATTAATTTTAAAATAAAATCCTTATTTTTTTAAAAAATGCAAATTTTAATGTTATGATAAATTGTAATACCCTTGGTAGAATTACTTATGGTCCCAAAATATTTTATTATAATTAAAACAAATTTTATTATTAATTTATACAAACATATTACAAAAATAAAATTCCTTTCAAATAATTATATTAGTTATCATAATTTAAATTAAACATTTTAAAAAACAACCACTTTTTATCATTTTTGAAACATTTAATTACTTGTTAAATGATATAAATATGTTATATTTTCATTTTATAAGATACATAAATATTATTTTACACACTCATAGGTTAGGATGGAATTTTTACTATCATACTACCATTACTAATGGACATATTACAATTCCAATAGTCACATCACTCTTCTAATAATCAGACTCTTAATGGTCATATGGGTTCCCCACTTCTTATAAATAACTCATATTTCATTCATTCATCATTGAATTATATTTTATATCAATATTATTTATATTATCATTTTCAAGATAAATATCTCATTATTAAATTCTGGTTCCAATTCTATAGTGATACTCATGTGTACAGTTATTCTATTGGATCGAACACATCCAAATTTTTATATTTTAGTAGTCTTTTTTTAATTTTCCTAATTTTAATATTTTTAATTTTTATGTCCATATTTATTTCTTATATTTAATTTTTTAGTTAAAAAATAAATTTGTTCTTATAATTCCTTCAGTCTCAATTATATACTAGTAAATTACTAAATTTGATATAATTTTATAATCAAAAAGTAAAATCGATTAGTAAAATTTCATGTTTATACATTCTCCCCCATTAAAAAATGTAATCCTTGAAATTTAATTTATCCCACTAGGATATAAATGGATAATTCTAATTTATCTTCGTCACATCATGTAGTTCCCATGTCACCCCCTCATATTTTTGGTTTTCCCCTAATAATTTGAATAGGTTTGTCTTCTTCTATCAGAAAACCTAGTTTGTATAATTAAATATCATAAATAATTTATCCTCATAAGAGACATCATTTTCTAAATGTACCACCTATGAATTAAGTATAGGTGAGGTATATGATATGTACATTATTGACATGGATACATGGAATATGTTATGTTATTTATATAGGGCCAGTGGAATTCCAACTCAACAAACCACAACTCTATTGCATTCAAGAATCTTAGTGGTGCTGATGTGCCTAGAACATTCCTTTCCATTTTCCCAAATATGTTTAACCTCTTCCATGGATATATGTAGAGGAAAAATTTATATCCAACCTTGATGATTTGGTGTCATTTATGATTCATATCATAACTCTTAGGTTAGGATTGATATTCCATGATGTGTTTCTGAATGGTCTTGATATTCTTTGTAATTTCTTCGACCATTTTAGTTCTCAGCAGCTTATGTTCTCAAACTTCACCTCAACATGCAGGTGTTCTACATTTCCTCCCATAAATGGATTTATATGAGCCCATTTTAATTCTTGAGTGGAAACAATTAATTTATGAGAACTAAACTAGAGGAAAATGTTGATCCCATACTCCTTTGACGTCCATCAATAATACTCTTAATACGAATTCTGGTGTTTGGACAATCTACTCATATTGAACATCATATTATGGGTGATAACAAGTACTAAAGTTTAGCTCTATCTTTAGACCATGTTGGATAAATTTTATTAAATTTTAGGTAATCCTTTTATCTTGATCATATATAATCGCTAATGGTGTTCCATGTAGCCTCACCACTTCTCGGATATATTTTCATACAAGTTGATCGAGTGAGAACACTTATCAAACTGCATGAAAATGAGAAATTTTTTTATGATTAACCTCCATAACCCAAACATAATGATTTACTTTGAATGAATTTAGAATACCAGTGACAATGTCCATGGTGATGATTTCTGATTTCCATATAGGTATGTGTAATGATAGCATCATAACCTTATATGTTTTCCTTTGTTCCTTCACTTATTATCATACTATGAAGACATATGTATATTCTACAATCACCTTGTTCATATTTTACCACAAATAGTTCTCTTATAGATCTTGATACATATTTTTACTACATGGGTTGATGAATAAGGTTTATCTTTTTGCTTCATTCAAAAAATACTTCTTTATTATATGGTTTGATTGTACACATATTTATGACCCTAATTTGAAAAATCCTTCAACATCAATTTAAAAAACTAAGAATTTATAATTTTTATAGATTCAAACTATTATTTTATTTTAAAATCATTTATTTTCACATCCTATATCATCTCTAAAAATTATTTTTGGTAAACCAGTTCAGAAAGGATTGATTATGTTATATCCTTTATATTTCCAGGACCATTTGTTCCATGTCTATGATGATCATATACCTCTAAATTATCACAAATAATAAGGTTTTATGATCTATTCTAATTAGATAATCTACCACTTTACTTTAATTCCTATGATGGTAGTTTATTGAGTAGTCATTGTCCATTATTGGTACTAACTATCTTCATTGGTGCATAAAAACTGATTTTCTGTGAATTTATATTTTAGTCTATTATATTTAATGTATATTTTATACATATCCCAAAAGAGATAACGTTACAAAATAATCAATGAAACTATTACTACATCTAACTCAAGACCATTTTTTTTGATCTACTAAACAACATTCATCCACCTTGATGCATAAGTAATTTATTTATCATTTTTCATCAATAAACAAACCAAACACTTATTTAAAGCATAACAAGATACCATAAAAAGACCCCACTTGTGTGTAATGTATGTACTGGTGTCAGGATATTCCCCTTATTTAATTCCTTGAAGCACTATATGAATAAATTTATCCATATTATCATTACTCCCTTATGATTTAACTTTATTAGTGGGTTTGATAATGGTGAGAGGTATCTCATAAACAATTTGTACTACCCAAATAGTGCAAGGAAACTATATATCTCCCATATAGATGCTAGTTTAGGCCACTCATCAATTGTATTTTTCTTATAAGGGTCCTCATATATCCATTTTATGATTATAATATTCCCCAAGAATGAATTACTCTATACAAAAATCATATTTAATTTACTTTTCATATAGATTCTCATTTCATAAAATTGTTATCAATATACTCAATTGATTCTCATACACCTCCTTGATTTGAAGTATACTGGAATATCATATATAAATACTACCATAAAATTATCAATGTATTATCTAAATACACAATACATTAAGACCCTAAATATTGATGTCTTGTTAGTGTGTTTTAATTGAATCAGTATAAAATAACAATGTCAACACCTTGTTTGAAAGGTATTATTGTGAATATATCCATCTTCCTATTTAATTAGTGATATCCTGACCTATGGTCCACATTAGATAATTAATGGTCCATGCGTAGTTGATCTAAATGTTAATCTACAAAGGGGGATACTTGTTATTGAAAGAGAATTTTTTTATCTCAAGATAATTAATGAAGAGGGAAATTGAACCATTATTATTCTTTGTGAAGACAATACAGATACCCCACAGTGAATCACTCATGCATATAAAACCTTTTTGTAGTTTCTCTTATAACTACAATTACAATTACTCTATCTCAATGGTGTTCATTCTATAATGAGTCTTATAAATAAGTAGATATCTAGGTATATGTTTAATTGAGAAATCAACTTATAAATCAATAAGAAGACTAGGAAACTCTTCAAGGAATGTATTATTATAGTCCATCATAATGTGTATGCCTTCAAGAATGATTTTATCCTTTTTCTGAATCCTAATTGCTAGATATACTTTCTCATAAAAAAAATTTCCATTATTGTGAAGTTTATACCAATTAAGATTCATCCACCACCTTACAATAGTAAAGAATAGTAAGATTACTATTGATGTAAAGAGTGACCTACCTCTCATAATAGTTGGTATTGTATTTATATACGGACAACCAATCCATTCACAATATATAGTCCAAATCGACAAAAGGAATTAATATTTTTTTGTGAGGTTTAGTGAGCAGACATTACATGATGAGCATTTATATAATTGGTATACAATAATTATTCCATTTTTTATAAAAAATTTATCAACCTAATATTTTGAGGTGAATTTTGAATAGTTATACTTAGAATTTATGATATAAAATAATTAATAGAACCAGGATAAAATAGTATAATCACTATTCATGAATGAATAACCATAATACCTATCACTATGTGATTTTTGAGATCCACCTCAACCGTACTGATAGCATATACCCTTACATAATCTCTTTCCCTTGATGGTTGTTTTCATTCATTTTCTAATACAACCCCTATCTTAGGAAATTCTCTTTCACAATGCTCATGATCCTTGTATTTGAACCCCTATACTACATGTTGATTGGTAATCTAAACCTTATATTATTCCATCACATTAGTGGGATTTTATTACCCTTTGACATTGATATGACTGACTCCCCTCTTTTCTATGCATTTAGAATCTCCCAGTACCCTTGAGATAGTTTCAAGTATGCTCCATCCTATAATTATCACATATGGGAAGTTGGATTTCCATTTAACCATGGGATTTATCTATTGGTACCATTTAATTAAACATTATTTCATACATTTTTATCTTTATACCATTGATTCCATTATGTTTGACCAATCCCCATCATGACCATAATAGCACAAAATTGTATTTTCATAGATATCAAAGTCATGAATGAAAAAATCATTAGATAGAATCAACTTAAATCCACCAAGAAATTACTCCACATTACATTTGGAGTTGATTACAAATACATAGGAATATCTTGAAAGACCTATAAATTTTCTCCCATATACCCAAATAGATTCATATTTCTTTTTCTTCAATATTAGGAACTCCTATGCATTTAAATATAGAGAGTTTGGGGAAAATATTTATTGAATTATATTTTCTCAAATTATATCCATTCCATAGAAAAAAATTCCACTATAGATATCATGTTCATAACCAAATTCTAATACTGATATACTTCCCCCACCATAAGTTAAATGTAAATTATATCATTCTCTTTATCCAAAAATTCATGGAAAAATAAAATCTTCTCTCTGGAGTTAATCCATTATTAAAATATGATTATATCATAAAAATCACTAAAATTTGGAGGCATTTCCATAATGGAATCAATTGAAACTATCTCTATACCCATGAGAGAATTAAGTTTGACCAATCTCCATCATTACCATAATGGCACAATAAGTAATCTTTTCATAGATATCAGAGTCATGAATCTGAAAATCATTACACAGACTCAACTTCAATCCACCAAATAGTACTCCACCTTTCCATGGGTGTTGATTTAAAATACATTGTAATCAATTGAAATCCTTGTAAATTTTTTCCCAAATACCCTGATAGACTGATATTACTTTTTTTTCAATATTATTAACCCATACCCCTTTTAATATAGAGAGTTTTGCAGAAAATATTTATAGAATTATTTTTTCTCAAATACTTTCCATTCCATGGAATTAGTTTCCTCTCTAGATATCATGTTCTTGACCATATTCCGCTACTGATATACTTTCCCCTAAATATGTTAAATGTAAATTATAGACTTATCTTTATCCAAACATTCAAGAAAAAATAATATATCCTCAGTGGAATTAATCTATTGTTACACTATGAGTATATCATAAGCTCTACTGAAGGATTGAGGCCTTTCATAAAGGAATCAATTAAAACTATCTCATTCATAGGAAGAAGATGGTGTTATATATAATTTTACTTATTATTCATAACTAAAGTTAGGAGAGATTTTAATTCTATGAATTTAATATAACATTCTCAATAATTTCTTGGCATATTATTAGGGAAATAATCACATTTTCTATCACATTAGTTGTTGTTATAGTTGCTTCTATTTCCCACCAATAACTAAAAATAAAACAAATATGGGTAAAAATACTCAAACAAAAAAATTCTTATAAAAAAGGAAACTATTAACATTGAAGTAATAACATGTAAATGGCATGAAAATCGCAACTTATGAGTCTTTATATTTCAATCCATTTTATCCAAGGTAACGTTACAATTAGGATTTCAAAAATATAAATCTTATCATTTCCTTCATAAGGGTTTTTAAAATAGATTGTAAATTTTAAAAATCATATCAACTAGGAGTATAAAACAATGAGTGAATTAAGGTCACTTTTTCATTATCTATGTGATGATCAATCTGGAAACCAATCCACCCATTTTAGGGTTATTACCCCTAGGTAAAATAGTCACAGATCCACATCCACTAATTGAATTTATATAAGGATTTAAAATAATGAAAACCAAATGATGTATACATCACCTAAATTTAAAGATCTTTTCATATACATAGACTTATCCCTTGGGTTATGACTAATGTATTATATTTATAATCCTTATAAATGGAAAGAACATACCCTAATACTATCTATAGAAACCCAAAACTTTTACATATATCATTACATAATTTTTAACATAACTATTCAATAAACAAAACCCACATATCATGTGGCCTAATGTATTTGGAAGATTTTTATCATAATACACAAAAATTATTGTAAAAAAAATTCTTAGTTATAATATCAATAGTTAGCTCCTAAATACATTTTATCTCCTAAAACTATATAGTATATCATGGGGAATACATAAACAAAGGGGATCATATAAAAATAACATTATGGGTATAAAAATGACAATGATTCATAACATATTAGTTAAAAGAAATAAGTTGATATCATAAAATGAAAGGATAATCAATAAGAATTAATTACTATAACATTAATACCATTGGATAATAATATTATGGAAATATAGGAATGTGGAAATTACACGCGACTTTTTGTAATCATAATTCAATGCTAACTTACATGGAATGATCGCATATAGGATAGCATCCCATCGTGGATTATGTTTACTTTCTAATCAAATACATTTCATCTCATGATACATTAATATTTACCAATGCATATAACACCTATCTAGGTTCACCCATCACTAGACATACATGCTTATGTGTGCCAAAAATAGAAATAAAACATAAGGTGTAAACATAATAATCACCTAGGTAAGGAAATAGGTTTCCTAATCATGTCTCGTATCACAGTCAAAGAATATTTAGTAAATTTTCCAAAGAGGAGAATAAATTTTATATTTTTGGATGTTCATAACTGAATAATTATTAATAGATATTAGATTTGGTTTTCAATTTAAAACTAACTTTCAAATGGGTATAGAATTGGGTATAAAAATGAACTCTCAAAATTGTGGTTTAAGTAATTAGTTTAAGAATTTTACAAAAATAATAAACATGAAATATTCAAGGAAATGAATAGTTAAACAAGAATGGTTATCCATTAAATATTATGTTATTTAATAAAATAATTAATTGGAATAAATAATTTTAAATTAATTGAAATTAAAGGATTAATGGATCTTAATGTTTCCCTCAGTTGAGATTGATTTTAAAGTAGGAAATTGAGAAATAAAAAAAGGAATGTATAACCCGATCAATGGAAGAAGGAATAATCTGGGTATATATGAAAGATACATATTGAAAAAAATGGAAGTATTATATAAGATAAAAAAGATATGGAAGCTGAGTTTTAGAGAGAATGGTTATAACCAAATAAAAACAAATTGGTTTAGAGAGATCCCTTACATTATTTCTGATTGAGTTATTCACATGCACTCAAAATATTGAAAAATATAAAAGATTCATTAATTATATAATTTATAACATTTTACAAATATATTTTATTTACAATAATTAAATTATGATCATTTTAAACAATTTCTTTGTGATATAAAATATTAATTTCATGGTATCATGGTAGCTCATTTCATGGTTCCCTGGTCATATCACTTGTAGATAATTTAATATGTTAATTTTAAATGGGACAACAACTACAGAAGAAGAGTGAAATAATTATCATGTCCTTAAGGAAAAATAAATTTTCCAAAATACCCAAATTATAGAGACCTGGGTTTTAACTTTTGAGGATTTGGAATATTGCCAAAAATATTTCAGAATCTATGCTCATAGTCGGCATGGGAATCCAGGGCCCACAGACGCTCGACATGGTGATTTTAAAATTATTAAATATATTTTGTCAAGCGCACATATTTTCACTTGAAATGAAAAATAACTCCTATACAATGTCTTGGATCAGATTTATGAGTCCATGGTTGAGTCTAGAATATTGTGTTTACCCTAGGCTAGACATAAAATTTTCTGCGTTAGGAGTTTTAGATGGAGGTGAGTTAGTAGGGACGATTTGTTTTAAAATAATTAATTAAATGGTAATTTAATTAATTAATTTACCTACACCTAAATCTCACCCATATACTCACATTGGTATTCCCAAACCCAATGGAGCCTCACCTAGCGTTCTCCCCTCTTCTCTCCTTTGGTAATGAATGAAACTGATGTCAAATCATCAAAACCAAGTGCTACTGATTCCAGTTTTTGATGCAGATCTTCATCAAATCGATGAGTAGTGTGATCTAGGTGTCTTTCTTTATTCAAAGCTTCTTTGTTTCACCATTATGGTAGAATAATTTGATTTTAGTTTGGATCCCATCAATTTTTCTTTGTTTTAATGTTTTACATCCAAATTATAATTGTTGTTGATCTCTTCTAGGAATATATGAGGGATTTGGGTTGAACTGGGGAAAATTAGGTGTTTTTTCAGGTGATTCCATATTGGAATTACCAACTAAACAGATTGTAGTCCAGTGACACACGTCATGTAGACATTCTTATTTGGGGAAGATGGTTAATAGGGACTACATGCCATGTAATAGGGTTACACATAATCATGTACCCCAATCCATGTTTTTATGGTGCATGGATTGGGAATCCATTTGAAAACACACAAATGTGTACTAACACATGGCCAATGTACAAAGACATGGGGGCCAGTACACATACACAGCTTAAATTACATGGCTAGGGGATGGTCAAAGAGGGATATGTTTTGTAACCCTACATGGGTGGGAAAACCATGCAGACCCGATACACAACTAGGTTCTCAGGTGGGATCCCACACCCTGTGTGCCCTAGTGCACGTCTTGTACTCCCAGAGGATCTCCTTGATAACTTCCTCTCTTCATATATTCTTATATGAAACTCATGGTTGGGCTTGTGAGTTGACTATCCTGCATGTTTTTTCATGTTTAAGGTGATGGTGGAATTTGTTTCAACCTACAAGATATGAGGCCATGTGTTTCAATCAATAAGCTTTCATAATAGTGAAAATCTTGGGCAGTGATTAGGGTGAATTACATAGTTGACATTATTGTATATACCCTTCCCTTTGGCTTTAAAATATTGTTCTGCTAGACCCTTTAGACTGGTAATGTGATTCTCCCCTATTGGAATAGATTACAGGCCCCCTATCCATCAAATTGTTACCACACAAAGTATGATGTGCATGACACTCCTCTTAGTAGTACTTGACTGATGTAGGAGATCAGTGTGGTTCTTGGAGAGATATACTAGGATTGGTACTCCCCTATGGAATCATGGCATCAGTTTCCCTTACCTCTTTTCATTGGTAGATACGGGACTCCCCACATCATGGGCATGGGTTCCTATACCATTTGATAGTTCTTTGGGATGATCGGTGGCTTCTCATATCCATGGACATACAAAGAAGATGAAAAAATTCCACACTGAGACGCATCCTTGGGATACGACCTAAAATTGTGTGGGTGAGTTTAATGCTGGGAAAAGAGGATAATATCATGGTGTACTCATTGATTTCCTTACACATGGGTGTTTAGAGCTGGCACACGGGGTGTTGGGAATCATTGATTGATTTTGCGAACTACTAGAACTCCACTAATAGGTTGGGGAATGCTTTCTCCATACCATTCAAAAATTTATACAGAGCTCCCCTACCATGCCAGGGTGCATGCCCTCCAGGCTTATTATCTAGATGGATTGGATACTCCAAGGATGTACTAGGGAATGGTTCCTCTATATGTGATGTATAGGTAGAGTGGGTACTCACCTACCAAGCTAGAGTGTGTTTCCCCTATCATTGGAGTTGTTACTCCCCTATTGTTCTAAGAAGTGGGACCACCATACATGATGTCCTGGAAGATTTGGTATTCCCCTACTACACCAAGGAGTGGGCCCCCTATCTTGGGGTTTTTACTTCCCTGACATACCAGGGTGAAGGTTCCCAATACTAAACAAACCTGCAGAGTCTGTACTCCCCAATCGTGCCCGAGAGTGGGTCCTCTTGTATGGGGTTGGTACTCCACTATCGTACCAAGGGGCATGTCACCCATCGTAAACTAGCTGACACAATCAGTACTCCCTTGATGTACCTGGGTGCGATTCCTCTATCCAAAGTGAAATACTCCCCTATGAGGATAGGGTTTAGGTCCTTGATCTATAGAGTTTTTCTCACTTATCATATCAAGATGCAGTTACTCCATTCTATGAGTGGTACTCCCCTATCCTCCTAGTTTGTGAGTACTCACCTATGGAGTTGTTCTCCCCTGACATTGATTTGCAGTGGGGAGTGATTCCACTATTAGAATTGGAGCTCGCTCGACTTTGATGTACAGTTCGGAAGAGTGGGCCCCTCCACTTGATATGCATGATAACTGGTTAAGAGTTAGTACTCCCATGACAGACCAGGCATGGGGCCCTCCACGTAGGGTCAATATAGGTTTGACATGTTTGTTAGGTGATATTACTCCCATGATTACAAAGAAATGGTGAGATGTAAGTCGCTGTGATACATCTCATAGAGAAGATGAACATGGTGCATGGTTTAGAAAAGTGATCCCTTAACTAAAGGGTAGTGGTTACGAGTGGGCCTCTCCACTTGGTTTCTATAGCGTTGCACAGTGTGCATGTTAGTGATGGAAGAACCTCTGGTATTGAGCACTAGAGCTGGACTACATTGGTTGTTCCCAGTGGAGTATGTTCTCTTGAATATACTATTCAAAATGTTATAGCTTTTTCTGATGTATTATATCCCTCTAATTAGCGCCATCTAGGTTAGTACAGCTCATGGAGTGTGTTCTCCAGATTTTGAGATTACCATTAGAGCCTGAAGTATAATCACATTACTAGCTATGATGTTGGATCCTCCTATGTCATGGAGTCTATACTAGTATATCTCGGTGATGTCTAGGATCCATTGTGATGTTGTGACATTATTGGTTGACTCCCCTTGAGTACCGAGTATACTTACAACTTTTATTCCCATATCAGTCCTTTAGAAACTCTCCTTCTATGGGAGGTGAATACATGAGGGGTATGCCATGTGTTTTACATGTTTAGATTATTGGGGTTGGATGAGTCCACTCTCCTACAATAAGTAGTGAAGAGTCGATTATAAGTTAATCTATTCACCTTGTCATGCAAATTTTTTTTGGACGAGTTTACTATCACTATCTTGTTGGGTCTAGCTATGGGATAAATTATTTTTCATAATCACTTGATCGGGTTTATTCTTTAACATAGCTGAATAGTAATGTATAGATAAAGATGATTTGGGATGGAGTTTCTACCTTGATGGGGATCCCTCTAGATAGGCCGAGAAGACTATCATATATCATTTCGTCCCTTTATTTTTGTGTCTTTAGGGTGCCCATTTAGTATTTTTATACTCACCCATACACTGGATTTTGCAATACGTATTTTGTGCCCTGTGAAGACCCTGAACCTTTCAATGGAGTTTAAAGAGGACCTGAGTCACACCAAACATAATGATCTAGATCGATCAAGGTGTTTACCAAATATAGACTGAGTATCTTTCCAGCAGTTACATTTGATAGTTTTCCCCTCCTTTTGAGCTGGTTAGTTTCTTTTATAGTTTTCTTTTGGACGGTTCTTGTTTTTCTTTTTTGAATTAGTACTTATTCTACACTCATTTTTGGGGTAGATGTATTCATGCATTTCAGTTTCAACTTTTTATTCCTTTTCATTATTTCAGGGAGGTGTTTGTCGGTACGTGAATACATTCACTTTTGGAAAAGGCCTCTCTGAGTTTAGTTATTACTTCGGTTCTTGCCCCCAACCCCAGGCCTATGTAGGCATCCTTGGTGTAGTGTGTGGTGAAAGTCTTGTCATGGTTCAGGTTATGAAATAATGGTATCAGAAAATTATTTTTCCATGTGATTTTTTTTCAACATTTTCCCCATAAAAAAGAATTGGTTATGTTTCCTAGAGACAATGTTAGGATTATTTGAGTTTGGATCTTAGGACATAGGTTCTAGTGTTAGTGTGATGGTTGACATATCTATTCACTAGGACATTGATCACTTTATTTTCAACATATTACATTAGATAATTTATAATTGGAGAAATAGTGGTACATGCATCATATAGAACTGGGTTTTGGATTTTCATTCCTCTTCCTTCTTAAGTCAACTCCCCAAATATACTCTTTGACCTTGGTGCATCTTGATTTGTTTTTAGGATTCCTCTATAATGGAAAACTAATAGGATTATACAGTTTGATTGGGGTAGTTAACTTCATTGTGAAGAGGCTTCAGTGTGGCGTATTGGTTATGAGGTGTTACCTCTGAGTGTTCAGCCAGATGACCTACCACTCGTTAAGTAGTTGGTTGTGCCAGCAGTTTAGGCTGAGGATTCATACAAGCTTTGTGCATTTCAAAAGTTCTAGAGGCAGATACCTCTGAGGTAACGTGGTGATCCAGACCCCCATGCAGCATATTACTGGCTCAGGGTAGTCATGTGAGTTTTCCATCTAGTGAGATCACCTCTAGATCATATGATGGTCCTAGCAGCAATCCTTTTACATGGTTCGGCCAGGCGATGGTGGAGTTTAGTGACGTAGTCCCCCGACGATGTGATTCTCACTTGGTAATAGTTCAAGTGACTCTTTAGGGAATATTTCTACCCAGACACCGTGATATCAATACGTATCCATGAGCTTTTGTAGATTTGGTAGGGTAACATTAATATGGAAGAGTTTTCATCAAGGTTTAAAAACCTTTCGTGATACTCCCTGGATATCATTTGGGGTATGTTTTTCAAAGAATGTACCTTTGAGTAGGGATTATGTCAAAATATCAGGGCGTATGTGATTACATTGTGCAATCACATCTATTCTAGAGTGATAGAGTGAGTTCTAGTAGTAGAGAGCATCCTGTCGGAGAACGGTTTGATGAGGCCCAAGGTGGTAGTCGTGAGGCTGAGGTTCCTATAATAACTAGAAGATGATTGGTGATAGGATTGTGATATAGGAGGCATACCCATGCCCAAACTCAGGCACATGGTCTTGTAGCAAATGAGTAGCACTGGGGATCCGGTCAGTGGTAGCAGTGGTGCTGATATGCTTGCAACAGCCGGGGAAATATTTTTTTGAGAGTGTTCGACCTGCTAAGCTTCTGGGAGGGGGCTGAATGACGGGCCACCCTAAGTGATGAATCAAATGGAGCAGGGAGTTCCATGAGATTCCAAATAAGGTAGAGGAGCTGGGATAATAGAAAGTGGTTTTCCATGTTAGGCTCGGGAAGATGGAGGACATGGGTGAGGACAACTACAAGACATAGGTCCCTTTGGCCAAGAAACTCTGGGGATGAATAGAGGTATGACTTGTTTCCATTCTACTTTCAATAGTAGAAATTATTATACATTGTCATGGATAATAATTTATTTCTAAATATTTCTTGTGGTTTATACTTGGGTAACACAGGGGGTTGGTAAAACCCCGTGTTTGATTTTTTCAATATAGATTCGAATTCATCATAAAGAGAGGTCCTTCCCCCACTAAGAGGTGTTTCTATGTTATGGCTAAAACTATGTGGGCGAGTCAGTGCCACCCAAAGATTATAATATCAAGGTGCGGTAGATGATTCTATATGATTCATCTGTTCAGGGTGTGGTTGAGTAGGGAAGATTTATTCTTATAATCATTCTGTAGTGGAAGAGTTAGACCCTACGATGTTTAAGAAATATAGATTAGTTTCCTTCAATTTTTACATATCTGGGATGCCACTAGTGGGTTCGATAGTGTTTCGGGTTTGGATTAATCTCCATCCAAGAGGAAAAAATTCATGTGTGGTATTCCAAATACATTTTGTGTATATATTCTCATGTTTAGACAAGTTTACCCACCACTCATGGTCATTGGTACTCTCACGTGCTCGACATCAAACTAGAATGTGTGATGCTTAAGGATTTCATGATACAATTAATCCATGGGTGGATGAAAACTATATGGTTCATCAGCATCTGTGTCAGGCTAGTGAGGTGGTTTACCTGTAGCCCCACGACTGCAAATGGACCATGGTTCTTCGTGCTTTCTCACTTATCACAGCCGAGGAGACATGTGACTGCTTATTTCATGATGTTTTCCTAGTATAATTTGGACATAAAAGTGGTTTTGCCTTGGTTTTTCCCCTAATTGTGTTATTGTATGTAGCATGGTAACCCATGGATAGATTTCTAGTGTGGGAGTTCCAGTGTTGAGCTCAATTTGTTTTCCCTATGCCTCATATTTTTTTCTTTTTGAGGATGAAAATATTTGAAGGTGGTAGTGATGTAGAGACCTAGGTTTTTGACCTGTGACACATTGGAAAATTTACAAGAATATATCTGAATCTAGGAGCTGAGTCGGTTGAGAATTTAAGGCCCATAGAGCCTCAACGTGGTGATTTTAAAAATATTAAATTTATTTTTTCACATGCATGTATTTTTTCTTGAATAGAGGAATAAATCTTGTACGGAGTTTCAGATCATATTTCTAAGGCCTCGATGGAGTCTAGAATGGCGTGACTACCCTAGAAACAACATAAATTATTCTGTGCCAATCATTTTAGATGGAGGTGAGTTAGCAAGGAAGTTTTTTAGTGAAATAATTAATTAAATGATTATTTAATTAATTAATTTACATAAAAATAAATCTCACCCATCATATCACATTGGTCGTCCAATCATAAAGGATCTGCACCTCTCATTCTACCATATTCTCTCATTTTTAATTGAACGAAATTGACACTGAATCATCAAAATGAAGTGTTTTCCATTTCTATTTTTGACACAGATCATCATCAGATCTAGGAGATCCATGATCTGGGCGTTATTATTTATCTAAAGCTTCCGTGTTTTTCCATCAAGGTAGTTAGTTTTGATTTTTTCTCGGTCTTGTTCATTTTTCTTTGTTGCAAGGTTTTATAGCCCAATTTATATTTTTATATATCCATTCTTGGTAGATATGTTGGTTTTTTATTGAACCTGGGTGAATCATGCATTTTTTGTAGGTGATTTCTAACTATAATTACCAACTTTTCGATGTTTAGTATAGTGAAACATATCATGTATCCCTTCATGTTCGGGGGAGATTATATTTTTGGACTGCATGTCTTATATTAGGGTTACACATCGTGTAGTACACCAATCTATGTGGCTATGGGACATGTCTTGGATAACTGTATGAAAAAACTTGGTCACGTAATAACACATATCCAAAGTACATGACCATGGGTTCTTATAAATGGATGCTGGTTAAATTACATGGCGAGGGGCTGATTGAAGAGGGACATGTCTTATACTACCTGTAAAATTTTTATACCCCTACATGGGTTGATAAACTATATATAATGGATACATGGATAGGTTCTTGGGTTGGAACACATGCCATGTGTTCCCTAGATCACATTGTGTACTCCAAGGGTATCTCCTTCAGATCTTCTACCTTCTGTATCACCTTCTCGAGTACTGAGATTTAGGATTATGGGTAGTTTATATTGTGTGTTATAACATGTAGAATGTTATCAGGCCCTCAATTTCTTCCTATGAGATATGAGTTGGAATGTTTTGATCAAGACACATGTGTGAAGGTGAAATTCTTGGGTACTGATTGGGTTGGATCACTAGGTTGAAATAGGGGTCATTACCCCTTCCTTCAGCTTTAGAATTGGGCCCCCCTACAATCATTAGATCGTTAAGTTGGTGCTCCATTGTTTGAATAGGGTGAGGGTCCCCTACTTGTGGTGTTGTTACTATATGAAGTATTATGATCATAACTCTCCTCATAGTAGCACTTGATAGATTTTGGAGATCAATTTGGTTCTTGAAGAGAGATATTGGGGCAGGTACTCCCCTATGGCATCAGGGCATGGGCATTCATTTCCTCTTTTCTTTGGTAGATATGAGAATCCCCACATCATGGGAGAAGGTAATTTCACCATTCGGAAGTTATTTGGGAGGATAATTGGTTTGGAATAGCCTTAGAATTACGAGGACAAAGAACAATTTCACCACTTAGATGAGTCTTTGTGACACGACCTAAAACTGTGCAAGTGAGTCAGTTTTATCCAAAGTGGATAATATCATGGTGTGGTGATTTAGTTTCTTGGAATTGGTTGTTGAAGTCTAGAACATGGGATTATAGTCATCATGGATGGATTATTTGAACTATCGGTACTCCCATAATGGGTTCGGTTGTGGATTCACCATATCATTCATAAATTTGTACGGATCTTCCATGTCAGTATAGGGTGAGGGACCTCTATAATTGTTGGTCAGGTGGATTCAGTTCTACCTTAACATAAAAGCGTGTGGTTCCTCCATATGTGAAATATATTTCGAGTGGTTACTCGTCTACCATGCTATGGTGTAGGTCCTATTATGATTGGATTTGGAAGTACCCAGATGTTCCAAGGTGTGGTTCATATTTATGTGATGTTCTGATAGAGTCAGTACACTCCTTCCATACCAGGGAGTGGGTCATCTAACCTAGGGTCAGTACTCCCCTTTCACATGATCGTTCAGGTCCCCAATAGTAAATGAGATGGAAGAGTCAGTACCCCCTACCATGCCATGGAGCAGGTTCTCTAACCTGGGGTCAGTACTCCCCTATCATACTAGGGTGTTAACCCCCCATCATAAACTAGTAGGTAGATTCAGTACTCTCATAACATTGAATTTTGTTTTTACTCTAGCCATAGAGTGTTACTACCCTTCTAGGTTAGGGTTTGGGTGAACAATCTATAGATTTTTACTCCCTTATCATGTCATGGTGTGATTCTTTTATTCTCAGGTGGTACTCCCCTGTAATCCCAAGGATTGGGTCGCCACCAATGGAGTTTTCCTCCCCCTGTCTTCGAGATGCAGTGGGTCCTCTATTTTATTTGGATCTCCCTTATATTTCTAGTATAGTTACGAGGAGTAGGAACCTCCACTTGATAGGCTTGATACCTGATTATAAGTTAGTGGTCCCTCGATGGAGCGAGGCATAACCTCATTAAAGAAATGATGACAGAGGTTTCGTGAGTTTGAATCTAGTACTCCCTCAACTGTGGTGTATTGGAGAGGTGTAGGTCCCTTTATTACCTCTCATAATGAATATTCACATAGTTCATAGTTTAGATTAGTGCTCCCTCAACTCTGTGGTAGTGGTGAGGAGTGGGCATCACCACTTGGTTTATTTAGCCTTGTTTAGGGCATGGGTTTGTGATGGAAGAATATTTGGTTCTTGGAACTAGAGCTATAACATATAGGTTGTTTCCCATTGAGCACATTTTCTTGTTCATAACATTTAAAATGGTAGAGCTTTTCCAGATGAATTTTATCACTCAGATGTGTGTCATATGGGAAGGAAGAGCTCAAAGAGTGTGTTCTCCTCATTTTGTGATTAGTTTAGAGCCTCATGTATAATAATATTATTGGAAATGAGTTCCAAACTTCATAATAGTTTGATTAAGATATGAGTATATCTGGGTGATTTTGTGGAGCCCTTGCGGTGTGTTCACTTTCTGGGTTGACACCCCTTGAGAACAGAGTATAATTACAACTTTTGTTCCCTTGCCTTACCTTTGGTTACTATCCTTCTATAGGGGGAAAAGATACTTGGGGTATGCCACATGTTTTCTATGCTTAACTTTTGGAATTTGGATGAGTCCACTCTCCTACTATAGGGAGAAAAAACTCGATGAGAAGTTTGTCTTCTCACCGTGTTGAGCTCCATGTGTTTTGATGAGTTTACTTTCAATCTCTTATCGGATCATGTTGTGGGATAGAGTATTTTTCTTACTATCTTTCTAGGGTATCTTTTTTGACTTAGTTGACTAGTAATTTTATTCTAGGATGATTCATGATGGAATTTTTCTCTCAATGGGGTTCCCTCTGGGTAATTTGAGAAAACTGTTTCCTTTCATTTCCTCCTATTATTTTTGGGTTTTGGGGTGCCTACTGAGTTTTTTTATACTCACCCCTACACTGGATTTTCCAGAACATGTTTTGTGTCTTATGAATACCACATAACATTCAAGAAATTCCATGGAGTACCTAAAGTAGTTGGAGTTTAGAGAGATAGATTCATCTAGTTTTTTACCAGAGCTGAGTCGTAGATCTTTTCAGCAGTTACTTTTGACAATGTTACCCTCCTTCTAAATAGGTCAAACTCTTTTACATTTTTCTTTTGGTGGGTGAATGTTTTTTCCATTTTTACTTATGTACTTGTTTTGTACACTGGTTTGCATATATGTATTCATGCTTTTTCAATTTCAAATTTTTATATCTACACATTGTTGAATTGAGATTATTGTTTGTGTGTGTGTATAGGAACTTTTGGAAAAGGGTTCCTCGTGTTTAGTTATGCTTTCAGTTCTTAGCGCCAACCACTGGCCTATGGAGGTGTGATTGGGGGATTTATGGATTGATCCCATACATGGGTTGGGTTATGAAAAAAATCAACATATGGATGATTCACTTATTAAATACGTTAACTTTATGTGGTTACTTTATTTTTTACTAAACCCCATGAACTAGATTTGTTTTATTTAATGGTATAGCTATATATACAACCCATAATAAGAGAAAATATTATACATATCTTGGTTATTCTAAATAATTATATGTGATTTAAAACCTACCACAAAGGCAATAATGGAAAACAAAAAGTCATCATCTATGGAGGTGGTGGACCGAAATAATGTAGAAAATGGTTGCATTTATTACAATAAGAGGAGAAGCGAAGATAATGGATGATATATAATTCATTAGAAGAATAAAATTATAGTAAATATCTGATATTAATGTAATTATTCCAGGTTTGATGGAGTAGGTGAGGAGAAGGTAGAAGAAGAAAATAATTTAAAAAGGTATATTCAAAATATTACATCTTGAATTTCATATCTTGAAAAACAATGTAAACAAATTCGGTTTTTCCTACTAGTGGTACCATCACTATACGAAAATGGAGGAGTGGCTTGGGTCGATAATTGGATAGAAATTGGTCATGTTACAAGCCTTAAAAGGTGAGAGGATAAAGGGGTGGTTTTTATAAGGGGATGAGAGGGGTATTTTTGAATATTGTATTAATTAGATTAATATTTGTGATCAAGAAAACAAATAGTGATGAATTTTTTAACTATATAAAGTAGATAGTGCATTTATGGAGGAACATGATCACCTACATCATCTATTTATCATTTATGCATGTATTTTTATTATAATATAAGTTACCGTATTTTTCATATTTTACTATTATGAAATAATTCCAAAAAAATAGAAAATACCAAGAAATAACCCTAAATTTTGTTTAATGTTTAAATTAAAAAAATGAAATACATTTTTTGAAAATAATTTTTAGGAAAAGTGAAATTTAATTTTTAAATAAAACAATCATCTTTTTATAAATACAAATTTTATTATTAGGATTTATTTTATGATCCTCTGAAAAATTAATTACAATATAATAAAATTATATTATCATTGTAATATAAAATAATATTTACTTATAAACAAAATTTATGAAAAATTAATCCCTAAAATATTTATATTTTTTAGATAAATTAAGAAAAACATTTTCTAACAATAATAAAAACATTTATTTTTATATTTTTGAATTATTTATTTACTTTTATCATGATTTAAATATGACATATTTTCATTTTATAGAATTAATAAATATTATTTTACAATTAAATAGGTTATAATATTATTTTAAGGGCAATTTTATATTCCAAATAGTCAGATTACTATTTGTACAGTCAAATTATTATTCTAATAGTCAGATTAGTAACAATTAAATGTATTTTGTAATTCATATAAATAACTCATATCTTATTTAATATTCATTCACTTATTTTCCTTCTCAAGGTGATTTATATTTTTATTTTAATGAATCATAATTTAGTACCATTGTTTTGTTTCATTTATACATTGTTTTTCATGAGTGGTGTTATTCTATTGGATCGAGAAGATTGAAATTTTTTAAAGTAAGTTATCATATTTTTGTGTCCCAGTTTAATATTCTCAATTATTATAGAAATAATTATTTTATTGAGGTAATTTTAAATTTAATAAAATGTTACGAGTTTTATTATGTGATTTATGTTCATTATATAATACTATATTACTAGATATGACACAATTATTTAATCATAAGGGAAATTTATTCGATAAAATTTTTGGTCATTACATTGATCATGAAGCACCACTCCTGTAGATTTTGATGATCGGGCTAGAGAAGCATGATATTTTGAGACCATGTTTTAGGTCTATCTTAGTTTTGATATTAGACCGTGTGTATTAACAAGGGAAAAATAAAATTTGAGGAGTAGATCCATACATGGGAAAAGATGAATGGCTATTTTGAAGACTGTATGAAGACTATTCCATTAATTGATATAACTTCTATTAATTGGATTAATTTTTGGGTGAAGTATTATACCTCCATCAATTTTTTTGGAATGGTATTGTAGTCTATCATATGTTTTATTTGGATTTAGTTTTTTTTCAAGCTTCTAACTTATAACGTAAAAGTGTTTCTTAAATAAAATTTTTATTTTATAGTGAATATGTGATCGGCATGGTGGGTGATAAATTTTTCACTCTAGATTAATTTTGAGTCTACATTCTTGCTTCTACATTTCATATTATATATACTATCATTTATCTATTAATTTGTTATTTTCTAGTATGATTCTTATACCATGGTTGTATTTTTGTAATTTTCTCTTTATTTTACTCTGACCGAGGGTATAGTCTCCCCACTACTCTAGCATCTAGGTAGCCATGTATACTTCCATATGGATTCAAATATTTGATTACATGATAGGTTGAATAGGTCGAGTTTATTTCTCATATCATATTTTACCATTTATGGGATTTCAGTTAAAAAGATAATGGGTATGTAAGGGTTTTTGAAAAGTCAATTGTCATTTACCGTGTTATAAATGTACTTCTTAAAATTATTTCATTTAAATTGTGAACATGGTTCTATTTTATTTTATGATGTGAAATTTTCTCTTTTTATGAGGAATTTACAAATCAACCAGATAAAACCCCTTTTAAATTTTCTCTTGCTTTAGGAATTTGCATATTCATATTGGACTTGATTAAATAATGACTCATTTCCAGGTACTGAAATATTATTCCTTGGTAATCATTATTCAAAGCAAGATAAATTATTCTATGAACAATATTATATAAAAATTATTATTTTTTCTATGGGAAAACTAATGTTTTTATCTCAAATATTCTTTCTTGATCAAATCTTTCTCAAAAAGATGATTTTTTATAAAAAATTATCATCTCTTTTAAATATATCTTTTCTTCCATTTCTAAATAAATTAATCCCAAAAAAATTTGTTTTTTTAGTCCATACTTGTGTTTATTCATGTGACCTTCCAATTTTTGTTAAATATTTTCAAAATGATGTTTTATTAAGTATTTTTATGATAAGGGTTTTCATGAAATTATATAAAAATATTAAAATGGGTTTTCTACCTTTTAACCATCTAATTATTTGTCTTCCAATACAAATTTTCCATAAAATTCCTTTACCTATTTTCTAAGATTGATTATTTTAGATTAATTTTCAAATTAAAATTTTCCATGATGTTATAACTTTATATTTTAAAACTTATAAGTCTAATTCAAGGCTCCACTATTGATAGTTATTTTTAAAATTAATGGTTTCCTTTAAAAATTTCCAATACCTCTTCAAAGATAACTTTTATAGGTGACTGTATATTTATATTCTATATTAAAAATAAAATAATTTTAAAAAAATAGTTTTTTTAGTTTCACTTCATTGTTTATCATTATCCTCAAATGATTTATTTCATTAGAATTTATTTTTCATGAATCACCCACTAAATTTTTATATAAAATTCTCTTTTGGGGTGATTGAATTTTGGGTATAAAAATATTATATTATTGAAGTAAATTTTGGTGATCCCAAAATGAAATGTTACAAAAAATCATACAGTTGGTTCTTTGTGATTGTATGCATTATTTTTTTTAAATTTTCACACATATTTTTGAATTATTGATGTGTGGGGCCATATGTACCCCACTAATTCATTGGATAAGATTTGATATCACTTGTTATGGTAAAATTTTCCTTGATCATTATGTGGGATGCTCGGTTCAAATGTTTGTTATGTGAACACTATTTATGAATCATTGTTTCTCAAAATTTTTTTGTGGTCATGATTTTGGAGTATTTTTTCAAATATTTATTCTCCAAATGTCTATATGAATCTTGTTTCACAATTGTTTTTGTGTGAACCTAATATGAGAAGCTTTGGATAAAATTTTATTATATGATTGTGATACAGTATAATTTTTTATCCTTTTTTGAGAACATGATGATGGAATATTTTTTCACATGATTTTAGGTGCCTATATTTATTCCAAATGTCTTCATTATGGTATTATTCAATAACGTGCCACATTTTTTTTTCTGAAAATGATTGTGTATATTGGATAATTTATAATGGCCCACTCTGTTTTATTGTGGAATATGATTTTTATTTGAGTTTTCAAGTCCTTATTTATTGAATAAGTAACATCACATAATGGTTATTATTTATTTTGATAAGATATTTCTCCTATGCTTGAGTTTTCACACATGATTATGATCTAACCATTGATGTAGTATTTGTTTAGTTTTTTTCTTACCAATAATTTGGGATCACCCCTTTATTATTTTATTCATTCCCAAGGTTTTGAAGATTAATATAAGTAATGATAACTATATTATGTGGTCTAGTGTGGATTTAATACTAGGAAATTCACATAATTATCATTAATAATGTTACTCATATAGTAGTTCCTCAATGATAATAAACCCTTATTTATTTGTATTATGTGACTATTTGGGAGATTTAATGTTTAGCATATGAAAATAATGTTAAGTAAATATATATTTGTTTTTATTTTATCAAACCATTTTTTAACAAATATTTTTTTCGATATAAATTTAGGAGTGTGGGTCTAGGACACCAAATATGGTTTCTAAGATGGGATTAGGTATTTTTATGGACTATATTTGTTATATTTAAGGATTGGGTTTTATTATTTTTATTTAATAAGAAATGTGAATTATTCTAAACACCATAGGGAAATATCTTGGTATAAGATAAAATCCTTATGTTTAGTAAAAGGAAGTATTGTGTAATTTTCATGCAATTACACCCCTGACTAAATACTAGATTTTGTGTATGGTTGTGACATAGATCCACCTAATAGTTGTCACCCTAATAAAGGTCATTTGATCATTGTCTAAATCTTCACATAGTTCATGATTAGTAAGATTAAGATTGTTTACATGGCCAGACACCCATGAGGGATATAATTTGGAAATTCTCTCACTCATTATAAACATTATAATGGATTTTATTGTGTTTTAAAACCTAATGGAAAAATAACCATGGAAAACTAAATATAACTTTTAGTATTACTTTGTTAATCCAATTAAATCATATTTGAACTGAAAGTATCATAGGTTAAAATAAATTTTACATTGTATAATACATATTAAGATTGACATTAATAATTATTATGACCATTTTCAATGATTTTACTAGATATTACTATAATAATTTTCATTTTAATATTGGGTAGGAAATAGGATCTTGAAAATGATTTTATGGAAGGTTTATATCTAGAATCCTATAAGACTTAGCTATAGAGAGATATTTGTAATATATGGTTGAGAATACTCATATATGATTATTATGTGGGGAATGATAGGCTACTTATTCTTTCCTCAGACAATAATGTTTTTAGATCATTTGAAGTTATTCCTTTAGTCATGTTTATTCTTTTTATAAATTTATATATTTCCATTAGTATAAGGTTACTAAGAATGAAATGATGTAAATTATTTAATTGTTATAATTTAACACCTTGAGATTTTAGGATATATTTTCTAATAAATAAACAATGTGTCGATAGATTATTTCACAAAAAATATATATATTTGATATATTAGATTAATTTTTGTATGAAGATCTAAAAATAATAAAACCCATTATAAATAAAAATATATTTATCCATTATAAATTTATAAAAAAGATTTAGGAACTCAAAATGTTTTAAAAAGTCAATTTTCAATTAAATAAATTTACTCAACATATTTTGTCTTCATCTTAAGATATAAATTTATAAATTTAATATTTTAAATTTGGAAAAATTAACATCATTATTGAATTCATCATTCTAAAATTATATTATAGTTATTTAATGATACTTTTATAAAATAAAATATTTTTAGGTGAATAGAAAAAAGATAATTATTTTTCTTATGCCATTAATTTATTGACATTATCATACTATAAGATTGACTTTACGTTTTTTGGAAAAAATTATATAATTTAAAATTTTATAATCTAAAATAAATCATTTAATATACAATATTATTTATCTGAATTGAATTTTTAACATTTTTGGAAAGAGTGGACAAATCTTATTATAAAAATATTTTTTTTATTAAATTATGTTAAAATTTTATTTTATTCACTTATAGAAATTAATTATAACAATATATATTTTATATTATGTATCTAAATTTTAATATTATGTAATATGGTTAATTACATTTTTATTTATATAATAAATATTAATAAGATTTGAGTTAGTAACCACGATAAGGGTAAAATAGTTATTTTCAAAGAGTTGTTTTATTGATGTTTTTTTTATCTAATGAATTATTTTTATGTATTTTTTATAATAAGTATGATATGATGTTCAAAAATATATAAAAATATATTATTTCACATTCAGTTGGTAATTAATTTTATATAATATTAGGAACACTTAATGCTAAAAATAATATTTTTTCTAAAAAATAATATTTCTATATATTCAATATTTTAATTTAAATATTTTTTATCTTGTTTTTAGAGTTCTAATAATTTTATATGTGTAATAAATTTAGATTAAAATCATATAAAATTTCTTATAATGAATGACATATATTATTAATAAATTATACATTACTAGGGTAAAAATAATGACCAATGTAAACACAAAGATGGTAAAATATAAAAATATATTGGTAAATGAAATTAAATGTGTTTAAAAGATGTGAAAAAATTATTGTTAGAAGATTTATCAACCTTATATCACCCTAAATGTTAATTTTTATCACATCAAAATCCATCCCCCTAAATACAATTATGAAATGTTTGAAAAAATACATATATTTACAAAAATGTCATTTTCACCACTTATAAAATTATATCTTTTATCCAAATTTATCAAACTATTCTAATGATTTATCACCATTGAAGATATTTCAAATTGTATGCTAAAATCTCTCCCCACTTCCTATAATAATTTTTATTTACAAAATTCCATGTAATGGAGCCTTAAGATGTTACCAAAGGGATAAATTCAAAGGAAGAGGTAATGTTCTCAAATAATCACTTGAAATTCTTTTCTTCTCTTCCACATTAAATATCTTATACCAATGAATGTATGATAAACTTAGTGTTATTGATATAATAATATTTATAAATACTAATTTAATATCACTTTTATACATTACTTTAAAACCATTCGAAAAAGGGCGTGTGCATTCTACGTACAGACAACCTCCTCTATGAGAAGCATATTAAATATTTACATCACCACCTAACATGGATGACATTAAAAATTTATTTAATTAAAAAAAATTAAAATTAATAAACTATTAATATTATATAATTATCATTTTACGTTCAATAAGTGATATTAAAAATAAATGGTCATATGGAACATAAATTCATTAAATAAACATATCGAGGAACCTTTCATTGTTTGTGTCTATTTTCAGAAAACCTTTTGATATTTGAAAATTTTGTCCTATTGGAATAATAAATTAAACAAAGCATAAAAATTAATTATTTTATAAATCTATTTCAAAAAACATTTAACTATTATCAGTATACAAAGGATGTTTCAATGAAATGGACTGAACTACTACAAGTAGCAGCCATAAGTAAAAACTATTTAATAAATAAATAACACATGATAATAATACACATTATAAAATAAATTATTGATGTATACTTTATTAATTTTTTCTAATAAACTTAGTTTTATTATTCAAAATGTTATGTTCATGCACTGAATGAATCAGAACTCCACATAATGGATATTTGTCACTATTTTTTATTCAATGAGACATGTTCGATGTTTCTCAAAATCATTTATTTTTTATGGTGTATGGACTGCAGTATTAAATTTTGGTATAATGAATTTATTAGATTTTATAATAATTGAATTTTCATTTATAGTAACCCTTTTACATTTTTTTTATTTTAACATTACAATCACATTCGGTGTTTTTCGATATCTATTTATCTTCTTTGATATATGATGTGTATTCAACACTTGTTTTATTTTTTGTTGTATATTTTTACCATGTATTTATTTGTGAATATATTTATCTTAATATATTGGATTTATAAATCCAAATATTTTTCTATCATTCATTTGCATTTAGTTGAAAATAAAATGATAATTTATATGATTTTGGAATCATTTTTCCAATTCATTGAGTTATGATAGATCTTTTTTAACGTGTTTCACTTAAGTAAATTATGTTATAATATTTGATTCTATTATTTTGATTCAGTTCATTTATATGGATTTACATTTTTACCACATAAAACAAATTTCTAATTATATTTGTCTCTAACAATATTATATTCACAAGTGATTTAGTTAAATCATGTTTTCTTTCTTTGAGTTGAAGTTTTATTAATTGAGCATTATTATTCTATGTTTGATAAAATCTTCTATTTTATGTTTTATATGATAATTTATTTTTTATTATGGTATAAATGGTTCATGTAACTCAATGATGGTTTGTTTATAAAATTTAATCTCATAAAAGTGAATCATCTATAAGAAAAAATAACGTCACTTTTAATGTTAATTTTTCCTCTATGTCTATATTCATTATTCAAAAATGTTTTAGATTAATATTTTGAAATTAAAATTTTTATATTCATGTGAACATTCTATATTCTTTTAACAAAATTCAATGTTTTTTAGTGTTAACTCTTTTTACAATGTGTGATTTTAACAAATGAATTTCATAATAATAAAAATGTTTTCCATGATTTTAGAATAAAATGTTTTATATCCCACTGAATATTCTCTTCAGATATCTCTTATGTAAATCATATTATCTATTATTGATGATTGATTTTATAATTAAATTTTTCTGAAGTGTTTCCAATGCAGATTTTGAAACCGTTATTTATTTTTCATGTATCTACTATTTAAGGATTATTTAAAGGTAAATATTTTTCATAAAAATTACCTTCACCTACAAACAAATGACATTTCAAAGTGGCAGTAACATTATATTTTATTAAAAAGATAAATACTTGTATAAATTTTTTTTGGTTTCTCTTATTACTTTACCTTAATATTTAATGGAATTTTTTTCTAGGAAATTATTTTTTCATGAATCCCCCTATAAATGTTTGAATACAATATTCTATTTATGTGACTGCATTTTTTATAGCAACTGTATACATTCTTTAAAACATATTTTTTTATACCATTTTAAAATTTTAGAAAAACAATTTTTCATTCCATTGATTCATTATGATTTGATGGGTTATTATTTTCAAATACCACACACATCTATGGATGATTGATAGGCTTTGTCTTATATCTACCTCTGATGTATTAATTAAGAGTTTATATAACCCTAGATGATGAATTATCTCTTGAATATTATATGGTAATATTTTTTCATATGATATTTGTATGAACATGATGTGGAGAGTTTTTTCATAATTTTTTTGGTAAATGTGATGTGAGAATATTTTTTCAGATATTTTTTTTTGTTTGAACATGATTCAGAAATATTTCATTACAAGATTTCGTTTTTTAATGTGATGTATATATAATCTTGACATGTTTTTTTTGTTAACATGATGTAGAAATCATGAACATTATTCCCCTTAGATCAAGCTTATTTTATTAAATAATTTTACTATAGAATATGTTTTATCATTAAATATTTCATGTCCTTATATCATAAATTTCAAACACCTCTTATTTTTTCATGTTCATTTTTATATAATGTTTCCCCTAAGATAATGTTTTCTCATATTATTATGATATGAAACATGATAATATTTTGTTTTTTCATCCCATGCAGATCATTTGAGCTCACCCATGTCTTAGGAATCATTACTCAGGTTAAAAAGATAAGTACAACTTATGAGAAGTCTAGAAGAGGTTCTAGTTCTATTTGATTATGGTGAGATATTATAATATATCATAAATTAGGTTTCTTTTATAGTTGATCCTCAAAAATAATAATACTTCTTAGTCTAAGATTTTGTGACTATTTAGGAGAGATAATAACAGACATAAATAAATAATGTGAAATAATGATAGGTTCATCACTCATTATTTCAATATAGTGCTAAAATAATATTTTTTTATCACTAGGTCTAGGTGTCTAGTTATAAGGTGACACATAATTCATTATAGTTCCATTAATTGTGTGTTAATATTGTGAATATTTTATGTTAAGTGTGATTATTTAAATACATATCAAAAATTAATGATCATGTTGTCATCCAATGGATATTTATTTTTATATTATTGAAATCATAGTTTGGGAGACAACAAAACCATTATAAGTAGTATATTTCTCCAGAGGGGGTTAACAATGTAAAAATTATTATGTACATGGTTTTTTTATTTTAATCATATATGAGTGAGGTAATGAATTTATATTTTAATGTATTGGACTTTAACGATGTCACAGTGTTTAATATATGATGGTAAAAATAATAAAGATCTTATCACCACTAATTAACACCCCCTTCATAGTGAATCAAATCAATCAATCAAATATAAACCTATATAATACCATTGTTTCTTATGCTTAATGTTTTCATGTTATTTAGGTAGAAAAATTATTTATGGTCATTCATAAATGTTATAGAAAGAATTATCATAGTAAGAATTATGACGTTTTCTTGTGTTTTTTTCCTTCGATTTGAGGTTTGAGATTATGTAGTTATTTGTTTTCTACCCATTGAAATGAATTTTCCAATGAAATTTTTATGAAAAGGAAATATATATGTTTATTGAAAGGTACACAATTCAATTATAATGTATATTTTAAAAAAAATGCACAATATTTTTGGGAATTCAAAATGCCAATGAAATATGATAAAATCATGAAAGTAACTTTGAAACAAATGTTAAATTAAAGGAGTCCATGTTATGTTTTATTTTGGAATATTATTTGACAAAAAAATATGAATTAGGAATTTGATATTGACGATTATTTTATAAGGATAAATTAAATTGTTATTAATATTATATGATTTGGTGAATATATTAATGATTTTATTTTCTAAAAGTGGATTCACTAAAAATAACATAAAAAATAATTTTCAATTACTATATAATGTATACTAAGATGTATGCATGATGTATACATTTCTTAATAGTGTTGATACTATTACATGCACTATTTACATGGTAATTTACTTAGATTACTTATTATATCAATAGGTTATTATAGTTATTTCTTATAATAATATCATTGAGATACTATGAAATTAATCATAAACATATGTATTATGGTCCAGGTATATCATAGTAATTGGAACGAGATGATGATTATTTTCTATTTCTTCCAGTATCATAAGAATTGAAACGTGTTCGCATTAAAATCAAACATTTTTATATCAATTATTTTATTTAATGATAATTATCCCACCATTTGAATCACTACGTGTGTTTGGTGTTGTTGGGTGTTCATATACGTAAGTATATTTACTGGTCTTATGACTTGAGATCAGTTTTATAGTGTATAATTTGATGGTATCCTTTGATTTAATATAAAAATTACATCATTTATTCCATAGAGATCTATCATGAATTTTGTTTTCCATTGTTGGTATAACATTTTCTGAATAATCAATATTTGACTATACCCTTTCAAATGAAAGATATATCATAGGACCAATTGACTAGGATGGAATTAATTTTATTAAATCCATTATAATAAAAGAATAATATAAATCTATATAGTATGGTTATCAAATAATCAATCAATAATGGATGATGAAATAATCTATGTATTCTTATTTATGAGATATCATGATTTTAGGTGATTATATTATATAGTGCATGATCATATGAGGTTTCCATTTATATGAAGAAAACAGTATCCCCATTGGGGCCACAATTTTTTGTTAGATATAACTCTTAGCCTTTGAGTATAAATCGCTATAATTGAGATAAGGGAAAAGAGGTTCTCCTATCCAGCGTATTCAAAAGCATGGAAAATAATAATTAATTTGAATTCTAATCATGGTGGGTCCCATGGGGGGATAATAGATATTTTTGAGTTTAATCGATCATGAGAAATATATAAATTCATTATTATTATAGTTTAGAATAATTGGAATTGAGTGAATTTACTCAAGGTATAAAAAATTTATTATGTGGATACATAAAATATATTTAATAAACTAATTCTATTATTTACGGTTTTTTAAATATGTTATAGAGGAGTCAAGTCATGATAATGGATCATATTTTATAACATAAAATATATTTAATTATTAAATATCATAGTAAAATAATCATCAAATTTACAGAAATATTTAATTATCATTGGGGATGTTTTGGTACTTTAAAAAGATTATTCTTGTTTAGGGGTGGAGTAAAAATTTCACAACATTAACCAACCTATATAAGCATAGGGAAACTCTCTCTTTTCAAGAATATTCATACTATGGTTTTGAAAACCTCTCACACCTCTATACATATTTCTAGAGTGATAAATTTGAGTTTGAGGATGCTCGATCCATGAAATACTTATTTGTTCAAAGTGGTGATGTTCTAGTGATCCAGATGGCTTTTAAAAGGACTAAATTTCTCCACACTTGCACCCATAGTAATAATATTAATGATCAAGATGTATTTTGGAGTCTTTAGATGATATTTAGGGTTCCAACATTAGTTCTATCAATAAAAAATCTATACCATTGATTATACACATGTTAAATTAAAATTGAATGAGTGATGGATTTGATTTGTTTTTTCATGCTTAATATATTTTAGACATGTTTTTCAGGTGTTAACCACGTTAACCACATAGAAAATTACATTATAGCATTGATATAATAGTAGAAAATGTTAATTTCCCAACATCTAATGCTTCAACAACATGCTTGCTAACAATAAGTTGTATCAATGTAATTGGCAGATTTCTGAAGATGAATAAAAAATTTAATTAATATAAATAAAAAATGGGAATTGATATAGTACAAATTTTATTAATGATGCACCTATCTGACGAATTATGGATGACTAATGAACCTAAGAATATCAGAAGAAATTAGGAAAAAATAATTAATGTAAATATATATTTATTCTAATGAATAGTAATTAGTGGTTACTATTCATCTAGATGAATAATAATTCTTGAGAAATGTGTTAGGTCTTTCAGTATATGAGAAAAAAAGTTTAAATGTTGTAATTATAAAACCTCGAATATTTTGTGAAATATTTTTTTCAATAGAATTTAATATTTTCAATATTTTTTTTGTACAAAATATCTTGTTTAGCATGTGTTACATGCAACAATGATTTTAGCCTCCACTACATTAAACAAAAATATAATATTTTGTTACACGAATCACCAATTCATTATTGTGATAGACATAACAGTTTTTTCTCTTGTGTTACAGATGATTAATAGTTTTATTAAAACAATGATATATTTTTAATATTATTTAAACATGACCATCATAGTTGAGTTGTTACACCAAGATGTATGGATAATAATTACTAATTTTAAAAAAAATATTTATAATTTTTTTATATAAATTAATCATGTTGACATGAAAATATATAATTATTTCAATAATGTCTTTATATGTTAAGAAAATAATATTTTCTTAAAAAATATTGTTTTTATGTATTTTTGTGAATAATAAAAAAATTGCATTTAGGTTCTTTAAAAAAATGATAAAATATGCTTTATTTTATAATTCATAAAGTCAAAAATATCTTAGGGTGAATTTTTGGGATTTTTCATAAAGCATTAGTTTTTAATGAATATTGAAAAATACAAAATTCTAATTGAAAACTGTCTCTCTGCCTAAATTATTTTCAATGTTAAATTATATTTTAAAAAGTTTTTAAAGAATAATTTATTCTGTTATGAATCTATTAATCCAATTTTGGTCATTTTAATCAATTTGATATTGAAATTAGATATACTAACATTGTAAAATTTTGAACATTTTCACTTTTAATCCCCACTTTTTCATAATGTCTACATGATTAATTTTAAATAATATTCTACGACTTCTTAGAATGGAATTTATAAATATGGATTCCATATTTTTAATATTCATAATATATATTTTCTAATTTTTTATCTAATTTTTTGACCACAGTGGTCAGTGAAAAAATTTAAAATTAATTAACATGGTTGAGATTAAAACAGTATTTTATGCAAACAAGTTTTGGTATTAAAATTAATTCCATAGACACATATTATTTTTATATAATTAATTGGTTTTAATATCTTTATTAATTATTTGTATGTTATATAATAATTTTCATTCAAATTTATGTCTTAATGAAAAATTATGTTAATAATTAAAAAAGATACATGTTACCTTGGTAAAAAAACTAAAAGTGTAAAATTTGTTAAACATTTATAAATAGGAATATCATGATAAAAATGTGTTTATTTTTTCCATATTAAGGTTTTTATATACTAAATAATACCTAATATACATTATTATTCAATTTTTGAGGTATATGAGTTAAGGGAGACCTCTAAATAGTGAACAATTTTAGGTTTTTACAAAAATACCACCCCTCCTCAATTATAAAAGGGATCTCAACCCACACTGACTAAAACATTTATATCCCTTTTTCTCAACCAAAACCGTCCCAAATAATATCCCAACTTCCCTCACTAATCCTAGATGACTTATGCTGGGAATATATCCATCCTAGGAAGGATTTACTGCAAAAAAAATATAATGCATGAAAAATAGATAATGTTCTTTAGCAAGCATCGTTATTTTATTTCATTCTCCACCATCTTGAATTCATATTATATCATCACTATATAATAAAATTAGTATCTTAATTATAATTATATGTTTTCAAGTTGTGTTCATGGTCTTCAACCATATCCAATTCTATCAAATGGGTTTCAAAATCAGTATTCATTTTTACGGCAGACTACTATCTCACAAACCGATGTCATTCAATTTTCCATAACCTCCTCCCAAAGATGGTTTCAATTCTATATTTAGAATTTATTTATAATATTTATAATATTTATTATTCTCTTATGATTATGAAATTTTTATATAACACTTAACTTCATACTCTTCATTTTGTGAGATTGTGATCATGCAGTCTATGTATACGACGCATTATCGTCCCGCAAAGCAATGTGATTCATTCATGATTTACATGGAATATATCAAGTATGGATTTATTAAAAAAAATTATATATATCATAAAAATTATTCTATACTGATAATATAAATCATTTAATTTTCTTTCATTTAACCCATCAAAAAATGAATAACAATATGCATGCATTCATATGCCCTACCGTCCCCATAAACAGTAAATTCCATTTCCGGTCACTAAATTCTATGGATTACCATAAAAACATATAAACTGATTAAATATATTTATATAATGTTCTTAATTTCAGAAATTATTTTACCTTGATCAATGTAATATGGAAAAAATATAACAAATCAATACATATATTTCAAATAAAGTGATTATTACCCGAAACATAACTTTAACATGGAATCATTAATAAATGGGTAATTCAAGGTCATAATAAAAACATATATTATATGATATATATTTATATGTTTCTATAATAAAATTATAAAACATATATTTGTTATAAAGTATGTTTGAATGTGTATGAAAGAATTCAAACATAACGTAATGGCTTTCTATGTCACTTTTTTCTCCAGACACATGCCATGTCCACCACCAATTTATTTTATTTGGTATTTATATTCCACATGAATTTATTTTATGATTATTATTATGAGTAATTTTTTTATTTTTATGTCAATACTAATATCTCCATTTCATGGCGTTTATGGTTAAAATGTTACCAAAGTGGTAAGGGAATTTTTTCCCTCAAGTTTCCTTCATTGAGATTTATATTATATTATGAATCTATATTTATTCATAAGGTGTATATATATACCATATTACATGTTACATCATGAATTTATTCAAATTAATGAAATTTTATATTTTATTTTCAGTTAGTCCCTCATGGGGCTTATGATTCAATGTTACTAAACTATTATGATTTTATGTTACCATCTTTTCATTTATGAGGATTGTTTCTGATTAAGTCTCCAAAGCTATGATGTCATGATCTACCATGAAAATGTTCTCCTAAATTTTATTCTCGTCCAGTTTTTCATTATATCTTCATGAAATGGTTCTATTTTTTACAATCTTTTATAATTTAAAATATAAAGAATTTTGTTTTCATAAAATATGACCTTATTTATCTCTTCAAATAAAAATATGTTTTCTTCTAAAACCATGTTCTCTAAATTTTTTAACAAAAAATCATTACAATATTATGATTTTTAAAAAATATTTGTCAACATTTATTTCATTTTACAAAAATTTTGTAAATGAATATTGACGTCTTTCTTTAAACAATTCATGTTTGTATTTTACCAAAAATGTCAAAGGAAACCTTGTTGTAACATTTATGGTATGCATAGAATTTTTTGATTTCATGACCAATCAATTTTTAAAATATTAATTTATTTTTTTTCATTGATATGATCAATAAAATTTTTTTAAAAAAAGTTTTTTTAATGTTTTTTTTAGCATAGAAAGTATATTTTCAACAAAAAAAATATTTTAAATTATCGATCAAACTAATTTACCATTAAATATTTCATACATTGAAAATACATATTCTTAACAGGGGATGTGATCCTTTTATACCATTATTAGTTTTTCTCTTAATGGTTTATGTATTGATAAAATTATTTTTATGAAACCTGTTTCCCTTACACAGTTTATACCATGAGAAAATTCTTATAAAACCTGATTCTTTTCAAGGGTTATTCAATAATTAAGTGATTAAAAACCCTATATATTTTACATTGGTTTTGATATGATGAAATTTATATAATTCATATTTCATTTCATGGGTAATAATATGATGAATTTTTAGGATTGTTTGAACACATAAACATGGTTTTTATTATGTAATGTGTGGAACCTATATTTTATTACCATGTATTGGGTAATGTTTTTTCAATTTGATAGATAGGACTTCAATCGGAGGTGAACTCAATTTGGATAGAAAAGATCAGAACATGGAGTGAAATCAAATCAGTAAGATAAGGCTCGAATGGGTAGTGAACCTGGTTTAGTAAATTAATGATGGATTGGGGAGTGAATTTTTTTTAGTAAGATAGGGATAGAATGGGGAGTGATTCTTATTTAGCAAGACATGAAAGGAAAGGGGATTGAACATGGATTATTAAAATATGTATGGAACATAAAGTGAACCTGATTCAGTAAGACAAGGAAATAATGGGGAGTAATACCAGTTTATTAATATAGGGATATAATAGGGACTATACCTAGTTTAGAAAAGTACTATTTACATGTCATGATCCAACCTAGGTCAACCCCTAACTGGTCACTCGAGCCGGCCCACAACAAGGTCCAAGAGGTTTTCCCAATCATCCCAAGCTAGAAACAAGTGATCAGTATTAACGTAACATATATAGGAATGTTTTATCACATGAAAGAAAGTTAAAACAATAAATTTAATGAAGAATAACATTCCATAGAAATGAAAAATAAAAATGAAACATACATTCATGTGACCTCAAAAGTCACCTCTAACTAGAAAACCGTTCTCCCTCCATAAGAAACATTGAATAGGGATCCCTAGAACTAAAAATGATTAACAAAGTAGGTGTGAGAACTTAGATGTTTAGTATGGATTTTAAGAATGTAAATAACCCTAAGGCTTTCCATTAAATTGATATCTTATCATTCTTATTTGAAAATAAATTATTTGAAAAATATATTTTTTGTTTCATTAAAAAAACAATTAACTAGTTTTCCATTTTTAGAAAGGACTACATTCCATTTACATTATAAAATCACTACCAAATCATGGTGGGGAATTTTTAAATAAATTTCATGAGAATATTATCAGTTTTATAAAAAGAGTTATAAGAAGGAAAAAAGGTAATATTATCACTATATAAGATTCTAGAAAATAGAGAAACATAGTTTACATGAAAAAGTATTAATGGGATCTCAAATGTTGGTCCAGATGGCCTAGAAAATATATATAAATAATATATCATAATCAATATCTAACCATACCAGTTATCCATAATCACTCACAAATACTCAACAATATTGGAACTATCTTGACTAAGGGTCACATTCCATGGTATTCAGGTTACCCACTAAGGGCCACTTACTAGTGCATAACCTCAACTGTTGTGACATGGGTACCTAGGCTACCACATAAATACACAATGATTCCCCTGAATATAATTGGAGTTGTGTTTTTTCAAGCTATCATATACATAAATATCACCGCCATTACACAAAATCGCATCTTCCTTATCACCTTCAAAATCACACATTACGAACACCCACTTTCTATGACACATGATAAATAATCGCATGCCTCTTCCCTAGGAAAATACCACAAATCACACACATTGTATTTCCAAATCATATATAAATACTTAATATGGTTTTTACCATCATATAAAACTATTCAAAGTGCTAATATAGATTCTCCATCTCATAAAGAGACAATTCATTTAAAAACAAGTCAAAAAACAAATTCTTAAAATAAATAACCCAAGTGTAATCTTAAGTAAACTTTATAAACAAAACAAAACCATTTCCAAGAGGAATATCCATTTTTTCATAGAATATATATTTAACAAATAAATAGAAAAAAAAATTTATAAACTTAAGAAATCATATAATTCAAAATAATGGATCTGGTATATAGAACCTACCTCAAATATTGGTTATTATAGTACTGACAATGGAAAAATCACCTTTTAGAAACCCAAGAATGAAAAAAGAACCAATGAGAATCCCAGAATATCAATACCTCCCAATTTAAAACCAATAATACATGAACATTAGGTAATGGGAACCCAAGGAGGATGAATAACGTGATGAAAGTTGCAGAATAATGAATAAGGATGATCAAGGAGGCCTTACAATTATTGATCAACCTCAAATATTTGTGAAAACTCATGATTCATCCCTAAAGGAGGGGTCAAACCAAGGGGTCATTGGAGGTGCTCCATGGGTGTTGGAAGAGGAATTGGGGTGATTTGTGTTAAAATTTGAAAAGTGTAAAGTGGTAAAATACCACTTTCTATATGACATAGAACACTACATGGTTAGGCAACCCATTCTGCCAAACTAAGGGCTAACCATATAGTGGCCTCTATCCAAAAAAAGAGAAAACAACACGACTTCTAAAGAGTTGTCATATAATCATTCTTATAACCATGAATGGATAACATTGCTTCTTGCTAGCTCAAACAATTGGGATGGAGATATCAAATGGCCATGCACCTGGTCGTGCAACCCATAAATACACAATGTCTAGGCCACACGATTTGAAAGGGTATGGTGCACGATATCAACTAATCATGTGCCAAACATGATCCACCCTCTCCCAAGAAAAAAACAAGTATTTCTCTAAAAAATACTGGGTAAAGTAAAATAAACAAAAATATATTGAAAATAATAAACATTAATCGGTTCCTTTTAGGCCGGGGTGGGTAAATTATCTCAACCATTGAATCTTTCTACCCCTAGAAAGTCCCAAATGACATCTCCAACCAAAATATGAGGAAACCACAATTCTAGATGAATGAAACCTCATCTACTTAAAGACAAATTAACATAGTCTCACTTCCCCATCTAGAAAATAAAACTCCAAAATCAATCAATGTTGGTAAGAATATCGTTGAAGAACTAGCTCGATATCCATTTGAACAACCAAAGAAATTGTAGGTCCCAAACCACCAATAAAAATTCATGGATCGATAGAGTATCCACTCCATATATGATCACAAAACATGGAACAACACACCCATTCCTTAAAAATAATGAAGGAATATTATCATGGTTAATTTATGATTTATATGATGACCGACAACATTAACCATGAACTCAGTTAACTAGTTTACATTGATGGGTTCAGGTGGTTTGGGGTGAAGAAATTGTTTCACCAAGACAGTTAGAACACTAATTTTACCATTATATCCTTCTACGATGGTCTCCCCTCCATATTAATACTTTGATTAAACCACCCTGAGTTGACCCTGAGCTCATTCTATGTTGGACTCTCCACCATTTTTAAACCCTATATAATCATTGGTTCCCAAATTATAACAGACTCGTGAATTCAAATGAAAACCAAAGCTATGAGAGATGAGATGAAAAACAAGAAATGATTAAATTGCACAACCCCAAGATTCATAATTTAACCAAATTAAATCTCAACAAAGAAAAATACATTTCAATAGTTATATAAAATCACTCCTTCCTTATTTCAAAAAAATACCACAACACCAAACTTAACACCCTAAAAAATACATTTACAAAAAAAAAGAAACTATAAACTAGTCCACGCCCAAATGATGCTTCTCCAAATTGGTTGGGGGTCCTTAAAAAGGGTAGATCTAGTACCACATTGGTTCCTAGAAACACCCAAGAAATTTCATTGTTGATAACCCATGTGTAAAAAAGTATGGCGTGTATTTTGTGCTTCAAGACGTGATGTATTCTTATGTGTCATCTCTCCACACTGATTACAAACCCAAAACATAATCCTGGATGATATTTCTAAGAAAAAATATGATGAATGATTCATGTTACTTCCCAAAAATATAGACACAAAATTTTTCTCTTTCCCCTTGTTGGAAGCACAACCACCACTCCTGGGGATATGCAATGCATCAACCATCTCTACCTCTCAAAATAAGTTGAACTTGATCTGAACGGCCTGCCTCACTACTTCTTCACAAGTGTCAATAAAGGATTATACTTACTAAAAAAATTTCTATGACTCATTTCAATGAATCAAACCATTTGTGACCTTACTTAATCCAACTCCTAGTGATATGACACCAAATCAAAACACCAATTTGAGTACTCCAATGTTGTTGATTTTCCAAGCCTGATATTGTAACTACATATCCTTAAACACCTTAATAAATTCAATGAAATACATCCAAATAAAAATTTTCTTGAAGCATTCCCATGTTTGCACCTTTTTCGGATTAGACCGGTAAACTGAATTCCACCACTTCCAACTAGATCCTTCCTACACAAAGGTTACGAATTTGATCTTAAGTCATTCAAAGAGATCAAGTACGGTGAGCCCCCCCCCCAATTATTTTCAACCATATCTTGGATTTACTAGTCTCTATCTTTTCAAGGAAATGAGGATGGTTCAACTCCTATAACATCCCAACAAATTCTTGGTACTAAGGACCACATGGATCCAGTTTTAGAACAAACTAAACAACTGCAGAAAGACTCAACTAACTACAATTACATGGTGGTTGAGCATTACACAGATGATTTTGAGAATTACCCATGACTAAATGGGGGAATATAATTAAAATAAGAAGTGTAAGACTATTTCAAAACATGATACAAAATTGAAACTCCACATCTCAATCATGAATCACCTACCCAAAATCAAACACCATTCCAAAAACCCATCCATTATAATTGAACCAACAAGTTAATTGAAATCCCCAAAATAGATTACTAAATAATCACACTACACCCATTTTCTAAAGTGTTAAATCGCTATTTTCATCTGGAAAAAAACATTTATAAGAAAAAAAATATTCATAACTGAACACCTATAATTAGTATTCCATTAAGCCTCACATATACTAACATTCATGTACTATCTTGAGCATCCATCCACAAATACCAATAACCATAAATTTACCACATAAATACATTTATAAATATATATATGTGTGGGCATTCATAGAGATACCAAGGGTTAAAACAATACGCTCCCATTTCAAAAATAGAACATCCAACCCATATTTCACATTCATGATCAAATTTTAAAGACACCTCTTATCAATAAAAAAACACATTTAAAACTTCCAAATAATCATTAATTTCATATTTTAAAATACTTTTTCCAAAACTCAAAAACATTATACAAATTAAATATATTTAAAAAATCCATTACCAAAACAACTATTTTTATTTTCAAGAAATCCCTTTTCATTTTATAAAAAACCCATTGTTTTCATTTTGAAGATCATCTTTAGAAAACTAAACATAATTTAAAAATAAAAAATAACAATTCCATAGACCTCTCAAACCCAAAACTAAATAATTGAATGAAACTAAACAGATAATAGATAAAAAATCCAAAAAATCAGAATAGAAAACAACACAACTGTATTTTTTTATAGTTTTGTAGATCATACACCAATCAAGTGAGAACACACGAGGTTTAAAAATTAAGTTTCATATTATTTTAATGGTTTTATATACCATTCATAGAGACCAAGAACCATTTGAATCCCTCAAAAAATCCACACCATCCTTTCATCTTTCTCAAAACAAAGCACTGAATCCAAAAAATCTACCAGAAACTCTAAAAAGTTTCATGAACCTAGAAAACAATGAAGAATCGAGATTTGATTATACGGTAAAGTGTAACGCCCCGACCCCAGATACCCAGAGTCGGTGCATTATTGCGTGACATTGTCATGATCACAAAAGATCACGTCTCGAAAGACCAATTAGTTTAGTAGCCTTGGAAACACTAGATACGTTCATAAATGTTACATTACATCATAAAGTGAAAAACTACAATAACACAGTCTCCATTTTCCACACTCATATCCCCTTCAGACTATCCCTGGAGGTCATTCCTAAAATACTTCATCACATCCTGGAAAAATGAAAACATTGAAAGGGGTGAGCTCAGATGCTCAGTAAGGATATCAATATAGCGGAAGCTTTCATAAATAAACATAAACATATAAGGCAATGTAAAACTAAAACAAAAGCCTTATAAACATGAACTTCAACATAATATGGAAAAAGTAAAATGAGATAATTCCATTTACTTATTCACATGGATATTCTATTGGTCGAATAATCACATGCAATATCCATAACCACTTTTATAATGATTGAATGCATAATGCGAGACTGTCATAACTGCATAGCCAAGGCCTCGTGCCAAGACTACAAATAAGAATTTTTCAAGGCCTCGTTCCAAGACACTAGTTTGTCTCATGAGTCCTGCCGATGCATCGAGGAGCTATAGCGGGCTCCACCCGTCACTTATTAAGTCCAATTCATTCCTCATATGAATAGGTTTAAACATATCATAAACAATAACAAAATTGTATCATATGAAACATGCATAAAGGAAACATAATATTTTCACACGTCAATCACAAGATATCAATACAACACATTGGTATAATAAAATCTTTATCAAAACCATTTTCAATACCAAAATAAAAGAAAAGTAAAACATGGTATTTATTTTTCATTTACAAAAAAGTTATGGCTTGTAAAGGAATACGAAACTCAAATAGTGCTCACGGAGGCGGAGAAGTCGTTTTCGCCACTTATGTACGACAAGAAAAACATTCCTTTTGGTCATTTAGTAAAATGCTTTGTATAAAAATGATTCCTTTTGAACAAATGTAAAAGTCAAAGGGGTTTATACACCGTATAAAAGAAAGTTGTGTATAAAATAAAATATGCCTCAATGAAAGGAGATTGAGAAGAAGTCCTTACTAAGATCATTTTTTTAAATAAAATAGATCTATTATGTGTATTCAATATAATTACACATAAAGAAAGTAAAAATACAAGATAGGACATAATAATATCATAACATAATTTGAAAGTAGGAGATTAACCCAAAGAATGGAAATTGGGTTAAGAAATTCCCTCACCTTGTGTCCGACTTGACTCGACCGCTCTTTAAACACCTGAATAATAAACTAGAGTAAATCTCTACCTGCTTAAGAACCTTTTTCAAGTTCATTATTCCATTTATATCACTTATTACCATGTTATGAACATTATGTAATTATTTAAGTTAATAATGGTCGTTTTGTCGATCTTAGGCACTAGAGTCCAAAATAAACATCTTATAATTACACTTTGTTCATGTGGTAAAATATACAATATATCCATAATTATATTCATGGTTTAGATATCATATAAATCATATATATCCATTATATACATTCATTTATAATATTACATAACATTTAGAGGTAAGAAATGAAATGCACCGTTCGTGGAGATGGTAAGCCGTACGTATGCATGAATGATACTTTCATTTCTATTTCATATTTAATGGAATGAAGTTATAATTATATAAATTTATAATATAATTCTAGTATAATATAATGTATAATACCATTTACTCTATCCTTTATACATCCCACATATGGCATTAATGATTCAAATCACTTTGAGGGGGCGGTAGTCCGCACTTCCTAAAATGAAAATATCGTGTTTACCCATAATGAAAATCTTAAAGGTATGCCATAAATGAGAAATACAGAATCATAAGGAAAACATAAACATAATATATATATCATATATGCAAATATTTTCATCAAAATGGCCACCATTAGAGGTGTTAAAATAATATTGAACAATCATCGTTTCGTGAGGCAGTATTTCGCCACCCACAGAAACAGTATGTTCTTTAACCATTAGACGAAGCTGTGTGTAAGTAAAAATAAAATACTTATCATAACAACATCCTAGTATATTTTAGATACTGGTTTTTTACAAAGTAAATGAATAAAAAGATTTTAGGGGGTTGGAGAAGCAAAATAAAACAAAACAACATAAAAGAAGACATTAACTTAAAATCGGGTAACTCTTTTTGATTTGAGCCAAAGGATTCCTTGGGAAGAATTATGCCCAAATTGAGGCTTCTAGGAGTAAGAGAGGGACGTTGATAGAGTTTTTTGGCAGAGTTTGGCCAAGAAAAATGGCTTGATATTGTGAATAAGGTGGTAGTGCTGGGGGCCTTTTATAAGAGGAGAGGAGGGGCACTCTTGAAATGATTGAAATGTTACTTTATTATGAAATGATTTTCGGATTCTAAAAAACCCACAATGATATATTTCACGGATAAGGTGATAAGGGTTCGAAGTATACTCATATAATAGGTTTTTTAAAAGTGTATGCCTTAGATTTTACATTATCTTTTCATTTTATTTAAATCATTAATTAATGAGGTAATCGCCGCATCATCATTGTGTCATAAAAATTTTAATTTATTTAATGTCTAAAAATTATAAAAAAGTATCATGATGTGTGAAATATTTTTAGCTTTCAAATTAATTTTTATAGTCAAAAATATGACTTGTATAACCACATTTAAAAATTGTTTTAGTAAAATAACTCATTTTTGTGACATTTTTATTTTAACATTAAATAACACGTTTTTAATGTCATTTTCCTACCAAAGTGGCTCCATGGGGTCCCCAAGTTGACCCATGGATTGTATTGGTCGTCCATGACTCATCCAATATGGGTAGGACAAGTGTAAAGGTATTTTCATATTTTTATAATATCATTTTTACCTTAAACTTCACTAATTACCTTTAATCGCGATTAATTAAACTTAAAAGTTACTATTCACCAAAAAAATTATTTTAATCCTATTGAACCAAATTTTACTTCTTAATGACAACAATTTATGTTGGATTTTTGAAAATAAAATTACATAAGTGGTAATGTTTCATTTAAATGAAAACTTAGTTTTTTAACTACCACTTAGTGGTTTCACTATTCATCAAAAATTGAAGTTTTTCAAAACAATGCCAAAATTTCACCATAAGATATAATTGATATTAAAAATTCAAAAATGATGTCTATTTTATAAAATTACAAACATATATGTTGCATTATATAATTTTATAATTAATTCCCGTTGTCACAACAAATAGCATGTTTTTAAGAAACAATATATATCAAAAGATTGACAATTGTTTATGTCCAATTTCAAAGTGAAATTAATTCAAATGAACACCATTGGATAATATGGTAAAAATATATTCTAATTATACTTTAAAGCCACTCAATATTATAATTTATCACTATAAATTATTTTTAATAAAAAATTTGTTTTTAAGTATTTTTCACTATTCATAGAAAATTTCAAGTTCTCAGAAAATTACAAAAAATTAAACATAGGATAATTTCGATATTCAGAATACAAAAATGAAGTCCATTTTGAAATATAAAATTCATATAATTTCAAAAAGTGGGTATTACTATTCATAACTACTACTTTGATTGGTCGCGGTTTGTTAGAATCTCGAACTTGCGTACAATGCAAGCTATTGCATTATTGAAAGAGAAGTGTATCATGAAAGATTGGGGTGTTACATTCTCCCCTACTTCAATAAATTGCATCCTCGCAATTTTAAAATGTTCTTCGAAAATAAAAGGTTGAAAATAGAAAATACCTTTGTGGAAAACCCACATCATAAATTGGGTTAATAAGAATATAACGTTAAAAGAAAGAAAGAGAAGTACAATGGTCACCCGAGATAGCCAATACTAGGATTCTTTGAAAATATGGATATGGAGGAGAAAAAAAACATCAAGGTCTGATAGAGAGTTGTAGATAACAGAATTAGAAGAAATTTAACCACAAGAAAATCACAAACTTGTGATTGGTTAAATGGTCATTGAATCCCCAATTGGAAAATTTAACCAAAAACGTTTTTGTTTTAAGTTACCTTTTATAAAGTTGAAGAATTTATTTAAGAGATTTTCTAAGAACGTAAGGAAATATACTTACTTGTCGTGTAGGCTTTCATTCTTTAATAAATTTTTACCACGAACCCATCTTTCACTCCAAATGGTAACAAAACTCAAAAATATTCTATTTATCCTAATTGTATAAGGTTCAAATATTACCACATACCATTTTGATTAGGAAAACTATTTTGTAATAACTAAGGACTTCCTGTAGGCTAGTGGTAGGTAATAAAGGCCTGTCACACTATGGTTGTGGGTTCGATTCCTGCATCTTTGTCCGAAGCGATGAGTTATCCCCCAACCTGCAGGTTGTCCTTTTCCTAAAACTATAGTATTATAATATTCCAAAAATAATCTTCAAAAATGTTTTAACCTTAAACAATACTATCCATGGTTCAACTTAATCCATTCCAACCTATATAGTTATCCAAAATACCTCTGTCCAGAATTTCTCTAAAAGGTCTCAAAATTCCAAAATCAATTGTAACATCAGATTCCCCAAACAAAGTAAAGTTTCTCTTATTGTCACATACTAAAAATATGATTACCTTCATCATATTAAAACCTTAATGAAAAAAAGTACTACAGTAAAATCCTTATATATATCACATTATTATTATAACCAGAAGATAATCCTTGAGTCCAAAGCACCAATACATTAATTATTCCACTTCAACTGTAGTAAAAGCATAAGATTGTTCTTGATCCCTTGGCCTTTTCTTAGGTAAGTTTTCCTGATGCTTAGGACATTCATTTGCATAATTACCCATTTCCCTACAACTGTAGCATTCAACATTGATAGCCTCTTTCTTTCCCTTGCAATCACAATCCTGGTGACCTTTTCCTCCTTATTTATAACAAACTCCATTCCTTTTAGGCATGCACCAAGGTTATTCTTACCACAATTATAACATAATGTAAAATCCTTCTTTCCCCTTTTCCCTTTATCTGTCTCTTGTTCCACCGTTCTCTTCTTCTCTTGCTTTACTTTGTTGTCATAAGACTTATTGAATTCCTTTTCTATCTTGATAGCACACGAGACAATATCTTCGTACGATGAGAAGGATTTTGATACTAAAGCTCGACGGAGAAATGGTTTTAACCCATCAAAGAAACGATCAATCTTACTTCTTGGGTTACGTATATAATCTGCAGCATACCTCGCTAACCTTGTAAAGTTGGCCTCATACTTTGCGAAATTCTCATCCTCCTTTTGTCTCAGACTCAGAAATTACCTTTCCATATCTGCTCGTTGGTCACGAGGAAAGTATTTTTCTAAGAAAAGATCTTTGAACTCTCTCCATTCCATACTTGATACTTATTCATCTTCCTTTGTATTTTGAATCAATGACCACCATTGATCTACATCTCCAGTGAAGCGGTAAACTGCCATGATATCCTTCTACCTTTCGCTACTCCCCAAGGCGTGGAATATTTTCTCTATGGAGTTTATCCATTACTTAGCTACTAATGGATTTGTACCCCCATTAAAATTTGGTGGTTATTGCCTCATGAAGCGGTCTAACATTGATCCTTCACGTTGCGGATTGGGGTGCTCCATATGAGTAAGGTTATTATTCATAACCTGAGTGAGTTGTCCCAGTATGGTAATAAGTTGATCAACACTAGTTGTATCTCCAGCTCCACAATAATTATCTTGAGTAGGAGGAAAATCCCTACATAGAGTTTGTGCATTGATATGGTTTCCATTCCTTCCACTAGGTGCCATTTCTAAACAATGGCATAAACGAGATTAGTTTATGAATCGAAATACATAATTCCATAATTTTAAAAAACATAGCATAAATTGAACTATTTATGGATATAATCCATAATCGAAAAAAAGAAATGTTTTCTTTGAGGAAGTATATACTCATAAACCCTTCATAATGGTTTGTAAAGAAAAATGTGAATTATCCTAAGCATATCCCCAGGGAGTGTCGTAACCAAGAGTGAAGCAAGGCCCGTTGTCATACACCAGTTCCCGTTCGAGTCTAGCTCAAAGCGGTGTTTTCCAGTTTTACCCCTAGGTACATCTATGCTAGAGCCGCCTCTACCTGCTCATATCCAGATAGGGATGTATTGCTCGAACAACCCAGAAAATCTCTACAACAACAAAATCCTAGGAAGTTCTTCTATACTAATCTTCAATGTCTATCTTATGTTTATGCGCTCTAATCAGAGTTTATCTAAATCTAGCTTCCAAGGTTAGTACTGAACTTCCTCTAATACCAAATATAACGCCCCGACCCCAGCTACCCAGAGTCGATGCATTTTTTCGTAACATTGGCATGATCACAAAAGATCAAGTCTCGAAAGACCGATTAGTTTAGTAGCCTTGGAAACACTAGATACTTTCATAAATGTTACATTACATCATAAAGTGAAAAACTACAATAACATACTCTCCATTTTCCACACTCATATCCCCTTCGCACTATCCCTACAGGTCATTCCTAAAATACTTCTTCACCTCCGGGAAAAATTAAAACATTGAAAGCGGTGAGCTCAGATGCTCAGTAAGGATAACAATATAGTGAAAGCATTCATAAATAAACATAAACATATAAGGCAATGTAAAACTAAAACAAAAGCCTTTTAAACATGAACTTTAACATAATATGGAAAAGGTAAAATGAGATAATGCCATTTACTTATTCACATGGATATTCTATTGGTCGAATAATCACATGCAATATCAACAACCACTTTCATAATGATGAATGCATAATGCTAGACTATCATAACCACGTAGCCAGGGCCTCATGCCAAAACTACAAATAAGATTTTTTCAAGGCCTCGTTCCAAGACACTAGTTTGTCTCATGATACCTACCGATTCATCAAGGAGCTATAGCGGGCTCCACCCGTCACTTATTAAGTCCAATGCATTCCTCATATGAATAGGTTTAAACATATCATAAACCATAACATAATCGTATCATATAAAACATGCATAAAAGAAACATAATATTTCCACACTTCAATCACAAGATATCAATACAACACATTGAAATAATAAAATCTTCATCAAAACCATTTTCAATACCAAAATAAAAGAAAAGTAAAACATGGTATTTATTTTTCTTTTAAAAAAAGTTATGGCTTGTAGAGGAAGCTAAAACTCAAATAGTGCTCACGGAGGCGGAGAAGTCGTTGTCGCCGCATACGTACGACAAGAAAAACATTCCTTTTTTTCATTTAGTAAAATTATTCATATAAAAAAAATCCTTTGGAATAAACGTAAAATTCAAAGGGGTTTATACAACGTATAAAAAAAAGTTGTGTATAAAACAAAATATGCCTCAATGAAAGGAGATTGAGACGAAGTCCTTACCAAGATCATTTTTTAAATAAAATAGATCTATTATTTGTATTCAATATAAGTACAGATAAAGAATTTACAAATACAAGATAGGACATAATAATATTATAACATAACTTGAAAGTAGGATATTAACCCAAAGAATGGAAATTGGGTTATGAAATTCCCTTACCTCGTGTCCGGCATGACTCGACCGCTCTTTAACCTCCGGAATAATAAACTAGAGTTAATATATACATTCTTAAGAACCTTTTTGAAGTACATTATTCCTTTTATATCACTTATTACCATGTTATGAACATTATGTAATTATTTAAGTTAATAATGGTCGTTTTGTCGATCTTAGGCACTTGAGTCAAAAATAAACTTCTTATAATTACACTTTGTTCATGTGGTAAAATATCCATTATATCCATAATTATATTAATGATTTATATATCATATACATCATATATATCCAGTATATACATTCATTTATAATATTACATAACATTTAGAGGTAAGAAATTAAATGCATCGTTCATGGGGACGGTAAGCCATACGTACGCATGAACACTACTTTCATTTATATTTCATATTTAATGGAATGATGTTATAATTATATAAAGGTACAATATAATTCCAATATAATATAATTTATAATACCATTTACTCCATCCTTTATACATCCCACGTATGGCATTAACGATTCAAATCACTTTGAGGGGGCGGTAGTCCGCACTTTCTAAAATGAAAATATCGTGTTTACCCATAATGGAAATCTTAAAGGTATGCCATAAATGAGAAATACAGAATCATATGTAAAACATAAACATAATATATATATATCATATATGATAATAGTGTCATCAAAATGGCCACCATTAGAGGTGCTAAAAGAATATTGAACAATCATCGTTTCGTGAGGTAGTATTTCGCCACCCACAAAAACCGTATGTTCTTTAACCATTAGACGAAGGTGTGTGTAATTGTAAATCAAATCCTTATAATAACAACATCCTATAATATTTTAGATACTTTTTTTTATAAAGGAAAAGAATAAAAAGAGTTTAGGGGGTTGGAGAAGAAAAATAAAACAAAAGAACATAAAAGAAGTCATTACCTTAAAATCGGGTAACTCTTTTTGATTTGAGCCAAAGGCTTCCTTGAGAATAATTCTGCCCAAAGTGAGGCTTCTAGGAGTAATAGAGGGAAGTTGAGAGAGTATTTGGGAAGAGTTTTTTCGAGCCAAATGGCTTGAAGGTGTGAATAAGGTGGTAGTGGTGGGGGCCTTTTATAAGAGGAGAGGAGGGGCACTCTTGGAATGATTGAAATGTTACTTTATTATGAAATTATTTTCGGATTCTAAAGGTCCAACAATGATATATATCAATTATAAGGTGACAAGGGTTATAAATATACTCATCCAATGGGTTTTTGACAAGATTATGCCTTATATTTTACATTATCTTTTCATTTTATTTAAATCATTAATTAATGAGGTAATCACTACATCATCATTGAGTCATAAAATTTTTAATTTATTTAATGTCTAAAAATTATAAAAAAGTATCATGATGTAGGAAATCTTTTTATATTTCTAATGAATATTTTTAGTAAAAAATATGACTTGTATAACCCCATTTAAAAATTCTTTTAGTTAAAGAACTCATGTTTGTGACATTTTTATTTTAACATTAAATAAAACGTTTTTTATGTCATTTTCCTACCAAAGTGGCTCCATGGGGTCCCCAAGTTGACCCATGGATTTTATTGGTCGGCCATGACTCATCCAATAGGGTTATGAATAGTGTAAAGGTATTTTTATATTATTATAATATCATTTTTACCTTAAATTTCACTAATTACCTTTAATCGGGATTAATTAAACTTAAAAGTTACTATTCACCAACAAAAATATTTTTATCCCATCGAACCACATTTTACTTTCTAATGACAACCATGTATGTTGAATTTTTTAAAATAAAATCACATAAGTGGTAATGTTTCATTTAAACAAAAAAATTTTTTTTTAACTACCACTTAGTAGTTTCACTATTCATCAAAAATTGAAGTTTTTCAGAACAATGCCAATATTTCACCCTAAGATATAATTGATATTCTGAAATAAAAAATGATTTCTATTTTATGAAATTACAAAAATATAAGTTGCATTAAATAATTTTATAATTAATTCCCGCTGTCATAACAAATAGCGTGTTTTTAAGAAACAATATATATCAAAAGATTGTCAATTGTTTATGTCCAATTTCAATGTGAAATTAATTCTAATGAACACCATTGGATAAAATGGTATAAATAAATTCTAATTATACTTTAAAACCACTCAATAATATAAATTATCACTATAAATTATTTTTATTAAAAAGATGTTTTTAATTATTTTTCACTATTCATAGAAAATTGGAAGTTCTCAGAAAATTACAAAAAATTAAACTTAGGATAATTTCGATATTCCAAATATAAAAATTAAGTCCATTTTGAAATATAAAATTTATATAATTTCAAAAAGTGGGTATTACTATTCATAAATACTACTTTGATTGGTCGTAGTGTGTTAGAATCTCGAACTTGCGTACAATGCAAGCTATTGCATTATTGAAAGGGAAGTGTATAGTGAAAGCTTGGGGTGTTACATAAAGCCCTCTAAAAACCTTGAGAAATTCAATATTTCCTTATAATGTGTGGTGATAAAGAAACTACCCATGTATTACCTATTTAATTATGACAATCTTGTCTTTACACTACCATACATCCAAAAATAACAATGCCTAACCTATATCTAGTACCATCTTTTCATGAAGCCACCTGGTTCAACCCCAAACCAGCCAGACAATCTATCCCACGATATGGCCAATAAAGAATTCTCGATCATCACATGCTGTAAAATACTATCATGCATCAAATAAACTAATATGGGAATGAATTATCCAATTAATGATAGATAAAAAAATTAAATTTTATCCATAAAAACATGTAGCAGAAAATAAAAATAAAAACAGAACATACTCTCATGTGACCACACGTGTCACCTCCTTCCATTTAAAAACACTTGTTTTAAGAGTAATCCAGAACTGGGTATCATGGAAATAAAAAATTATATATAAATTAGGATTGAGCATTGAAATTCTTAATATGGATTATTAGGATCTACAATTCCCTATTCCTTACATTTAATGAGTGATTTGATCATGCCGGTTTGAAAATAATATATGTGAAAATAAGGTTTTTTGTTCCTTGAAAAAAGTACTGGTATTCTATAGAAAACTAGTCTTAAAATAATTGTATATTACATCATTTTAGATTGATAATCATCACATTTCAAAGTAACATGCCTGAGGACCATAATAGTATTGTGTCTTTGGAAGCATAGACCGCATTATTCTAGTTTGGGGAAATATCTTCATGATATCTCTTAAAATTCAACCCCTTTGGTACACCTATATAAAACATTTCATTATAACCTGGGAAAAATAAACCTATGAAATGGGTGAGCTCAGATGTCCATTCATTTTAAATAAAGGATATGTGTAAGCATAATAAGAACATACAAGTATAATAACATGAGCTTAACATTTGAAGATCATACACTACATATAAAATATCATAACCATGATACATGAAATAAAGATTAGAAGTTCATAATTCCTGACTCATTAGGGTGATAGATAATCTTAGATCAATCATAAACCATATGTTAATGTCATATAAATATGTCAAAATTTTAACTATAGAAAAAAATTTCTTGTGTCATGGTAAACATCCAATACCATCAATATAATGGATGAGGACACACATGATTCCCATTTTTGTATTAGGGAAGACATGTTTCCCATATTGTATGAGGACACGCTTATTCCACATTTTTGATGAGTAAACACCTATTTCTCAATTTTGGATCAGGACACACTTGTTCCCCTTTTTGGATTTGGACACACATGTTTTCCATTGTGGATCAAGACACACAGGTTTAACCCTGTGGATCAAGCATGTTGACTTATTTCTGATCATTTTCCCATGATATATAAATCATTACCTAATAAATTAGATGGAGATATAGGTCCCACCCATCACATCATACAATTATATGTACATGTTCCAAAAGATAATAAAACATTAAAAATATCATGACCAATAAAAGGATATGTTTATTATAAACATCATATCAAAACCCATGAAATGAAATAGGTTTCATAAAATTTATTCATATAATAACATATATAGAATATCTAGGTTTCATGATCGTTGAATTCTAGAATAACCCATGAAAGAAACTAGGTTTTATAAAAATTCATCACGGTATAACCCATCAAAGAGGAACGAAACTCATAAACATCAAGCCATCAAATCATAAAAAATTATGAAAAATAATTTGAATATTATCCATGGATAATATCCCTAGTAAAACATAGAAAATAATCAAGTATGTCATGTTAGATGTATAATTATTCTAAAAGATCACTTTGGACATAAATTTTCTTGAAAATGACATTTTTAAACATATAACCTTTTAAAAATATTTTTCTTTAAAACCAATTTGAAAAAAACATAAAGGAATAAAAAAATTCATTTAAACCATTTATTTAGTAATATATTATTTTCCATTTTAAAATTTATTTTTAAAACATAAAACATTTTCAAAAAAATCCTTTGAAAATAACCTTTAAAACGTATAAAGGATGATTTGAAAATGATTTTAAACCATTTTTAAAATATAATCATTTTTATATAAAATCAGTTTAAAATATCCCTGAAAATATTTTTTAAATCATTTTAATAGTGCATGGTTTTTGAATAAAATAAATTTATAACCGAATAGATAAATGAGTTTATATTTTCTATAAAACACCTTCTTAATGATCTTAAGTACAAAAGAGTAGAAAAATGGTTCCAATTCCTAGAGATATCATGAATGACTAGAGGATAATAATAATAATGATAAATATTGATAAATGTATAATTATATTTCATTAATGGAATCATAATCCTAAACAATCCCGATAAACAATATGATTGTATTAATAAACACTTAAAACCTTGGAAACCATGAATCCCAATACCCATTAAATATAAAATTAAATTAAACTTAAAAAATTATTAAATTAATTAAATTAATTATATAAAATTTCAAATGGTATCATATACACCTCATAAAACAAAATATATTGATAACAAAACAAGTGTTTTAAAGAAGGAAAATTAAGACAACATTACATTAACGATTTGGTAACTTATGAACCGTAAAACCATATTATATGGAAATAATAAAATGGATATGAAAATAAAAATAAATTTAATCATATAATATATTAATTGGAATTATATGCACCCTAAAAAAAGAAAAAAGTGATGAATATGGCCTATGTATCTCAAAAATTAAACTGAGACTATAAATACTATTATTACATGAGTACATCTTGAATGATAATCCCCATGAAAGTATAAAAATATAAAACTTTTAATAACATGAAATAATGTAAATTCATGAAATAACATTTCATAGGTCAATATATATACCACACAAAAAGAATTATCCAAGAATATAGAATATATCTCACATAAATAAAAGTGAGGCGAGAAAACCTTTACCTTAAGTCTTGACATTCTTCATTGATGTTCAAACCACCCATATAATAATTATATGTTTAATATAAATATAAATAAACCATAATATTATATATAATACCAAATATGATTTTATTATGACTTTATATTACCTTTTTACAACGAACATCATGTTAATGTTGAGTTTTGGGTAATATTTGCTTTGTTTTTCATATATTTTTTGACTTTTTATTCCTGATCATCTTAATTTGATCACTATTTACATATTTCAACAATTTAAAAAATGATTTAAATATCATATATATTCAGTATATAAATATTTATAATACTCTAAAAAATATATAATTATGAAATGGAATACACTGTTCATGGAGACGGTAGACCGTACATACGCATGAACGTTGTTTCCATTTTATCATCATATTTGAAAGAAATAAGATAAATGACATATATGTGTATATATAGATTATCATTAAAATATAATTATTATTTCATACATATCATATAAATTTACTAAACCCATCCTTAATACATTCCATGTAATGCTTGAATGAATCATGTCGCTTTGATTAGAAGGTAGATCACACGTCCAGAAAAGAAAGTTATAATATTTAGACAAAATGGAAAGAATGAATGTGTATTTTATGAAAAAATTAAATAAGCACAAATAAAACATAAATATCATATATATCATATAAAAAAATTTCAATCATAATTCCCAACCTTTAGAGGTGGTAGAGGAAAAACGAATGACATTGTTTCGTGACGTGGTTGTCCACAATACACATAAATAGGGAGTTTGATACCAATTTAATGTAAGTGTGTGTAGGTGTAGGTAAAAAATTTATAATAAAAACATATCAATATATTTATGGTACATAGTTTATTATATGATAATGTAATGAGATAAATTTTTTGGCTGTATAATGAAAATAAAACAATAGAGCTTGGGGAAAGATTTTACATCTTCTTTGGGTAATTCCTTTTGGTTTTCACCAAAGGTCTATCATGATCAGATTTATTCCGAATGTGAGCCTTATTGGATGATACTAAATAAGTTAAGAGATTATTTTTTGTAATATTTTTGATGATCCAAAGAGTCTTCAGAGGTGTGATGAAGTGAGGGGTGAGTTCTCGTTTATAATGGTGGAGTGTCATTCTTGTAAATATAAAAAGGTACACATGATTGAGAGTTATCCCTTATATAATGTGCATAAAATTATTTTTATTTTTAGATATACGGGATTATATGTTTAAAATATAGAAATAGAATGGATTTTGGAAACATTTCTAGGGTTTTTTGCCCCTTAAGTTAAAGAGTAACAACTAAGTAAACTTGTTTTTACCTTAATCACTTTAAATAATTTTACTTATATTCGCTAATATTTTTGGTCAAAAATTAATTTGACCACAATATATATTGTAAATAATTCCCTTTCCATATATGGAATCAATTTTTATAATTTATAACTATATAAATGGATGAAATTAATTTTAAATTTACCCCATTGAGGTGTCTTGAAGGATTGTTTTTAAAGCGAAAAAGTCCAAAAGTTTGAAATGTTATAATATCCCATTTAAACGTGGAATTAGTTCCAATGAACTACATTGTATTATTGTAAATATAGTTTAACTAATTATAATTTTAAACAAAATTAAAATATAATTTTACTATGAAAATAAATATGAAAAATGTGTTTTAAATTTAAATTCAGTATTTTTACTATTTATCAAAAAAATGGATCTTCCCTGGGAAATAAAAAAATCACCAAATGTAAATTTTCATATAACAATTTTAAAACTAAAGTTTATTTTTTGAAATAAAAAATTATAGATGTTTTTACATTTATATTAAAAATGGGTTCTATATTAAATGGTGGTAGAAATGCCTTTTGTAAAAATAAATATTTTATTCATAAAATTGGATTTATTATTATATTATGTCTATAAAATCTATTGGATGTGTATAAAAATATTAATTCAATATATTTTATATAAATTTTAATGGAAATATTCATAAAAATTGGTCTGATTAATTTATTGTATAAAATTGTATTTGAACTTTCAAAAAATAGTTTTTTTGGAAAATTAATTTATTTATATTCAATTTATTATTACATTAATTTATAAATAATTTATAATGAAATTATATAGTTTATTTACACATGTAAATAATATTATCAAAATTTAGTTGACATTATTCATAACTTTCATTCCAACGGCTAGGTCGTAACTATAATAATATATTAACAGCAATACTAAAAATATATTGTAGTTCGGTAAAACTCGACCTTATAGGTAATTCAAGACATCGAAGGGACTCGGTAATGTTTGTAACACAATACAAACATAGTGTTACATGTACTGAAAGCTAATATAACTATTTTGTTTAGTGAAATATTAACATGGTGTTGCGTATAATTCAAGACAAACTAAGTTCATTAATATAAAAAAAGCTACATTCAGTGATCAATGAATAATAAAATATAAATAAAAGATAAAAATATTTAAAAAAACATTCAAAAAAATTATGGTGTTACATTATACACCCATTAAAATAAATGTCTCCCTCAAAATTCATCTAGGTTATCAATAGTTTAATACTTTGAAGTTTCTTTTATTGAAACCCACATCAAAAAATTAAATTCTAAAAATTTCTTTATAAAGCGATAGTTAGAAACATAATAGTTGTCCAAATTAACCCATATCTCGGTTTGTACATAAGAGAACATAAGTGGAAAGTGAAAACACATACATAGAATAAATCACAAATAATCATATTGATTGATAAAGATCACTGATCAAAATAAGATGGGTGGTCTAGATAAAGTTAACAATAACAAAAACATAAAGTTAATAAGTGTATAAGAAGTCATTAATATCCTAAAAATGATGATAATGGGACAAGATTTTTATCAATGACCTTTTTCATAAATTTGACGAATTTCCATGATACTATACACTTATATGATTTCTAGACAACCTCATCTATTTTTGTGAATTGGTCAATTTCTACATCATCCATTATTCCATGAAATGAAGGTGAATTTTTCATTTCAAAAGAATTATTAGATCATGAGAACAATAAATAGAATGAAAGGTGAATTTATATGTCTTTAGTTACTACAAAAAATGGTTAGCACATATTATCCATTATGAATAAATCATTATATGTTCAGATAATTATTTAATATCTAAAACCATATCTGAAGTTTAACATAAACCATTCCGTAAATGGTTATCCATATATCCCTTTTTAAATATAGGATTACAAAACATTACAAATAAGGTCACTAAATTTCTCAAAAACCACTTATCATTGATCTCAAATATATCATAAATTTTATGATTTTTTTCATGTAAAAAAATGTTAATACCTTTTTCATGTATTCTCTTAAAACATCATAAAAACTTAAATTACAATAAATCCTCATTGAAAACATGCATGTTTCCTTATTGAATTGTTTATTGGATATATTCCTTAATTCCAAAAATGTTTTAAATCACATCAATGATATCATTAAACACTTGAAAATAAATCTTTAATTAGTTCCATGGATATCATTACCATCTAATTTACATTTTCATATCAAACATATATTTATCCAAACATAATTATCGTAACATGAAGAAAAAAATTAAGTGATATCTTTTCATTAGTCTTGTGTTTCCCATGAACAACACATTTCCATTAAATCTATTTTCTATGTCTTTATCACTATTCCAAATATTCTATTCAATCATTAATGACATTAATATAATCTATATACTTATACATTTCATGATTCAAATAATGTAATCATTGAAATCCAAAACATAAATACTTTAATAATAAAACTTTATTCTTAAACCATAAATCAGGAACCATCATCTAATTCCATAATAACCCTTTACAAGAATATTATATATGAATCATTTCATAAGGTTCCTCAACCTAAATATTATCATACTTCTTATGTCTAATGTAAACAATAATGTTATAGCATTCCATACATTTGACCTGTTGTTTCGGTCCCTTTATATTTAGTATAATAACCTATAGTCGTACCACCATCATGATTCACTTTATAAGATTTCAACTTTAGAAATAAATTAATATATTTCCCATTCATTTTACATATGAAATATTCAATGTTAACCATTTTCCTCTTATTCCACTCCAATGAGTAAAACCATAAATCGTAGTGTGAGATAGCCTTATCCTTGTATAGAACAACATACTCATGAAAAACTACTTATAAGATTTCTAAATAATGACACCAAATTTTTAATCTATGAAACATTATTCTTATTCTTAGATACATCACTAGAAATATCCTTAGAAATATCTTGATGGATATAACTAAGGTTTTCTCATCCTAGTTTCCAATGGTTTATAAGACATTTCCTTAGATACTAACTATGGCATCCCAACATTAATATATATAGATATTATATCATTTTAGATGTATTTTTCGTACATCAAAAAGTACATTCATGAGGACCTAAATAGTTTTGTGTCATTGGAAACATGGAATATATTATTATGTTTTGGTGAAGGATCTTCAACACCCCCCTTAAATATCTTCTTATTTACTACTCATACTTAAAAAATTTCTTTATAACCAGGAGAAAGGAAACATAAGAAAGGGGTGGTATCAAGTTCTTAGTAAGGGTAAATAAATGAGATATATAATGATAACATGAAGATAAGGGTATTAAAACATTATAATAACATTTTGAGTTTATACCCTACATATCCAAGATCATAATGCTAAGACATGGCATAAAGATTGGAAGTTCATAAGATGTCAATCATAAGGGTGATAAATCGTCATAAATCAATCATAAACTATAAACTCATGTCATATAAGTGTGGAACCATTATAACGATTAAAAACCATTTCATGTATCGAGGTTTACAACCAAGATCATCAACATAGTGGATTAGGACTCAACTATTCTGTTTTTTTGCATTATGACACAAGTGTTCCCCATAGTGGATCTGGACAAAATTATTTCCCATTTTGGATCAGGACACACTTATTTCCCATTATTGGATCAAGACACACCTGTTTCCCATTTTGGATCAGGAGAAACATGTTTCCCTTTTTGGATTAGGTAACACCTGATTCCACTAGTGGAAAATCCCATCAACATGATTCCCATGATTATATCATGAGATATAAATCTTTACCCAATATATTGTAAGAATATATAGTTCCCACTTGTCACATAATCGAATAATACATACATGTGCTACAAGATAATATACCATTCATCATATCATGGACCATAAAAAGGTATTGGTTTCGTAAATATCATATCTTAACTCATGAAATGTAATGGGTATCAGAACCATTTCATAATATCATAACCTATGGAAAATAAATAGGTCTAAAAAAATTCATTATAGAATAACCTACAAAAATAAAGTATGTTTCATAAGAATATCACATTCTATAACCCGTCGAAGATAAATAGATTTCATAAACATAAATCCATAAAAACATAAACCATTTAGGGAAATAATAATTAGGGTGTACTTGTATCATGGATGTATTAAATTATAAACCATATTCAAGGATTTCATCTTATATGGGGAGTCATTTTGAAAAATCACTTGAACATAACTTTTCATTGAAATTTACTTTTTAAAACATATAATATTTTCAAAATCCTTTTATTTGAACCCACATTAAAAACATATAAGGGAATCATAAAAAATAAATTAAAACATTTTTATAGAAAAATATCCTTTGCACATTGAAAAATGATTTTAAAAATATAAAACATTTTGAAAACATTTTCCATTGAAAATAAACTTGAAAACATATAAATGAATATTTGAAAAATAATAAACATTTTTTAAATCATATAGAATTTAGGAAATTCTATTCCTTTATAGTTATCAAAAAATATAACATAAACTCGGTTTTGGAAAAAATAGAATACATGGTTTTTGAATAAAACCAATTTCTGATCGAAGAGAGAAATCAGGTCATATTTTATTAAAAACACTTTATTAATGATCTGAAGTACCAAAGAGTGGAAATATAATACCAATATATTACTATGTGATAAAAAACTAGATAATTATAAGAGTCATTATGATTGTAGATATATGGATCATAATATTGCATCAATGGATGCATAACCATAAGAAATCTCGATAAACTATAAGATTTTACCAATAAACTCTTACTACCTTGGAAACATTTAATAATAATACCCATGAATGTATAAAATTACATTAAGATTAAAATATCATTAAAGTAAATATATACATGATATAAAATTTAGAATTTTCATATATACACCTTGTAAAAGAATATAGGTGCATACAAAACATGTGTCTAAAAGAAGGAAAATTGAGACAAAATTACATTATCGATTTGGTAAATTTTGAATCATAAAACCCCATAAAATAAATATCACAATATGGATATGTAAAAATACAAAAAATTAATGTTAACAATAATATAACAAATTCATTGTTAATAAATACACCACACAAAATAAATGAGTGATGAATATGGAATAAGTCTCGCAGAAATAAAAGTGAGACTACAAAAACTCTTACTACATGAGTAACTTTTAAATCCTGGCCACCATGAAAGTGTAACGTAAATTAAATATTTCAAAATCAAGAAATAAATTAAATTAATTATATAAAATTTCATTGTTCAGTATATACACAACACAAAAATAATTAGTTGTGAGTATAACATATATCTCATGGAAATAATGTTGAGACGAGGATATCATTACCTTAAGTCTTGACTTTCTTTGTACATGTTCAAACATATTGTCTAATAAGTCTATGTTTCATAGAAATAAAATAGAGAAACATATTATTATATATAATTCCATATTTAATTTCATTATGACATTATATTACCCATTTATTAACAACTTCATGTTAATGTTACATTTTGGGTAATATTCGCTTTGTTTTTAATATATGTTTTGACTTGTTGTTCTTGATCCTATTTCATAGATCATTATTTAATTATTTAAAGAAATTAATAATGAATTAAATATAATATATATTAATTATATAAATATTAATAAAATCAAATAAAATAAATAAACATTAAATCCAATATATCATTCATTGAGACGGTTGGTCGTAATTACGCATGAACATTGTTTCCATTTTATCTTCATATTTGAAAGGAAAAAAGTAAAAAAAATATCTATATATATATATTATAATTATATTATAAAACTATTTTCATATATATTATATACATTTAATAACCCATACTTAATACATTTCATGTAATCTGTGAATTAATTGCATCTCTTTGAGGAGGCAGTAGTCCACACGTCCACAAATGATGTTATCGTCTTTTCACAAAATGAAAATAATGAATGAATGTTTTATTTAAAAATTAATGAATAATCATGAAATTATAAATATTATATATATAATATAAAAACATTATTTAAATCATAATTATAGACCATGATAGGTGGAGAAGGAAAAATTAACAACATCGCTTCATGAGGTGGTGGTCCACCGTAAACATGACCAATATGTTCATTAACCATTTAATGAAATTGTGTGTAGGTGTAGGTAAAATAATTATAATAAAAACATATATATATATATGATAATTTCTCTATTATATAATAATGGAATAAGAATAATTGAGCGGTGGATAATGAAAAGAAAGTAAAATTGCGTGTGGAAGGATGCTAAATCTTCTTTAGACAATTCCTTCTAGTTTGCACCAAAGGAAGAACTTGTATTCCTTTCATAAAAAAGTGAGGATTATAGTTTTATAGGATGGAATTTTTTAGATTATTTTTTGAAGGTTTTTTCAATATAATATTTCTATATAGTTGTGACAAAGTGAGGCGGTGAGTGACCTTTTATTGTGGAGTATGTGTGTCATTCTAGTAAATATAAAAATGGTAAAAAATATTGAGGGGTATCCCTTACATAATGTACATCATATAATTTTGCTTTTTCTATAAATTCTAGTAAATGATCTAAATATGTTCATAAAATGGAATTTGGATAGGTGTTTAGGGTATTTATCCACTTAATTTAAATTTTAACCACAACATAGACTTGTTTTTACATATATCACTGTAATTATTTTTAATTACTACCACTACTATTATTTGTAAAAAAACAAACTCAACAATACTATATGATATTAATTATTCTTATTATGAAAATTGTATCAATTTTTATAAATGGTAGCCATGTAATTAGAAGAAATTAATTTAAAATTAATATCATAGACATGTTGTGAAAGATGGTTTTTAAAGAGAAAATGTCTAAAAGATTGAAATGTTTTTATATCCAATTTAAATTTTAAATTTGTTCCAATGACATAAATTTTATTAATTGATTAATTATTTATCTTATTATATTTTAAACCCAATTTAATATATAATTGTACTATATTAATAAATTAGGAGAAAAAGTAGGTTTGAAATAGAATTCAGTGTTTTCACTATTCATAAAAAACATAACTTCTCGGGAAAAAAACCCAATGTAATTTTTGATATTAAAATTTCCAAAATATTTTATTTATAATAATCATAAAATTTAAAAATTTATATTTAAAATATATTCATCATTAAAAGGGGGTAAATTTAATTTTTATAAAAATACATCTTTCTATTCATAAAATTCGATTTATTATTATATTATGATTATCAAATATATTATGAGTATCTAAATAATGATTGAATATATAATATTTAAATTTTGTTAAAAACATTAATCAAAATTGGTTTGTTTAATTTATATAGATAAAATTGTATCTATACATAGAAAAATAGCATTCATAGAAGAGTAATTTATATATTATCCAATAGTTATTATACTCATTTATAACTAAATATTAATCAAAGGATTCATTTTATATACATGTGTTAATCATCTTTTTACAATTTAGTTAATATTATTCAAAACTTCCATTCCATCGGCTAGATGGTGACTAAAATGATATTTTAATAATAGTATTAATAATATATTGTAGTTTGGAAAAACTTATTCGTCCATGTAATGAAACCTATCGGTGGGACTTAGTAAAATGTCTAACATAAGATAAACATAGTGTTGTGTGTATCAAATGGTAATATTTTTGTTAATTCTAGTGAAATATTAACTCGGTGTTACGTATAATGCCAGCTAAACCTAGTTATTTCATAAAAAAATTCTCTATCTAGTGTTTTGGGAAATGAAATATAACAAAAAGATAAAAACATTTAAAAAAATAGTATAAATTTTACCATGTTACATATTCAATTTTAAAAAATTTCCACATTACATTCAATTTTCATCACTACTACCAAATCATAGAGAGAAATTAATTAATTTGTTTTCAAATTTTCTATTAGTTCTAGATTAATTGTATTTATATGGAAAACATTCTAAGGGTGTCACTTTATAATATTCTATATAATAGAGAAATATAACATATGAGAAAAATAGGTTTCATGGGATCCCAGGTGATAGTCGAGATAGCCTATGAAAAATCTATAAATAAAATCTCGTAATCAATCTCTATTGGTACTAGTTATCCACAATCATTGTCCAAAGAACACGGTGCACCCTTACTGGCTCGAATGAGGGCCGTTTCACATGGTAGTCTGGTTACCTACTTAGGGCCACTATACATTGTATAATCTCAACCAGTATAACTTTTTCACATAGGATTCTACCTAACTACCCAATGGTTCCCATGAAAATAAATGTAGCTGATTTATATCCAAATATATTATAAATACATATCACCTTATTTATAGAAAATATCATTGGATTTCTCACCTATGTACTCCCACCTTAAGCGCAACCCCTTTCAATGTTACACAGAAATCAAGCACAAACCTATGCACAATGCACATAACATAAATCTCACAAAAAATTTTAAAAGCAGGAGAATGCCTTAATATGGGTTGTTCATTTTAATGAATCAATTAAAAGTAAAAATAGTTCCTCATAATATTATGAAAAAATAATTCACTTCAAAACAAGGATAAAAACATATTATTAATATGAAGAACACATGTGTAATATTAGGTAATGTTTTTTTTAAGTAAAACAATTTTCAATTGACACAACCAATTTTAGATAAAAAATTTATATCACATATTAATAAAAAAACTCATTTTAGACACTCAGTAAATAAAATATTTCAAATTAAAGGCTCTAAAATAGGGATCCTCTTTCAAATATTGGATCACACGGTGACGAAAAATTCAAAACACATCTAAGAAGCCCATGGAACCAAAATAAACAATTTAAAAGACTAAAAATATCAAAAACACATATTTAATTTTAACATAACATGAATCCTTTGTCATATTAATAAAAATAGGGAGTAAAACATGAATAGAATTGAATAATAAAGTTGAATTAGTTGCAACGACATGTACCATTAAAGAGCCACCTTATATTTTAAAGAAAACTCAAGATTTCACCATTGAGGATAAGTGAAACCAATGGGAGTGGTGTTGGAGGGGCTCAACAGGTGTTGGGGTAAAATGGGGGATGAATAGGGATGATTGGGGTTAAAAATGATAATGGAAAATTCATAAAATACAACATTAAATGTAACCTAAAAGACTACATGGTTTGGATGTACGGTATTCCTAACCAGGGGCCAGCCATGTTCTGGCCTCTATCCAAAAGCGGATGAATTCGTACGGCTTCCTGGGAGAGGTCACATGGTCATGCAGCTAACTTTTGGAGGTGGAAAGTTCATCTTTATGGCCTGCATGGTTGGAAGGGATATGGTACATGGTTTTGCGCCTTGTCCTGTAGCCTTGATATACCCACTATCTAGGATTCGCGGTTTGAAAGGGTATGGTGTACATTTTCTTCTAACTATGTGTCAATCGTGTATCACCCTCTTCCTAACCTGAAAAAAACCATTACTCTAAAAACAACTCATCAAGAAACTCAGAGATAAAAAAATACATCTTGAATAAACAAGATAATTGGGTTGTGTTGGGTGATTATGTGATGGTCTATAATGTTGTCCTTAACAGTGTACCTTCACAAATATATAAATCATTTTATATGAATATGTGTATACCAAAAATTTCATGTATTTTGAGAATGTTATTTTTTCAGGGCTTATGTTCATTGACTACCTTATTATTCATGTCTTGAAAACTTTTAATCATTATTCTGTGACTCATGTTTGTGATCCTTGATATGAAAGTTATGGTTTCCAAATGATCGGCTCATCTTTTCATGAACTTATTTTCATGTTATGATTATATATTTTCTTTTTTTACCCTTAATGATCATTTTTACACACCCATTCTTATGTTTCCTTCCCACATTCCATAAATAATGGTTTTAATGTCAGATTACATGAAGGGTAGATCTTTATGGGACACATTTAATATCTAAAATAAATTAAGAAGATTTTGTTCCATTCATTCAAAGGTAGTAAACTATTATGATCTTAAGGAATGATTTTGTGAAATTTATAGACTATTCATATAAAAAGATGTAATATCAATATATGATAATCATAGGTCTCTATAATTGGTATCATAGGAAATGATTAGTTAAAATTTAGAAACAAAGGTAAAATACATTAGTGAGATACCTCAATATATGAATAAGGATATGACTGGGGATGTCTCCAAGGATATGTCCATGTATGAGTAAAATTATACGTTATTATCCTATAATTCTGTTAAAGTATATTGTGAGTGGATTCCTTGAAATATATATCTATATGGATTCTACATGTGGATTTGGATCTATAATTGATGTACCTAGGGTTAAAAACCCCAAAACATTATATTGAGCTAGAGATGGTTAAAAAATGGTGCAACACAATAGGTCTTACTACACACCTTATTTGAAACACCTACGGGATATGACTCTTATGTTCACAAAATATTTAAAAAAATCATGAAGTATTTAAATAGATTATAAATATGAATGACATTGGATAAACCCAATGTGTTATACAATAAAAAAATGCTTCATTAGTTATACATCTTATATGTTTTTTCATGATTATTTGGTTTCCCATTGTGATTATCATTAATCACACTAATCTTTTCAGTTTTTTTCAAGGGCTAGAACCAGAAGGAATAATTTTAACATTTAATTTAATGGATTATTTAGTGAATATAAGCAAAAAAATTCAACGATGATTGGAGAGAAAGATATTATGATTTTGTCTGGTCATCTACCATGATAAATGATTAACAACATAAATTTCAGTGTGATTCCTAACACAATGTATAAAAGGAATGTGTACTTTTATGAAATTCCATGTGGTAAGGGTCATAGAAAAAAGAAAACTTTGCTTCAAGAATGTCAATATAGGGGGAATAAAAACCAAAATCAATAACCCAAATGGATGGAATGTTGTCATATACATAGAAAACAAGGTTACAGGGTGACAAATTATATAGGAATTCAATATATTATATGTGGTGAACATTGTCATTAATAAACTCAATATTATAACATAATAATTAATTTCATGACAAATGATGGAATTATTACATTCCAATCATTGATTATGAGGGATACAATTATTTGTGTATTTTTATTACAGAATTTTAAATTTTGAAATATATGGATTGTTCAATATAAGTTTATCATTAAAGATTTGAATGAATATTTCGAAAGACGTTTATGACCTCAAAAAATTGATTTAATGACAAGTTGTTTTTTCATGGTTAAGGAAAAGATAACCCTTTTAATGTTCTTGATTTTGATATAATAATTTGGGGATAAATATATGACTGATTTGGATAAATTAAATTGGATAGTAATGAAAGATATGGAAATCATTAATTATCATTGGAGAAAGTGGTGTATGCTCTCATTGATTAATTTTGAAACATTTTTTGATTTAAGGAATTTCCCAGAAAATTTGTGTTTTATTTAATGAATAAGGAATCAAATATTTTTTAAATAATTTTGTATGGTAATTAAGGTTTTTACCATCTTTCAATAGAATATATAATGTGAGTGTTAAATTTTTTTGTTTGTTTCTATTAATAGCTACATCATTTTGTTTGGGTTACCAATAATAAGATCATATTGGAAATCTAATGGCCTTATTTCTAAATTTTGTATTTCAATATTTTATAAGTATTATAAGGTTAAACATTTAGGAAATGTTTTATGTTGAACTTTGGATGAGTTTTAATGACTAATGTATTGTTTAAACATATGAATATTTATGCCTAATTTGTGCTAAAAATTTTGATTTGATAACAAATTGAGACATAATGAACATCTTATCATTCCATTTTTAGATCATTTTTTTAGACATGAAAGATTCATCTCTCAGAGTATGATATGAAGTGGAAATTTATCAAGGAATAACCATAGGGTGATATTGTACTTATTAAATAGAATGAAATCATGTATGTATATCTTTTCATGAAAATTATTCAACATTTGGAAAATGGTCTTTGATTAAAAAAATTCAATTATCACCATTTTTATGATATCAATGACCTTTTTCAAGACACTATGGTTTATGGATTTTCCATCAATAACTCTTGCCTGACCATGTTCTATACCACTCTCAATCTGTATATGGGTGTTAGTTTTATCTTTTATTTTCCGGATTTCACATCCCACATATGATCTCCTGGGTGGAATCATAGTTATGAGTTACTTTGGGTAAATATTATATATTGAAATTTATTTTTTTAAAGGATTTTTTATTATTCATTTGTATAGTTTGGGTTTGAATGAAGGAATTTTTCAAATGTCAAAAAATTAAGGACTGAGATGAATTTTTCAAGTGAAATTAATTTTAACGGGGTAGAATGTAACACCCTAATATTTTGTGGGATTTTTTTAAATAAATTTAATCCTTTTGATATTTTTTGTTTTCTGTAATATTGAGTATAGCTTGTATTACACAAAACACTATGTTTATATTTTTTTTCATGAAACAACTTGTTTATCTTATGTTACAAACAATACTATGTTATTACTGTTCTACAAACAACACTAGGTTGTCTTGTGTTACACACGATTGAATTTTATTAAAACCATGATATTTTATTAATATTATTTAAATGTGACCATTATAAGAAAGTCATTAAACTAATTGTGAATATTAATATTTAATTTTTAAAAATTATGTATAATGGTTTTACATAAATGAAATAGATTGATATAAAAACACATAATTTCCTCTAAAAAGACATTATATATTTTGAAAATATTATCTTCTAAAAAAATTCTCTTATTATTTATTTTTGTAAAAAAATAAAAAAAATTAATTTATGGAACTCATGGAAAATTAATTTGTTAAAAAAGAATTCTTTTTTAAACTCAAAATTTAAAAATTTATGTTTGGTCATTTTTTTGACTTTTCTAAAAAGATTCATTTTTTTATGAATACTAAAAAAACTAAATTTTAGTTGTAAACTTTATATTCATTTCAATTATTTAGAAAGTAAAATTGAATTTTAAAATTGTTTTAAAGTATAATTAGTTCAATTATATATCTATTAATCCAATTTAGGTTAGTCTAGTCCATTTCATATTTATCTTTTATATAAAAATTTTGTAATCATTTGAAAATTTCTATTTTAAATACAAAAAGTTTTATTGTGTATGCAGTTTTAATTTTAAATTAAAATTTTCCAATTTTGTGAATTGAAGTTGGATAATGGATTAAATATTTTTAATATTAAAAATTCATATTATCTAATAAGATTAAATAATTTTTTAACACAATTATTAGTGAAAACTATTAAAATTAATTAATGTGATTAGTGTTAAAACATTGGTTTTCTAATTACATGCATTTGAATTAAAATTTATTTTACACACATAGATTATTTTCAATGAATTATATTTAATATTTAGTATTATTAGGTCAAACTTATATAATATATTTCACTTAATGATTTCTATTAATTGATAAATAACCTTGGTAAATCAAAATACACAAATTACAGTGGTAAAAAAATAAAAAGGATATAATTCAGTAAACTTAAAGACAAAGAAATAAAATTTTAAAAATGTGTTTATTTTCGTGTTGTGGAGGTCTTTATCAACAAAATCAACCTAACCTATATTATTATTCTATATTGGAGGCACATGATGTAAGGGATACCTCCCAATTGTAAATGATTTTTGCTACTTACAAAAATACCACCCTCCGAAATTATAACGGAGAACTCACCCACCCACCTCACTTAATCACACATTTAATGAAATTTATCTTGAAGTAACCATACCAAAATAATTTCATAACTTACCTTAACCCATCCTAGAATCTTTACTGTGGGCACAAATCCCACCTAGTAAGAATTTAGTGGAAAACTAAATAGAATAGTAGAAGAACAGGTAATATTCTTCAACATACATCTTTATTCTATCACTTTCTCTACCATAATAAATATTTATTATGTAATGATATATAATAAGTTAATTATCTTAAATATACTTATGTTTTATTATGTTATGTTCATGAACTACACCAATATCTAATTCCATCAAATGGGGTATGAAATCATCATTCTTGTGTATGACGAACTACCGTCTCACAGACAGAAGTCGTTTGTTTATCGATTGACACCTCTCAATAATGGTTTTAATGAAGTATTTATAGTATATATATTTGTGTGTGTGTTATATTTTTTTATTGTGATTATATGATTATTATATCACACATACCTTCATAATCTCTATTTATGGTAATACGATAACGTCATTTAGGTGCATGGAGAACTACAACCTTTCAAAGTGATGTGACTCATTCATGATTTACATGAAATGTATCAAGAATTAGTTTTATAAAAAATTGATATAAATGAAAAAAAATGACTCGGTAATGATAATATATGTCATTTAATTTTATTCATTTCAATGCAATATGAAAATAAAAAAACGTGCATGCGTAAGTACAACATATCATCTCCATGAACTATATATTTCATTTTGTAATGCTAAATTTAATGAATTAATATAAATAAATATTTTTATAAACATATATGATATTAATATTGTGGTTATAATTCTTGATATTATAGAACCATTATCACTATATGAGGACAAAAAATATAACAAATCTAAACATATATGAAAAAATATCTTATTACCCGAAACATAAAGTTAACCTAGAATTGTTAATAAACGGGTAAAAAAGGGCATAAGAAGATAATATATGGTATGATATATATGAATTTGGTTCTTTAATATATGTATAATAAACCTTAATTTATTAAACAATCAGTTTCAATGAGTACGATGGTAATCAAGACTTAAGATAAGGGATTTCTTACTCAATTTTTACTTCTATGAGACACATGCCACGTTCACCACCTATTTATTTTATGTTTTTTGTATACATACCATGAATTTAATTTATAATTATTATAATAATTAAAATTGGTATTTATATATACATTTTAGGATCTCTCATTCATGTGGTTTACTGTTATAACGTTACCAAATAGGTAAGGGATTTTTGTCTCAATTTTACTTCTTTGATAAGTATGTTATGGTTTGCACCTCCATTCATTCACAAGGTGTATATAACACCAATTGGAAATGTAATATCATGAATTTATTCATCCAAATTATATTGTAACTTTTATTTTATGTTATTATATCATGTTTATTTTTATTCAATGTTACGAAAGTGGTGAATATTTCATGTTACAATCTCATTCTTTATATTAATGTTTTATGAATAAGTCTCCAATGTTGAAATATCATGATATACCAATCAATAATTATCATGAATTTTATTCTCCTATATTTATTCATTATATATTTATGTTATGGTACTATTTTCCACTCATTATTACTTAAAACTTTTAAGAATGTGTTTTCATGAAAATATGACCTTATTTCACTCTTCAGTCGAAATGGGTTTTCCTCCAAAACCATGTTTTCTAAAAAAATAAATTTATTTATTAGTCTTATATGGGGTTTAAAATACATTTTTACTTATGTGTTTCTTTATAAAAAATGTTTTTAATGTAATATTCAAGTCATTTTCCAAGAAATAATCATTGGTATTTACCAAAAATGTGAAAGGAATATTCATTTTGATATATATGGCTTCAACAAAAAATTTTAGAATCATGAAAAACAATTACTTAAAATATTTCTTTCACATTATTCAAAGTTACATTCATTTAAAAAGGATTTCAAAAATTATTTTTTAATAAAAAAATTTACAAGTGTAAAAGATATTTTCATCATGAAATGTTTTAAATGATCAATAAAATCATTATCCATCTAAAATTTCATCCATTCATGTTTCAAAATGAATTAATTGTAATATGATGAAATGATTCCATTCATTGTATTTTTATTAGTGTATTATGATTTAATGGCATGATTTTTATGAAATCCATTTCACATCTATGGGTCATACCATGATGAAATACTTATGAAACCAGTTTCCTTTCAAGAGATACTATATGAACAAATGATTATGAAACCTATATATTTTCTATAGGTTATGATGTGATGAAATGTTTATTATTACCATTTAATTTCATGGGTTATGATATGATGATTGTTTATGATCTTCTAAAACACATAAATATGGTTTTCATTATGTGATGGGTGGGATGTATATCTCCCTCCAATGAATTGAGTAATGATTTATACAACCTGAGATAAAAAGGTCTAGAACGGGAAGTGATCATGGTTTTGATAGATAGGATTTGAATAAGGTGTGAACTCAATTTAGTAAGATAGGGATTTAATGGAGATTGAACATTATTTAGTAACACGTGGTTGGAATGGGGAGTGGACTCAGTTCATTAATATAGGTCTAGAATGGGAAGTAAACTTGGTTTATTAAGGCGTGGATTGAAAGGGGAGTGATCCCAATTCATTAAGATAGGGCTAGAACAGGGAGGGAACCCAATTCAGTGAGATAGGGATGGAATAGTGAGTGAACCCATTTTAGTAAGATAGGTCTGTAATGGGGAGTAAATTTGGTTCATTAAAATAAATTGACTACTATGATGATCTTGTAAGTTACCCTTGACTAATATGGAAATTATTTTCTATGATAATGTGTATGACACAAATTATATGTCTTATTCCAATTTTATTCTCTCATGGATCTTCTTATTTGATTATATTGTGATTCATGTCTTATGAACTATAAATCTTTATTCAAGGACTCATGTTTATGATCCTTTGTATGTAGGGTATGGTTTTCAAATCTTATGATAATGTTCCCATTACCTTATGTTCATTTTATGATTATTTATCTCCCATGTTTACCCTTCTAGATTGTTTGATCACACCCTTTATTAGGTTTCCTTTCCCCATTTCATGATGAAAGGATTTTAAGTAGGAGTTTAAAATGGGATAATCCTTACGGGAAAAATTTATGATCTTTAATTAATTGTGTATAATGTGTTCCTTGTATCCGAAGGCAAAAAACTTTTACGGCCCTAAAGCATGTGTTTATACAATTTAAATAATATTCATAAAAATGATGAAATATCCATATATTATAATCCTAGTTTTCTATAGTTTGGTCTTCCATAATAAATTAACTATCAAAAATTTATATTTATATATATTTTATATATCTAGATGAATAGTTAAATATTGGTGAAGAGTACCATATAGGTGAATAGAAACCTTGAGTGGATAGTACTCAAAACCCCTATAGGGGAAATTAATTACTCATGATGCCTAAATATTCAAAAAAAACATCTAGAATTTTATCAAATTATTTGAAATTTAATTAAATTTCTCTTAGGAAAGTGTGAAAAGTAAATTGTGAGCTAAAATTAGATTAATTGTTTTTCAATTTTTAATCAAATATATTACGTAGAATTAATTGAAAATTTAATTTTAATCTACTACATTGATTAATTTTTAATAACCATGACCATACACAAAATAATGAATTTTTAGTTTTTCTTTATTGATTGATTTATTTTTCAGAATTTGATTTTAATATTAATTAATTAATAATTGAAAATTTGTGGAAAATCCCATTAACATAATATATATATATATATAAGGTTTTTCCATCTATGAGTGATATTTAATATATGTTCCCTATATTCATAATTTCCCCTTACCATCGTGTGAGTATACTTGTGTAATGAGTTGGATAAAAAGTGATGCATATCACACTAAAAAAATAGAGAGGTACTCTGTTTGAGGTCAATACATTATATGGGGTGTTCACTAAAACTTGAGTCATATGATATTCAAGGAGTTTTACATAGGGCCTAGTTTGATCCATTATCTCTAAGTTGATTTACTATTAGAAAATCTGATAATTATTTCCTTTTTTGTTGGTTTGTTTTTATTTATGAAAATACTTTTATTTTTGTATATGAAATATTTATATATAATCATATGTGAAAATAAACAAGCATTCATAGATAAAGTGAACATCATAGGGAATTTTTTCCAGTTTAAGAATATCTAGGTTTTGAGTATGACCACATAGAATAGGAATGATATATATAAATGGTATTAATTCATTAATAACACTATAAAAACTATGAAAGGAAATATTAAGAGATGAAATTCCTTATAAAAATTTATTATGAACAAAAATATTCATTTGAGTTTCTCATAATCCATTGTTTAGGGTTCCAGTTACAACTGGGGAATTTTAATGAAGATGGTAGGTCGAATAAACTAATTTTGGTTGTAAAGAAGTATTCATAGTTATCATGTTTCAAATTTATATAAAATAATTTGAATAAATAAAAGTCATTATTTTTAGGAAATTTGACTCTACTCAACACATTAAGGATCTGAAAATTAATTCATTTGTCCAACCAAGATCATAACATGAAAATTTCCAACCAGTGTTGTAGTTATATATTTTAATCTTAGAAGTTTTATAGATCCATTCCACTAGAATACTCAAATTACATATTTTTATGAATTTTGTAGTTTTGGGATACTAGTATTTAATAAAATAGTGGGAGACATTTATATTAGTAAGTCTTTAATTTTTAGTAATCAGTAATCTAGATAAAGTACTAATACGTTAATGGTTTCTTTGGTAGAAAAATGTAAAGTATTACAACAAAAAAACATGAATAAAATGTATAAAATGAAGAAGTACAAACCAGTCTAAATTTTTAAGAGTTATATAGGGTTTTACACAAAAACTATGATATTAAAGGTTATTTTATGTCCTTGAGTCCCCAATTTCTATTAATATGCATAAGGAAGATACTGGGGTTGAAAAAAAAGCTTATTGGAGATTCATGGAAGATTTATATGATGTTTACATCATATTAATATCATCAATTATACATGGATTTTTTAAGAGACCTAAGGATTTATATTTTATATTTAATTGTCATATATATGATATTTTTCATGGATAAAGTGAATGAATGTATAATTTAGATCATGATTACACTAAAAATGTGTAAATTTAACAATTGATATATATTAAGTCATGATAATTCTATTAATGTCATTATTTAATTCTTTTCAATTATTTATTCTAAATTTGTTAACTAATGTAAAATGATTAGTAGGTAGAAACAAATTAAATATATTTTGGGTATGTTTCACTATGTAGATGATATCATAAAAAATGTTAAATATGTAGTTCATATGGTGAACAAATAAGAATGAAAACATGAAAAGGAAAATCAAAAGTGAGATTCCAAAGTCACCTTCTAAACCTCTTTATATGAAATCAAATATAAAGTACAAGAGAATAGAATATGAGGATATATCAATCACATGTGGCTTGATATTCCAATAGAATAATACTTTTACATAATGGATTAAAAAAAAGTGGATATGTTTAATTGTATAATATTCATCATTGAATGTAGAGATTTTATTTTACTTCTTAAGGGTTAGATTCCCTATTTGTGTCAAAAATTTGTATCCAAATTAAGGATCCAATAATGTGTTGAAACAACATTATACATCAATTTTTGTTCTCTACATGGACAATAAAGGTTGATTTCTATGTTAACTATGAGAAGAACATGTTTTTCGTTTCTATGTGGATTGATTTTTGTTAAACTATAATTGTATATTAAATTTTATTAAACCGCATCTCTAAGTGTTATTTAGGAAACAATTAGACAATATACATTCTAGATTAATATTTTTTTATATTTCGTACTCAATTAATGTTTGGTAACACATGAATTATCAGTAATAAATTATGAATATAAATTCAAAGACTCGGTGGCACCCAATTGTTTCCTGACAATTCATTTTTCAAGTGAAACTAATTGTATTTCTAAACACATACCCTATATTTTGTTGAGAATCATTAATGAAAAAACATACATAATATTAAATCACATACTTATCATTTTTTGTAAAAAAGGTTTCAGATATAATCTTAATCCACAAATCCTTTAGGTTGAGTGTTACTTGATACATGTAAACATTTTCATGTAGAAGTTAGTGGTAAGTTCATTTACCTCATGAGATCCCCTTAAGAAATTTATGGACTATAGGAGTGATATAAGGAGTATTCATCGTTAAAAATATGAGTTTTATCAGGACCATGATCTAAATATTATTATAATTGATCATTCTTTTATCAATAAAATATAGTGTATTTATTCCAAAAGTAAAATTTTCATTTACACATCAGAGGTATGATTTTAGTAAAATAACAAATGATGATGAGTCTTATAAGAATTCCTCGATCTCTGAAATTTAAGTTAGAGTAATTAATAAAATCTTATTTAATTAAACACATTAAATCCATGATATTATTTAAATGAGGATCGATAACATGTTTTAGATATCTTATAAATTTTTTCATGATCTTTTTAGGTAATTATTCAAAAATAACCACATTAGCCCTTATCTATGTGTTAACTATAAAAAAATGGAAATTATAAGAGATTTAATATGATAAAAATAAATTATGTTAGAAAATATATGATAATATCAAAACATTTGGTAATACTGTGTCAATAAAAATCATGCATTAGGAAAAAAATTCCATATCAAATAAATATCTCATAGACAAAATGTAACAACATGATATTTCATTTTATATTTTAGCTAAGTAAATATTCTGTTTGATATCTTGATCCACATGCAACACATAACAATAATGAAACCATGAAACTATTTTTAAAAAATATTTAATATTCTAATTAATATTATCTTTTGAATTAGTGGATCTAAAAAGGATTAACTGAATTGTGATATATATATATATTGGATATTTTAATAAGAAATGTTCTTAATAGATTTTTTGTTCAAGAATCAATGTATTTATAAACTATACATTTTTTAAATAATACTCAATATATTATTATTAAATTATGATGTTAGTGAAATGTGATATTGATTGAATAATTCTATTTTTATTTATTTTTTATAAAAATTAAGAATTACTAAAGATAGTATTTAAAAAATTACATTCTTATAAAAAAATTTGGTTATATTTTAAGATTTTAATTGAATGATATATTTTAAAAATTTAGGGTCTAAATAAAAAAAATTCCATATTTTTTAGATTTTTCATTATAATATAACCATAGAATATTATTTTCATAATTTTTTATAAAGATCAATTTTTATGTGAATAGAAAAAACATTGTTATATGAATACCACATCTTTTATCAAATTTTTGTAACTTATATGTATCTTAAATATTAATATATAAATATTCATGATCAATGTACAATCTAATATATAAAATTATACATTTTAAAATACTATTATTAATCCTCAAAACACATTTTTATCATTTTGGAACATAATTAATATTTTATTCTAATAACACATATTTTCAGCCTTTTCATATTATAAAGTCTTCACAAGTCATAATTATGTTTTTTATTCCTTTAAATGTTCTATAAATATTATATTACTTAAAAATTAATAAATTAACGACATATAAATAATATAAATTTACCAATTTATCTAAACAAAATTTTTATGCTGTAAAATACACTATCTCCAAAAAGGATATTTTTCGTTTATGTGTAGAAATTTTAAAATTTATTTTACACATGATTATAATATGTTTTTCAAAAAATTATTTTTTTATAATCACCTAGTTCAAATTATTTTCTAAGGAAAATTTAATTTTTTTTCGTAAAAATATTTTATTAGGGTAAAATTGGAGTTACTATGGTAAGCATAAAAATGGGTTTATAGGGGTTAAACTTGGGTAATTGGTTTAAATATGTTAATGTTATGTGTGATAATGTATAATTTAGGTAGGATAAAACTTATCCCCTCACTCAATACATTATTTTTCATTATTTTTTTGATTTATACTTGAATAATGTAATGAAATTATTGTAAACTAAAGTGTATTTACAAAAATATCAATCTCAATAATTATAAAATGAGAATTCCTATGTCTCTTAAATGCACTAAAAATTTTCAATTTCCTCTTGAAACTCTTATCTTTTAAATTATACTATAATCCTAATGAAATTACATAATCTTATATAAAATTAAATTATCCTAGTACCTTTTTTCGTAGGTATTATCATGAAAAACAGAAATATTTTAACATTAGCATCATTTGTTCCCCATTCTTTTCCTTTACATCTTATGTTATTGAATTTTAATTTTATGACATTTATAAAATTAAATATATTTCTGTACACTTAATTATATTATGATAAGGGATTAACTATTAACCACATTTCCCTATTTTATTTAAGAAAAACCCAACATTTGACTATATTGCAGATGACCGCCTATAAAAATCGAAGACTTATATTTTTCACCACTACCTTTTTTAGAAAATTATAATGGTAAAATTGATTAATAAATTTCATTCATATATTATAATTATTACTATAATGACATAATTATTAATCCACATTCATTCTCTCATATTATATGATTAGTTAAAATGTTAACTGTGCATTGTGTTAACTACCACCTTCATTCATCTAGAATTATTAATTTTAATAAATATAAAAATGATATTGATGGATCAGGGTTCAAAAGTATTGTATCCTAAATAAATAATGTCTTAGAAGATGAAAATAAATTTAAATTTTAATTATAACCATTAAATCATCAAAATATTATCATTATTCTTTTGTAATAATTTCATTATTCCAAAAGAAACCACATTCATAATCAAAATCATCGATTAATTTTTTATATGTTTTTGTTTGGTCTGATTTGACCCCCAACATAAAAAATATAATTAGAAATACCTTGTATGACTATGTGATCATGGAAATTAATGATATTATCTTAAACAATTAAATTATGACTTATTTTTTATAGAATGGTGACAATGATGTCGAACTCTTTAATTTAGTTACAACTATTTGTTTATTAAAAATAAATGAAACATGATCGTCACGGATTTAACTATCATGAACCATAACTAAAACACCCATAAAATGAAATTACAAATAATGAATTCTAGTACCTTTTGTTTTCTAAAAAAGATGTAATTTGGGTGAATAATGAATAGCGACACCGCTATTATGAAACAAGATAGAACAGTTAATATTACACCCAACTGATACTAAAAATAGCTAAAAATTAACACATTAATATGTTTAGAAAAAATATAAATTAGGAGTATAAATGGATATAATTATTAATAAGGTTATTAAATAAGTGATTAATATAGTCATTTTTGTTATAAATGAAGTTATAATGTGTTCGACTAAAAGGGAATTATAAGAAAGGATTTCTATCTCAATCACCTTTCACCGTGGTATGATTTGATATTATGCACAAATAATAATTTTTAAAGTGTGAATACTTCCCCCTGACATACAATATCATAAATTACTATTCAAATTGGACACAAAAATTCAATTCATTATCTTCTATGTTGTGAAAAATAGTTGATTTATTTCCTAAAATACTGGTGTTTTCATAACTTGTTCAGAATTAATGAATAATAATGTTTCTCATTGAGAATTTACTATGGTTTCTTATGGTATTCCCTAATCATTTATTTTTAGATAACTTTTTTTAAAATATTATTTAATAATGTGTTTTTAACCCCATTGAAAATGCAAAAATCTTACGAATAATTTTGATCGCCATAAATAATGGTATTTCATCTATGTCCATGTTTTCCTCTTTCAACCAATGTTTTTCTTTAATTTTTAGAATAAAAATAAAGTCTTATTTCCTATGTAATTTGTACTTATCCAGAAAACATTTCAAAATATATGGTTCTTTATTTCTCTGATTATGTGTGTTTTCACTAAAGGCATTAGAATGGTTTTCTTCAATTTCATGAAGTAAGGTTTGACATCTAGTATACACATCTTCATGATAAATATTTATATCTCTTTAAAGTCTCCATTAATGATGTTTCCTTTTGAAATAGTTTTTTTTTCAAAAATTTCAGTACACCATTAGAAAAATGACATTTGAAAATAAAATATAACATAATTTTTTATGATAATGTAAAAATTTATTTCTAAAAATACATTAAAATTTTGCAATCTGTTTTCCATTTCCATTTAAAAATGTAATTACCCTCATGAGAATTATATTTCATGATTTACCATCAAATCCATATTGCATTATTTTTCTTTTGTGGAAATAAACATATTGTATCAAATGAATCTAATTATGAATTTAACATCCCACCACCCCAAATCTCTAATTTTTGTCTTTATTGATGACTACAAATATACCTTAGGCATTACACACCATACACCATAGGATTCTGACTAGCAGTGGGTGTTTTTGAAGGTACCATTGGACTGCTGTACGCCATATATCAAAGTTTGAAATAATAAAAAAACCATAAACATCAGTGTACAGATGACTAATAAATTTCTTTTCTTTATTTAACAATATAAATTGAAGTAATACAAAAATAAAAGGACTATCTCCCATTATATGATCACATATACATAGGAAAATAAAATAAAATAAATGATAATGAAAATAAAAGTCTGGACGCCCCCCTAAAATCTATGAAAATCACTGCATATTGAACTCAAAATTTTATATGATATTCTCTAGCTTTATAATGAAATATAGAGCTTTTCCTTGACTCGAACCTAGAATAATTAAGGGTTGTTCACTTACCCATGTACTATGGATGCCCGATCAGGGTGTGAGTATAAAACTTACTATAGAACCACCAACACATTATCATACTATAATAGTAATTTAGTGATATATTTATGTGACATGTGTATATTAATAAAAAATAATTGAAAATAAAAATAATCTACCATTAAAATTTTCTTTACCCTGATATCATAATGTCTCCAATAATATAATGTGGACCGTTCCAGCCCATGTACAATGTACCATATACCTATGAATTTTTAAGTGTGTGACACCGATCGACCACACCTAAATTTTATAGTGATGGGGTGTCACTAATCCAATCATGTTGATCATGCCTCTTATACTAATTAACCATAATCTCTATAGCATAAATTTTATGTATCATAGACCTCCCTTATGAGAGCTTTCCCAGCTTGGGTATCGGACTATAAGTACCCCTTACTTGGGGAATGCCTCTAAAAATCTATATCATAATATACCGAATCAACCCAGGATCTATATATATATAATCTCCACTAATATTATCATATACATCACATAAAATAGCTTTTATATCCAAGGTAATAATCTCAAAAGTATTAAAAACCACTCATGTGGGAGTTTTCTCAACCAAAAAAAACACAGACCATCTTAATGGGTTTATTCGTAGCTATGAGTATCAAATAATAAAACATTTTCCATAGGGAGTTTCTATACATAAAACAATACCACCCAATGTAGATTTACATTTCATAGTAAATCAACCCTGATAGGGTATTCTAAAACCCAACATGAATAATAGAAGAAAACATTGTTGTTGGAATGCCTACAACCATTACCACATTCATAGGGTCTCATGCTCACATTTTTTGTATTGTTCTATGTTGACACATGATTCCAACTCTAATAGTTTCAGGTAAAAATCTATCATGGTAGTTCTATCATCGAGGCACCATCAATGGTCCAACAAGTCACATCATAATAACTGGGAACATCACTTGGGGTTTTTGGTCTCGATCAAGTATTGGATCCCCTCCTATATCACATTTGGAATCACTCTCTTCAGAAGGTTCGTAAACATAACACAACCTCAACGGTAGGCCTCATATTCTATTATCATAGGAAAGGGATCATGGCTCATATCAAATCTAATTTTATACCTTGGTAGTATACTCACCATTCTCATCTCGATGATCTAGTTGTATCAAAGGTCTCGTGATGGTTCATACGTGTCCCACTTGTGTCATTCCACATAATACATATCTTTCCACTATAAGTAGTATTGAAAAGTTTCCTACATAAGGTCAACTAAATCTTATTGGGTATAACCATACCTCAAAAGGTATCCATACATCAAATGGCACCACAATGTTACTCAAACCCCCACCCATTTTTTATTTAGGTAAAAAAAAGTGTATGAGGGAACACAATATCCCTAAATATCTTAGGAATCCCACATCTATGGATCATATTTTAGTTACATTTCTAGATAAATTAATAAACCAAATGAACAACTCAATCCACCAACTAAAATAAATAATTAATTTAATTTTGATCTCTTGAGGGGGAAATACCACCACATTAGAATATAAATAAATTCATAAATACAAAATGGTATGTTTTAGGATCACCTACCTTATTATAAATTTTTTTCTTTTAAAATTCCTCATCTCAAAAGATCACACCGAGACTCACTCAAACCCACCATGGCCTAATCAGAAACCTCCAACATGCATAAGGGGTGACCTAATGCCAATGGAACATAATTATTAGTTTTAGAATTTGTAATTAATTAACCAGTTTAATTCAATTATAAATACTCAAAAAACTCATTGAGTCGTTGTGTCGCACCAAAAACAAGTCTAACAAACCCAAAGAGTCCCACAACTATCTTTCAGTCCCAATATTATCCCATTTCCATTGTGATAAAACCACTAACACAATTAATTTACTTTAATTTTAATGGAAAAACATAAATAAATACACGAAATGATGTAAATTTTAATGTAAAATTAATGATCATATGAGTATAATGGATTGAGACTTCCTCTAGCAAGTCTGAACTGAAACCCCATCATCTTAAGTTGATTCCTCCATCCTGAGATGGAAAATTCTGTAAAACCAATCCATTTTAAAATAATAAACCAAATATAATGGAAGAGGAGGAAGATAAATATCACATGATAGAAAAATATATCCAAAATTGAAAAAATATAATCACCCAAAAACCTCATCCATGTCAATACTGGAGCGAGGAGAGAGGGGGAGTCCTCCCGACCATCATGCTAATCCAAATAGAAAATGAGTGGTTTTATCCTCTATAAACATCAAGGTGAAATTATATATTTCCCCCTATAAAGGCCACTAGGAAGTCATTACATGGCCATAAGTGACCTATTGGTGAAATTCATCCAAAAATATTTTGTATTAAGCCACAAGATTTCTAGTTTCTTACATAATCCAAGGCCACAATAACCATCTTGTCCCACTTTCAGACCCTCTCATTCCTTACAACTCATCCAAAAACACCCCTTTTATGCGTCGAAACATCTTAAATTTGACTTTAAATCCTGATTCTCAAAATTACCAATCAACTAAACTCATTAATTGAAACAATATAGGTAATATTCACAATCTTACAAAAACAAGACATTAAAAAATATCAACCATAACACTTATTTTTCCTAATAATTCCTAATGGTCACCCAATTTTACATACTGACCAATCAGGACCATCACATCATATTCAAATATCCTCATTACACCTATGAATACCAAAGACACTCTAAAAATGTAGATCCAAAAATGAAGAATATAATCTATCGAAAGAAGATCCATCACTCAATTTTATTATTGTAACAAAATGAGAGACTTCACCGACACATTTCTATCATGGAACACCTATGGTTTCCTAACCTAATCGGTTATCCTTCCTATAGTGATCCCCAAGATATGAGATAGATTTTTGAGGCCAAATTACCAACCAAAATTTGTCTCAATTTTATGGATTTTCTATGATAATATTCTTCAGGTATCCTTGTGGTATTCCAAGGGCAGTTTCTAATTCACCAGGATTGACCATACACATGAATTTTATATCGATGTTGGCTCTGGCCTTGTTGGAAATTTAAAAATGGAAACTAGTGTACCAATATTATCCTTGCATAACACATGAATGCTAAATTTTTTCATAAAAATTGACAGACTCCTAAAAATGTACATTTTTATAAAAAAAAGTATGCACCTAATGTGGTTTCTAGATCAACACCTTCAATTACATGCTAAACCAGTGGTTGGGATTCCTTTAGAAAAAATTTCAATAAATCACATGGGTTTTACCCTTCAATAGATTACTATATTTTACAATTCTAATTCCCATACTCTTAGGGAAACACCATTATCCTTGAAACAAGAACCTCAAAGCCCATACTTGAATCTTACTGAAATTCCATAGAAGAGACACCAACCATAAAAAAGGAATGTGAATTAGTTTACATACCATGAACACCAAATCACATATCATACAACAGATTCAAATAATCTTAATTTACCCCAACCCCAATGTACAAAACCACGCTCCTCTCAATATCGTACTTGAATTCACATCTAGAATACTGCTAGGAATCCAAATGAATTCGGTTCCATTTCCTCAAAAACACATAATTTCTATAATTCCCCTTTAACAACCAATTTCATGAATTACATGATACTTTATGCCTAAGGGTTGTATCACCACAAATGAGACTATAATACCCATATAGCAGTTTCCTTTTCATCGTAAATACAGAGATTAGTTTCTAACTGTTATGGCCCATGATCTATCCATTGTAAAATTTAATTTATGGGTGGGTGAAAATACTCATACCTATGTGCTAATTCCAATCTACAATTAATTTTATATTCATAGATAATAGGAATTTCATCTATGATAAAAGTGAAACCCATATTTTTACTAGGATCCACACCCCCTACCATCCACCAGTGCACTCTCTATCATATGACCTTACCTATACCACTTCTCAATTGTATCCTCATCATGTTTATCCAAAATTAATTTTGTGTCACTCCTTCCAATTCATAATCACCATCCTCTCAATTCCGAACTAGGACCAACTCAGACTGACCATAACACAACACCACAATCCAACTCCAAAGCATATACCCAAACAAAAGGGAATTTATAATTTTCATCCAACCCCTAGTCAAATTTTAAACTAGCATTCATTTCTCTCATTAGTACTTAGATAACCCTAGTTCATCATTGATTTTAAAATTTATATGGCATCACACATTAAGGTAACAAACTACATCAATTATACTTCAAAACAATAGGTGTATGCTCTAATACCACGTCATAACTAAATCACAACTCACACTCCTATGCATCAGAAATTATTAAACCAAAATCAATTCCTTAACCACCAACCATTATCCATGTATTGTATGTTCATCAATCTAACTGTTGTCTTAGACACTATCTGACACAACTCTAAAACATCAGTTTCTTCAAAATATATCACCACAATGATAAAGTGAATCAATTTTCAATACATTCAAGAACCTGAATGGTCCTTCCCTTCACAACTAGTCACAAATCCGGACACACTAACTTTATCACCTCCCCATACATAAGTACCCAAGGTGTTGTTATCATATAACCCAAATGTATAACTATACTGCTACCATATCCCTGGTAGAACCTCATGAGTATTAGTCTGATCCCACGAAAACTACCCACACCCATCTATATATAGAAACTCAGAAACATATTCCAACCACTACCATGAGTTTTCTACACTCATATAGGTCACCAAATCACCGAAGTACTTGTCTAAATCATGTGTCTTTTAGTCACCCACTTAAAATAAAAGTTAGGCCTCACGAAATATCCCTTATTAATCAGACCTTGGTATCAAACATGCCTAACCACATACTAATGGGTCACATACACTTATAATTTATTTCACCATCCAAAAACCATCATTCATATGTAATTGATTCTCACTGAGATACCACCTATGAGACTACTCCCTCAAGAACCACAACATTTTTATTCATCCCTATAATAACTAATGGAATCAACCTACATAATATTTATCAAGGGAAACATATCCCTTAGTTTTTTCAAGAAGATTTTTATTCCAATATATAGAAAAGATTCCATATATTTTGTTTCTTAATCTTTAAGTAACCAAAATGAGATAGTAACAAGCCACAAGTGTTTATGACTAAGGAATCAGGTACATATTCCAACCTACTAGAGTCATTCCACATACCCTTCACTGTGGGGGGGGGGGGTTATAACATTATCATAATATTTATCATCTCACCATATAATCCAAAAAAAATATCATTAGAATGAATTTTATAGACATATCTGTCCATCTATGTAGAATTTCCTTGAGTACATATATTTGAAAATTTTGGATGAGTATTTATTAAATATTTACAAATCCAAACATGTCATTAGTGAAAAAAATAACATAATAAGGCCCCTATATGGCATGTGAATCCTATATTTCAAGAATGATGCATGAAAAATATTTCTTCCCTCTATAGGAAATGATCAAAAATCCATAACTAACTTCTTTAAAATAGGTTGTCATCTAAAAATCCAATGAGAACATCATCAACCTCAACAACCATTCATTTCACATGAGATGAAAATCATATCAATCGTTACATAAAAAACCAGAATATTATTACAATCCATAAAAACATGGAATTCATATTGGAACATGTGTTCATGATGAACAAATCCAATATCCATCACAATCTCTAAAAAATTCCTTTATCTCTGAGAAAAAATATCCCAATGTGTAAAAAAATAATATTAGAAATTTGATATCATTTGGTAATGTACAACATACTTATACTACTGATAAGTTTCTTAACTAGTAGCCACTACTTTACATTATAATAAGCTACTCATATTCTATAGGACTCTAACTAGTAGAGGATTTATAAGGTGGTAATGTGGTAAGATTATATTCTATATATCCAAGTGAACAATAAAAAATTAACTAATAATCATATGCATCATAATACTCATGAATAATAACATGGATGAAAATTATATAAAAAATAAAATGCATCCATACCCACAAGAAAGATATATCAACCACTGCGATAATCCCATCAATATATTGGAAAAAATAAAATAAATTATAACTGAAATAAATCATAGGAAACTCTTCTATAATCCTTGAGTCTCATCTCATGTAGAATTAGAAATCCCATTTAAGATACTCTAGGTTGATCATTCAATCACATTCCTCATATTTGACTCCTTAAACCCATACACCCAAATCTCATTCCATAAAAAAATAAGCTCCCTTCAATCTTTGATAATAACTATAAATTTCCTAAAATAGCTATCCCATAATTAAAAGACAAAAATAAAATATTACATTACATATACCGTAAAGACCTATTTGCTTTAAAACATTACATAATTAGAAATCATTTAAAATCGTGTATTTCTAAATAAATTGATATTTTTTATAAAAAATAAAAAATACAAAATATATAATGAGTCATCAATATATTTAATAAATATTTCTATGCATTTATCCTTCTAAACATATAACATGTACTAATTTTCTTCATAAGTCATGGAATAGAAAAAAATAACCCCAAGAATTTTTATGTATTATATTATATAAATAAATTTATTTTATTTTATATATATAATTATATGAAACACCATGATAAGATTCAGTTACACACAACACTAGGTTATCTTGTGTCACCCATGACATTGAGTTTTAACAATAGAGTGATATATATTTTATATTATTCAAACATGACCATTATAACCTTGACACAAAAAATATATACATGAATAGTAATTACTACTTATTATATATAATGGTTTTATCTAATGAGAAAAAAATATAAAAAATAATTAATATTTGGTAAAGTCATTATATATTTTATAAATAGTATTTTCTCAAAAAACAGTTTCCTATTATGAATAAAAATATAAATAATTTTTAAAACTTTTATATATTTAATATTCTAAAATAAACTTCATTTTTTAAATCATCAAGTGAACATTATATCAGGGTAATTTTTTTAAAATTTTATGAAAAGTTCAATTTTTTGATGAATAGTAAAAAATCATAAATTTTAATTGAAAACTGATTTTTCATTTAAATTTTTTATAAACTAAAATTATATTTTAAATAAATTTTAAGAAAAATTAGTTCAATAATATATCTATTAATCCAATCTATTTCATTATAATCAATTTCATCTTGAATTTGGATGTAAAAACTGTGTAAACTTTTGAAACATTTTCCGTTGAAAATCCACATTCTTGTCACATTTATGAGATTAATTTTCATTTATATATTGTAAATTATATGAATTTAATTTCAAAAATTGGATTCAATATTGGTAATAATCATAATTTTTATTATCTTTCAAGGTAAAAAAATATTTAACTAAAATGAACAGGGAAAGCCATTAAAATTAATTACCACGATTAAAGAAAAAATGGGTTTATTGAAGTTTAAACTAAGATGATAAGGGTTAAAATGACTATATAAATTTTTTCAAATTCCTATTTTCTATCCATGTATTAATATTATTCTTATAAATTTTTAATATAATTTCATTTTTATTCTTTTCTCTATATAATGACCTTTTTATTTTGGATTTTTTTGTTAAATTTCCATGTCGGTTTCATCCCCTACTTACAAAAGGCCACCACCATCCTCCACCTCATCACAAATATAAGGATATATGTTTTAGGAAACCCCTGAAAAAAAAATACCTCCCCAAAATCTCTCTCTATGATCTATATCTTATGTTACTCCCATAAGAATCACACTAGGAAACATTATAAGTGATCTAAAGGTGGTTCATTTAATGGAAGGTAATTGTCTTTACTAAGATCCTTCTTTATTATTTCTTCTCTTCCATACATTAATTATGTTTTGACACTTATAATATAATAAAACTATTATATCCTATATACCAATATTTTATTATGTTAATTTAATAAACTATATCCATATTTGTTTCCATCAAATGGGAAATGAAACCATTGATTGTGTGTATAGAGGGTACCACCTCATGAACCAACATAATTATTTTTCCATAACCACTAATAATATTTGGGTGTAATGATTTATTTAATATATTTATAGTGTATTTTTAACATATTTTCAATTCAAAAAATGTAATATCTCAAGTACCTTTTTTTACTCTTCATTCCATGGGGGATACACTAATGTCGTACATTTGTATGGTGGACCATTTCCTCACGAATCAATGGTATTTTTTCTCTATAATAATTTATATGTAAGATAATAAATATTATCTTTATTAACATATTATATATATATATTATAATATATCTCTAAATTGTAATAATAAGTTACTCTTCTTTTATTTCATTCGTCAAAATATGGAAACAACTTTCATGCATACATATGGCCTATCATCTTCATGAAGGGTGAATTTCATCTTTCTATATATAAATTATGTGAATGAATATAAAAATATATATTTATAATTAAAATATATGTTATTAATTTCCCATTTAAAATTATGGGGATTATTTAATTATCATCAAAGTACAATAACGATAACTACTAAACCAAAACTCTCCTCAAAGAAAATAAAAAACCCATAAATATAAATTTTATAAATAAATTATTAATAAATCGGCATTGAAACATTATTACAAGATAATATAAAACATTATAATAATGTGTATAATTATAGAAAAGGTGTATAAAAAATCATTATATATTACATGGTAGGTTCCAAGGTGTGTGAAGGAAGCTGGTATTCAATTGATAAGGTATTTCTATCACACATTTTTACTTCTATGAGATTCACTCTATATTAACCATATTTTTATTTTATATGGTGTATATACATCCCATGAAATTATTATTTTATGTTTCACACGAAAATTATGGGTATTAAATATCCATTTTAGGATCTATCTTTCATGGTGATAATGATTCAAATTTTTCTGATGTGGTAATGGATTTATGTTACAATCTAAAAGTATTTCAGGATTATTTGTGATTAAGTCTACAATGTGAAAACATTATGATCTAAATATAAATAATTAACATGAAATTTTTTATCCCCTGGTTATTGATGATATTTTAAAGTAACAGTACCATATTTTACACTTTGGTACTTAATGTTATATAGAAAATCACTACAATAGAAATTAACTTTAGCAACGGTTTTTTAGTGGCGGTTTTGGGAACCGCCTATAATCCTTTTTTAAAAATGGTTTTGCGATGGTTTATAATAAACTGCCGTGAAATAATTTTTTTTACATCGCTGGCCCTTCCCCCCACCCGACCCCCCCTTCTCACCCCACGACCCCACTTCCCCAGCCCCCCGCTTCCCCCGCGACCCTGGCCCGTGCGACCCCGGCGACCCCGACGACTGTACGACCCCAGTGACCCCGGCCCCCCCACGACCCTGATGACCCAGAGACCCCAGCAACCCCGCTTCCCTCGGCCCCCCCGTGACCCTGGAAACCCCGCTTCGCCTAGTCCCCATGACACCAATGACCTATATGAACACTAAGATTTAAATTCTAGTAATTTTGCCTCAATTGTTGATTTTGAATTATCCAATAGACAAGAATACACATAAGGGATATATTTATGGTTTTGGATGTGTTTAATCAGGAGGTTTGGTGATTTAGGGTTAGTGTATTTCATTTACTTGCACTATGGTTCTTCTATCATAGAATTAGATTTCATTCCTTTTGGACATGGCATTTGTTTTTATGAAATTACTTAATTTATAACATCATGAAAATCTTGTATGGCCTAACATTTCTTTTCTTATTAAGATTTAAATATTTATGGTTCATGTAATTGTTTTTAAGAGTGTTTTATTTTTTTCCTAGATTTTGATAAAAGGGTATTATAATTTATATCTACTTTTGATTTTAAAATTAATGATATTCATGTAATTTTTTTGGGAAAATTACAACAACGATCCTTCTAAAGGATGTTAAATTTTATGGAGATGATTGACCCCTGTTTTTTTATTACAAAAATATGCATTATGTTTATTTGGTATGTTCTATAAAAAAAGGTGTGTAATTAGACTATGTTTAATCGAAACAAGATATATATGTCATATAATGATTATAAATTTTTCTTAATGGAATCTATTGATTTTTAAAAGTATTTAAAAATGTGATTTGATTAAAAGTTTCAATAGTTATAAAAATTGATTGGCATGCACATATTTACTTAAAACCATGGTTGGAATCTTAATAATTAATGTTTTCTTTGTGATATTTATACCCTCATTGTTACCTCATTGGCTATTTTATGTTGTGTGGTGACATATTATCTTATTATGAATAATTTTATAAAAATTTAATTCTTGAGATGATGTAAAAGAGAACACTTTCATGGGAGGTTATTAGAAGTTAGATAAGGTTTATTTAAATTTTAATAATATAATATATTATATTCTCATATAATTTTATTTTTTCAACTACCCCAATTATTGAATTGATGGAAAATCAACCCAGTAAAATAGAATATCTTGATTAGTTTTAAAATATTAGAGATTATGCAATTTCTAGTTCACCTAGAATGACTTCTTTCTATTGGGGGTTACCTCCCCATGGGACTAATAGGATTGGCTAGGGTTGGGTGGATTTTAGTTCAAATAGGGTTGGCTGATAAAAATTTTGGTGTCCATATGTGTGTTCAAATATCCTTCTTATTATAACCCAGTGAGTTACACATAGTTCTTGGTTCTCATTGATGATTTATTAGGGTATACCATTTTCTTCCTAGATTGAACCCATAGACCTTGCTTTTTTAATTCAGAACCATTTCTTGTGGTATGTTTATATATTTATTTAGTAATATCTTGGTGCTAATTTATGTTCATTTATTGTTTTAGTCATTTTATTGGTTTAATGTTTACTATATAAGGTGTTAATTCTACCCTTGTTAATTCTACCCTTGTTAATTCTACCCTTGTTTACTAGATTTTTTACTAAAATGGATAAATCATGTGATTTATCAATTTTAAAACTTCTATATATGAATAATATACTATAGAATTATATTTAGAATAAGTATTTTTGAATCTTTTTTATAAAATTAATTAAAAACAATTATGGTGAAATATTTCTAAGATTATTTATATCACACTTTTCATACACATTCATGTGTGTGTGTAACTTATATCTTTTCATTATAATTCCAAGATTGTGATATCTAGTTATTTATATCCTCTTGTTCCATTAATGGACATTGGAATGTTGTGACTTTTCGGGGATCACATGGAGATGTTTTGAGTTCTGAATATGGTTGGGACTTTTTTTGGGAAATTTTATTATGAGATAGTTCAACTAGGTTTATTTTTTATTTAAATTTTATTTGTTTTTTCTTTCTCTATATTCTGTCCAAACTAGATTATTTTTTATTAGTATGTATAGTCTTGGATGAAAGTAATCACTTTCATTGAATTTTTATCTTTGTATTTTTCATTATTTTTTGAAATGGATAAACTATTTATTTATAAGGAATACTTGACTATAATGAATTATGACTCTTAGTTATGGAGTTCATTAAACTTTTGATGCTTGATCTTAGATTCCATTAAACATGTGTTACTCAAGAATAACATCCCTTTACTTTGCATAAATTTCTTTTTTTGTTGAAGTGAATGTTATTGAATTCATTATAACTTATTGTAGTGGTTTGGATGAATATAATTCATCCAAGTTCTCGAATATAATTTTTAGAGAGAATTCATTATGGGATTTATTTCCACCTCTGTGATTCTAATTATCTTATTATGTTTTCATGGAGGATAGTACCAACACCCCACATTTCATCTCCAATTTACCAACATGATTATACTATGAAACTCTAAACACAAAGCCCAGACACATCAACTATTCTTCAAATACCCTAGTTTGATCCCCAAAACACATCAGCCGCCTCTTGAACGACATTTCTGATGTGTCCTCCACCTTACCCCATCAATTTTTATGCAATAACATTTTTAACTGCTTCTCTAGATGAATTATTCAAAAGGCACTCAATCCCACCCACCAATGTGCTATCATATCCCGACCATGATACCATAAAACTCATGTAATAACAAAAATGTTCAATGCCCACACCAAAGTCTGAATCTAACTCTTAGTTAAACTCCATGGTCAGATCCTCGATCGTTCCATTTAACCATTATTCTCTACTCATGAGAACTAACACATATATGATCCAAATCACCCTCAAGTCGCACCACCACTCTTTTCAATGTGAATATGCCAAAGAGAGGTAAAGGAATTCAATCCACACAAGGTTTGTAGAACCTCAAAACCTAATCTCCCAATTTATTTCATCATTCATTTCCATGAACACCACCACTTATCATGCCTCAAGACTACCATCCCTCACGTGGTTCTTTCCACTCCAAGGAACAAAAAATGAATTCATCCAAATCTAATAACCTGACCCCCCACAACCCCGCAACCCTGGCGTCCAAGTGACCCCGATGACTCTGCTTCCCCCAGCCCCCCGTGAACCCGGAAACCCGGTGACCCCGTTTCCCCCAGTCCCCCCCATGACCATGCGACCCCAGTGACCCCGGCCCCCCGCTTCCCATTATGCATTGTATACATTTTAATGGTTCCTTTATATATATTATAGGGTTTTTTGGTTATTTTTCATATTTAGGATGCATATATATTGAATGTTATTTTTCACTAGGGTTGAATGTTATCATAAGGTTTTCCCTAAACATTATTTATAATAGATTTATTCTATATTAGAGTTTTATATTAAGACTATATAGATAACATAGGTTAGGGTTATTCCAAATTAACAATGTGCTTTGGTTTTCATGGTAAAGTAGCAACCACATTGTTAGAAACTATTTCTCTTTACTAAAGAAACATTCCCTATCCCGAACACTAGAGGGTTCATATCTAACTCCGGGGCTCATCTTTATTATATTATGTTTCTGTAATCTTACATTATCATATATATGAATCTCTTTCTCTATTTACTAGTAACTATGTGTTTTAAATTTTTTTTATTATTGTGTTGGCACATTGTGATATACATTGATAAAAGCTGGATCACATTACCAAGGAACACACATCAATATGTTAAGTGTTTGAATGAGTTTTTAGATTTTTCAATTTCTAATCAATCCATTGAAGGGATAATAAGATGTCCATGTCCTAAATGTAAATTTAGAAAATGGTTGAAGTGAGATGAAGTTTATGAACATTTAATTATAAAGCAATTCCTTGTTCAATATTTGTGTTGGATTTGGAATGGAGAATCAAACGTTACAGAAATATTGAGCACTGATGTTAATCAAAATAATGAGGTCCCAAGTTCATCAAAAATGGAAAATTAAATGAAAAACCTCATAAATGATGCATTCGACACTGCAGGAAACCACTGTCAGCATAAAAACATATCAGAAAAACCAGAAGAGGGTGCTACAAATTGCAACATGACAAATGATGTTTTTGAGACTATAACACAGGAATATCAAGATTGTAACATATCATTGGATCCTCCTCTTGATTCTATAGAATCAAATGTAAAAGAAAACATCACTGAGGAAAATGTGTTTCATGATTTAGTTGATGATGGAAATCAATATCTGTATAGTGGGTGTTTGAAATATTCAAAGCCTTCATTTCTACTGAAGTTGTACCATATCAAAAGTCTATGTGGAATTACAAATAAGGAAATGTTCATGATATTGGAATTGATTCGTGATGCATTTCCTGAAAAAAAAATCCCAAAAATCTTTTTATGGTATGATAGAAGTTGTTAACAAACTTGGTCTGAATTAAACAAAAATACATGTGTGTCCCAATGATTGATTGCGTAATTGGGGAGAAGATTCAAGTACACAGAATTGCAAGAAATGTTATTCTTCTATATGGTAGTCAAAGGGTGATGTTTTAAGTATGAATGAACATTATTTCATGGAAAATAAGAAAAGGAACACACCCGAAAAGGTTTTGCGTTACTTTCATTTAAATCCTTTAATGCAAAGTTTATTCTTGTCATCGAAAACCGCTGAACACATGAAGTGTCCTTCTGTAGATAATAACAATGATGGGTTAATGAGACATCCACAAGATTCCCAATCGTGGAAGACATTTGATTCATCACATCTAGATTTCTCAGTTGATCCTAGGAATGTTTGATTGGGATTGACTGATGATGGATTTAACCCATTTGGGACTTTGAGTACCAGTTATTGCATTTGGACAGTTCTTCCATTATAATCTACCTCTGTGGATATGTATGAAACAAAAAAAATTTATCCTTTCGATGATTATTCCTGGAAAACAAATGCCTAGAAATTATATTTTTGTATACTTGCAGCCTTTGATTGATGAGTTGCAGGAGTTATAGAGCAATGGTGTTAAGACATTTGATGCTTCTTCTAAAACAATATTCAAAATGCATGATGCTTTAATATGGACTATTAGTGACTTCTCTGGGATTGGGAATTTATCTAGTTGGAACACTTACATGGGTTTGGCTTTTCCCTTTTGTAACATTGATTTTGAGCCCAAAACGCTACCTCACAGTAAAAAATGGTGCTTCTTGTGCTATAGAATATTTCTTGATATGTCTCATAGAATTTGGAGGAAAAAATCAAAATTTAATGGTTCCATTGATTGTAGAACACCTCCAAAGTTGTTAACTGGTTCTATAATATTGACACATCTTAAAAATGTTGAAACAGAATTTGGGAAGGTTTATCATTTGAATGATAGCGGAAAACAATTATGAAGTTCATTGTCAAGTTAAATCAGAACGCAACAATGGAAGAAAAAAGGTATATTCTTCAAACTTCTGTATTGGAAATTTAATTTGTTGCGGCACAATCTTGATGTGATGTATATTGAGAAGAATGTATGTGATAATTTGATTTTCACATTACATAATGAGCATGGAAAGTCGAAGGATCATCTCAATGCTCGCAAAAACTTTCAAGTAATTAATGTAAAACATGATCTCTGGCCAGATGAGAATGGAAAGTAAGCTCCGACCATTTTAGCAATGAAAAATATGGATAAAGATACATTCCTTAGAATTTTAAATAATTTGAAGGTATTTTATTGGTATTCGAGTAATATCTTGAAGTGTGTTGACTTGAATAATTGTAATTTACATGGATTGAAAAGTCATGATTCACATATTTGGTTACAATAGTTACTACCATTGGCATTGCGTAAATTATTACCTGAAAAAGTTAGTGATGTTGTACTCCAATTATGCAAATTATTTAGGAAATTATGTGGGAAATATCTACAACCATTTTATCTTGACAACATCCAGGTGAGGTTTTTATTAAACCATAGAGCAATGGAGATGGTATTTCCTCCATCGTTTTTTACTGTCATGATGCATTTAACTATGCATTTGGTTGAGGAAGCTAAATTAGGTGGCCCCATTCATTATCGATGGATATATCCAATTGAGAGGTATTTTATTTATATGTTTTTCAGTTTAGTAAACAATTTTTGGCATTTAAATAAATTCATAATATTATTATTTTATTTCATAGATATCCTGGGAATTTGAAATCATACGTGAGAAATAAAGCTCAACTAGAAGGCTCTATTGCTGAAGGCTATTTGGATGAGGAGTGTATTACCTTTTGTTCCAGATATTTGGGTGATATTGAGACAAGATTTAATCTTGTTGGATTTGTTGACGAGACATCAACCCAATCTCAAAATGCATCAGAAATCAAAAATATTTCCTGCAATTGGCCGATCAGTTGGGAGGACCTCAAATGTGACACTAAAAGAATTGTAATTATTACAGGCACATAGATATGTGCTGTTGAATAGTGAAATTGCAGATCCATTTATTGAATAGTTGAGGATACAAAAAAATAGAAAAATGAGAGGAAGAACATGAAATGAGAACGATATTATGAAATCTGTGAATAAAGATATTGTAGAATGGTTTGCACGATGTGTATGTTCATAAATATTGAAATAAATATGAATATTAGTTTTACGCATACATTTTATAAATCTATTAAATTATATTTCTTTTTTCAAATCATGAATTCTGATACTCGAGAAAACTTGTCAAATATTTTAAGTATCGTTCTAGAGGTTTTAAAACAAGTTAGAATGTTCAACACTTATAATGCGAATGACTTTAGATTTCGCACAATTAATCGAGAAGTGGGTTTGAAAACACAGAATAATGGTATATTTACATTTTCTGAAGTGTGATACTATGGAAAACTACATGATATTATTTAATTAAAATACCATGGAAATTAATTTGTTGTTTTATTCAAAGTCAAATGGGTCAATATTATTAGAGGTGTTAAAATAGATTCCTTGCAATTTACATCTGTGAAATTCTCTCTCTTGATAGATGTTGGTGATCATAAACTGCATGATCCATATATCTTTGCATCGCAAGAAAAAATGGTATATTTTGTGAATGATGATATTTATGAAGGGTGGAGTGTAGTTTATCATGTAATACAAAGATTTTTGTATGATATGGGTGATGAAGTGGAAGATTTGACCTCTGAAATTGAATTTAATCAACAACAAGAAGCAGAATTATTTGTCCATCATGATATTGAAAGTATTAGTCTAGCAAGGTTGAATGAAGTGGACGAAACAATGGAGCAGTAAACTGACATGATTGAAGGGGAAAATGATTGTATGTACAATTATTTATTCATTCAGGAACCAGTTGTTTCATTTCTGCAGTCATTCATTATCACTGTAATATATATTTTTTGTTTATTAGTACCGGGCATCCATTATCATTTTTTAATTTTTTTCTGCATAATTTTTTTGAAATATATATTATGAACTTAATTTTATTTGATTAAATAACAGGAATGCTAATGAGGAAGTGTTACACTATTTCATCTAGTTCTGCGATAGATGACGATCCATCTGGCTCCCTCCCCACGGCATCTGAGGCACCAGCTGCCTACACCCCTGCACCATCTCCCCCTGCACCATCTCTCACACCATATATGGATGTCCCATTAGAGTCGGAGTCGTCGACTCCCCCTTCAAGAGCCTCAGTAGTGGGGCAGCGACATGCCCCTTCCATTTCATCCTGGACATACTGGAGTGTCACTGTCATAAGTACAAATTTTAATTAAATAAATTTATTTCATTTTATTTATACTAATTGTTTGCTCATTGAAGATGAAAAAAATGCAACCGTGGAGAAAAACATAAAAAGTTCATATTTTTGGAATATGAATGGTGAGAAGATAGTCGTTCTATTTGATTCTTATGGGGTCCCTATGGATGATGTCACGGGGTTACTTGGCCAGATTCTATGCCAGCTGGCAACATAGCCCATTTCCCTTCCTATTTCTTATGATGATTGGAGACATATGCCTCCAATCTGAAAAAAAAAGTTCTTGATTCCCAAATAAAGGTAATTTTATTACATTATGGTTTAATTGATTGTCATGTTACTAATATGTTCAAAATTAATTTCTGTATACATATGTTCTTCCACTTTATAGTTACTGATCTGATAGCATGGAATTGGACGTTGAAAAATCTTGATAAGAAATGGAAATATTTCAAATGAAGAATATTGTGTGATTTAAACGATACTTCGAGGACCGTGAAAAAAATGTATGAGAAGCTACCCAGTGGGGTACCAAAAGAACAGTGGAATGTTTTTATTAACAAACATCATGATGAGAAGCTGATGGTATTGAAATATATATTATTATATTATCCTCATTTTAAATTTATACATGTATATGAAGAGGATATGACATTGAATACATTACTATTTAATTTCATTTTATTAATTTCAGGATCTCTCAAGACAGAATGCATCAAACCGAGCTAAGTAAGTCACCCCTCACACTACGGTCTCAAAAAACTTTTCTTAAAGCCGAATGACATTGGTAATATTGTAATTAGTTTAAATATTTATAAGACAATATTATATATTTAATATATTGAATTTTTTATTTATATTTTTAAAATGAAGTCACAGAGATTAGGGCACGAAGCATCCAGAACTGAACTGTGGTAGGATGTTCACAAAAAAATCAGATGGAAGTTTTGTTAATGAGTCTGCCAAAGAAGTTGGGGTATGATGTAAATTTTTTATTATAATAACTTATTATCAGTTTTTTGCTGTGTTAATATATATTGATATTTTATTTATAGGTAAAAATTAAATATCTTTGGGATGCCAATCCTAGTCAGTCCTACTCAGTCTCCCAGGATGACCCGGTTGCTAAAGTCCTTGGGAAGGAGCATCCGGGTAGAGTGCACGGGATGGGTTTTGGACCCGTACCAACTAAGGTATTTGGCATGCCACCAGGGATTCCAGCTTCATCTACTCCTGTTTATAGTCAGTCCATACCTGAAGATTCTCATAGGGAGATTGCCTCTCTGCGAACCATAGTTTAAAACCAGGGGGTTCAGATATCCTCTTTACAGAAAGTGATGACTGATATACATCAACAGATGAGCAGATATGCCCTTGGTGGTAGTGCATTGACTGGTGGTATGTAGGTAAATCACAAAAAATCAAAATCATTTAGATTGAAAATATTAATTTGTTTTAAGTTTTAATATAAATATGAAACAATATTTAATTTTCTGTATAATGTTCTTACAGGTGACAGGATAAAGTAGAGATAGAGGTGGAGAGGGTGACGATGCATCATCGGATCATGAGTAGTTATATTTTTGATGTTTTGAACAAATACTGGAATAGTTGGTTCGTATATGTAACATGTGTGGCACATATTTTCCACCAAACATTTTCGTGTCCTAACATTTCCTTGATTTCTCATGTTTCCTTTTATGCATTTTATTGATTTATAATGTTTCCTTTTATGTATTGATTTCTCAAGTGTGGTATACATCATTACATTGAGGCCTGTTTCTGAATTGATAGTCGAGATTTTGGATGACTAGAAGTTAAACCCATTTTTGATGTGTTGAACAAATTAGGTCATTTCATAGTGATCAAGGGGATAATATTGTGGACACTTTGGTGAGGCAGAATGTATAGATAGTGAATCATCATGTGTTATTAATGGTTATCATATTCTGTTCATGATTATAAAATGTGGTCATACCCCATATAAAACCTAGGTTCCTCTTAATGGGGGATGGTATTAAACCGTATAAAACCGAGATACATTGTACGATGTGTATTGGATGATCTAAAAGTCTTACACTATATAAAATTCGGATTCCTCTTATGATAATTATGATATGTTCAAAAACATTACCTCATATAAAACATTGAAGCATCACATTATGTGTGATGAATAAAATAATTTTCTTCAAAACATGACATTAAAATTTTCATCATGGTCTCAGTTGTATGATCTTACACTGTGTGAAATCATGTTCAGGATTTTGTCATGGGTTGAAGGGCCTATTTTATCATATAACCCCAAGTTTTAATCACCCGAAAAACATTCTTGATTCCCCCACTTCACTAATTTATACTATAACAGTTTATATAAAGAGATCCATATTCCAAGCATTATGACAATAAAATATGCTCATACATCCATCTCATGGGTTTTTTCATCCCTAGAGTTTCAGCAAACATCTATTTCCACAACATTCTAGAACTATGGGTGGATTGATTCCCATTTCCATGGGATACGTATTAATGCATATATCTTCTATCATTGAGCCTAGATGATGATTCACCAAATAATAATCCAAAAATAAGGTGTCATTTCCTCAAAACACTCATATGAGACACTTTTTTAGCAATAATTTCCTTTCATTTATGTTGACACATTAGTGGGCCAAGATGCTCTCATTTCCTGATATGAGGAAGTAAATAATGGGTATATAGATGCAAAAGACCTTCTAAAATCCTTATAAGATGAATTTAAACTTTATCATTACCCCGTGTAAAATATATTTACCTAATAATGATAGATAATTTAACCCCATATAAAATTGATATGTCTCTTAAAGAGAGATAATTTATCCTCTAATAAATTCTTGATGCCTAATATTCTAATATGTAATTATTCAATATCATCATCCAAGAAGGTACACCCTTCTGGCGTTGGTATCCTATGACACCGTGAATCATAAAAACATGTGGATCGATTCCAATAATTTCAATAGAAGTTGTTACATATAAATATTTTATCGAGGGAACAACCCTATCAATGACTCATTATAGGTTTCTCCCATTCTTATCTACATTGGTCAAAGCTTGGAGACCTTTAACTCAAATGTATTCCTATATTTAGAGCTCTAGGAATTTAAACTAGTTGTATTTAAAGTTCATGGTGTATGATTTTAAACATCAACGCCTAATGTCCTCAGCAAACAATGTTAATTAACAACCATACCCTATGAAATGAAATAAGGATGCCTCATCTGATAAGTGTGGGATGATTATAAAAATAATTACCACATATAAAACTGAGATTCCTCATATGATAAGTATGAAATGAACCACACATTACGTGTATAAAACATGTATTTCTCCGAATATGAGATGATATGATATCCTTGCTAGAGATGAAATCACTCCACTGATAATAGTCTCTTACCATGTTACGCATCAAAACTATGTTTTTCTTGATGACCATTATGAGGAGACACATATTGATGCATGTATATTTCATCTCAGTCCCATCCCTACCAGCAACTCATCATGGGGATGATTCCCTCAGGGCCAAGCTTGAATCTTCTCAACCCACATGTCTAAATAGAACATTTGAGAACATGAGGAAATATATACCATGGAACCTAATATTCTATATGGTAAATCCCCACATACACATGTGCGGTTCACACATTCTACTATTTGGATAATCCACACTCTACCAATCTGAAAAGGATCTCGAATGAAATGATTCAAGGACATAGTGTCTTGCATAACATCATAGGCTCATTCAATGAAGTAAATTTACTGATAAAAAAGATGATCTCATGCTTTGACCTCCATAAATAGTATATCATGGTATTTTTCATCCTATCCTCAACAAGCTTAGGTCTCTTATGTTTCAAACATTGTCAATAATAATTCTATTTCTGTCGATTACTCCCATTTCACTCCCCAGTTCTCAAAAGTTGTAATTGTCATCGTGATATTTTTCAGGTCACTTATTCCCCTCATTGGGTTCACCCCTATAATGAATTCTAACTATATAAATATCATTGATTCATGAATTAGTCATGGATTAATAGGGCTTAGGGGTTGGTAAGAAGTCCACCTTAAGCATGGTTGAGTTTCATGATTACCACCTGGTTTGAATTCTATAACCTTTAATGAGTATTCCATGTCCATGAATCATTAATCTAAACTACTTTTAAATCAACCTTAGAATGTGTTGTGTGGTTTTGTACCCATTCTCAATCAATTCAGGTCATGTTTTTTACTCCTCACTACACATATCCATTTGTAATGTTCCATAATATTTTCCAAGCATCACGACCAAAATTTTTTTACTAGTTGACTCAATTCTTTTTTAAATTTTGTGTGCATTAATCTGCCAGGCTATTGATATTTCTGGTTTGATTTTTTTTTCAGGTCAGTGGTGTAGTGGAAGCAGAATTTTTTTTTCTAGTCAGCTTTTGATGGTGGTTTTAACCACCATCAAAAGTATACAGGTTAGACATTATCGGCGGTTAAAACCGCTGCAAAACCTAAGTGTTTTTTATGTTTAGCAGTGGTTTTAAACGCCACTATAGAGTCACATCACCCACGTTCATTCTGCGGTGGTTATTATGACTTTAGAGGCGGTTTTACAGCCACTAGATTTTATTTTATTCATGGCTGTTATAACCGTTGTGAATAAAATAAAATCCAAGGCTCGTAAAAACCGCCTCTAAAATCAGAAAAACCACCGCGAAATGAGGCAGCTATGACGCTTCCCTTAAACCACCTCTAAATGGAATTAACCACCGATAATAGATTGCTGATGCCAAATTTAGCAGTGGTTTCTGTAAACCGCCTCCAAACCATGTAGCGGTGGTTTAAACCGCCTCTAAATGGCATTTTTCTTGTATTGAATGTTTTTAGGAAATATCACCTTTATTTATCTCTTTGTTCGAATACCATTTTTCTTCTAAAACAATGTTTTATAAATATTATTTAAACAATGTTTTTAAAATTCATAAAATTATTTATAAAATAAATTTTTTCCCATGCTTGAATTTTTAATAAATATTTTTAATATAATCATAATGTCTTTTACAAACAATGCCCATTTGGATTTTATCATAAATTTTAAAGAAGTCATTTTTTATCACGTACAACATGTATGAAATTTTCTAATTTTATTACCTTAAAAATATTTAAAACATGTTTTATAATTTTTTACTGTTGTTTTAAATAAAAATGATTTTGAAAACATCTTATGTTTTAAATATATTTTTTTTCAAAGGAATGCTATTTTCCTTAATAAATTTTCCAACCGACTCTTCAAAATCATTTTCCATCCAAGATGACATACTTTTATGTTACTTATTATTTACTAACGATATGATCCAAGGATGCTATTATTATTATTTATCTTGATGGTTTATGTGTATGATGGGATTATGTTTATGAATCCTATTTCTCTTCCCCTTGATATACCATGAATGAATTCTTATGAACCCAGATTCTTTTTCCCATGGTTTAAGTTATAATAAAATGATTATAAAACCAATCTAATTCCAATAGATTATGATGTGATGAATTGTTTATGAAAACCATTTAATTTCTTGGTTTATGATATGATGAATGTTTTATGATCTTGTTGCAAAAAAAATAATTTTTTCCATTATGTTATTGGTTGGACCTATATCTCCCTCCATTGCATTGGGTACCAATTTATATTACATAAAATATATATGATTAGAATGTGTAGTGAAACCTGTTCAAAAAAGGGACTTTGACTTATATTATGGTGTTTGAGTAAACCTTGAATACTATTATGGTCTGGTGGGTGATCCCTTTACACTATGATTTCTTGGGTAGTGATCCTTCACTACTATGGAAATGATTTTATATGATTATGTGTATTTCACAAATCATTGACTTATGCTAATGATATTCTATCAAGGATCATGCTCTTTTATTCTCTAATTATTCATGTCTTCGAAATTTAAAATATTTATTCCATGACATAATATTATGATCTTTGATATTAATGTTCTAGATTTCAGAGCTTATGATCATCTTCTCATACCCTTATGTTCATGTAATGCTTAAAAATATCCCTTATTTACCCATACTGGGCATTTGATCTCATCCTTTCTAATGTTTTCTTTCCTCGTGTTATGGAGAAATTTTTTAATTAGTGTATATCTATGAATAGTTCTAATGGGGATGATCTTTATGTGAGATATTGAATATCTTCCTCCAAATTATACTATTGTGTTCCTAGTCACCAAATACACTTAACCATTATGATCCTTTAATGTCTGTTTGATTTTTGTATTGAATATTCATCTAAAAACATGTAATATATATATATACATATAATTACTAAGTAGATATAGTTGTTATTATATGATAGCTTCAGTTAACCATCAGAAATTAGGATGAAAAAACGTTAGTGAGATACCTAGGAAAACTTCTAAGTACACTTATAGGGATAAATCTATGGATAATTTAAGGATGATAAAATGTATTTATAAATTCCATGGAATTTTATTAAATGATATAGGGAGTGGATTTCATGGAATTACGTCCAAGTATGGATGCTATAGGTGGATTAGTCTTTGTAACATTCTAAGTAAGTAATGAATAATAGATATTTTCATCTATGTCTATTTATGAATTAGATAGTGTTTTAGAGGCTTAAAATGAGAATAAATCCAATCTTAAGCATGGAATACACTAATATTTTTAAAAGATTGTTTTACTGCCTTTTGATGGAAAACCATTTTTAAATCAAAATTTTGACAATTTTATAATATCTATTTCTCAAAATAAACATATTCTTTATTATTGGGACATTGAAATTTACATTGGATAAATTTTTGTTATTTTTCTGACAATGATCATTTTTTAATGAATAGTGAAAAATACTGCATTTTACATCAAAATTTCTTTTTCTTCTAATTTTATTACATGGTTATATTATCTTTTTAATTGGACTTAAAGTGTAATCTTAATATATTTTTACAATTTAATCCAATGGTGGTCATTAGTATTAATTTTACATTGGAATTGGGAATAAACTAATGCCAAAATTTTCATTGATATTGTTTCAAAAAAACAAGCTATTTGTTTTGACAACGGGAATTATTTTTTTAAATAAATTATTGCAATTTCTGTATTTGGAATTTGGTAAAATGTATTACATAATTGGAATCATAAGGACCAAATTATGTAATCAAGACTCTTTTGTTTTTTGACATTATGAATAGTAATGACGGTAATTATCTTTAATTATCTTGATTAATGAGTAATCAGATAGTTATGGATAATAAAATAATATCATAATATTAAAATGACACCAACATGTGTCCTAATGCTACTGGTTGTCTCATGGCCGACAATGGGATGCCTTTTTCCAAACTTGGGGACCCCATGGAATCACTTTTGTGTGAAATTGAATTTTTATTTTTTTTGTTAAAGAAAGATAAATATAACAAAGAATGTATCACCTGAGTAAAAAAAATTTAATTTTGTCAAAATATATGATATTTTGGACTATAAATATTAATTGGAAAGCTAAAAATATTTCCTACATCATTGCATTTTTTCATAATTTTTAGACATTAAATAAATAAAATTATTTATTACATCATGATGACGTAGCGATTACCTCATTATATAAAGATTTAAATAAAATAAAACGATAATGTAAAATCTAAGGCCTATACTTGTCAAAGACCTGTTGGATGAGTATATTTCGAACCCTGATCACCTTATCCTCGAAATACATCAATGTGGGACCTTTAAAATCTGAAACTCATTTGAAATTAAAGTAACATTTTGTAACGTTCCAAGAGTGCCCCTCCTCTCCTCTTATAAAAGGCCCACACCTCTACTTCCTTACCCACACCTCTCAATCCTTTGGCTCGGCCAACCCCTGCTCATTTTGTCTCTCCACATCCCTATATTACTCTTAGAAGCCTCACTTTGGGCAGAAGTCTTCCCAAGAAATCTTTTAAGCTCAAATCAAAAAGAGTTACCTGATTTAAAGGTAGTGTCTTCTCTTTTGTTTTATGTTTTATTTTGCTACTCCAACCCCCTAAACTCTTTTTATTCATTTCTTTTGTAAAAAATAAAGTATCTTAAATATACTAGTATGTTGTTATATGAATTATTCGAGCTACACTTACACACACCTACATCTAATGGTTAAAGAACATATTGTTTCTGTTGATGGCAAATTTCTGCCTCATGAAACTATGATTGTTCAATATTCTTCTAACACCTTAAAAGGTGGCCATTAAGATGTAACTATATTTATATGTGATATATAATCATTTTATGTTTTCCTTAACCTTTTGTATTTTTCATTTATGGCATACCTTTATGGCTTTTATTATGGGTATTCGCGATATCTTCATTATAGGAAGTGCGGACTACCGCCCCCTCAAAGTGATTTGATTCCTTAATTCCATATGTGGTACGTATAAAGGATAGATTTAATAATATTATATATTATACCATATTGTAATTATAATACTATTATGTATCATTATTTTTTAATTCCATTAAATTATGAGATATAAATGAAATTAGCGTTCATGCGTACGTACAGCTTACCGTCTCCATGAACAGTGCATTTCATTTCTTATCCCCAAATGTAATGTACTATTATAAGTACATATATATAATGGATATATATGATTTATGTTACATCTAAATTATTAATATAATTCTGGAATTAAAATATACATTTCTCTAATTTAGTTTTAATTCCATTAATATGACATAGAAATGAATGTAGCGTTCATGCGTACGTACGGCTTACCGTCTCCATGAACGGTGCATTTCATTTCTTGCCTCTAAATGATTAAGTAATATTATAAATTCATGTATATACTGGATATATATGATATATATGGAATCTAAATCATGAATATCATTCTTGAGATAATGGATATTTTCTACGTGAACAACTGATAAATATAAGAAGTTCATTTTTGACTCAAGTACCAATGATCGTTAAAACGACCGTTATAAACGTAAATAATAACATAGTGTTCATGACTTGGTAATAAATGATATAAAAGGAATTATGAACTTGAAAAAGGTTCTTAAGAAAGTATATATTAACTCAAGTTTATTATTCAGGAGATTAAATAACGATCAAGTCAAGTCGGATACGAGGTAAGGGACTTCGTCTCAATCTCCATTCATTGAGGCATATTTTGTTTTATACACAACTTTATTTTATATGGTGTATAAACCCTGTTGAATTTTATGCTTATTCAAAAGGAATCTTTTTTTATACAATGCGTTTACTAAATGACAAAAGGAATGTTTTTTTTCGTACGTATGCGGCGACAACGACTTCTCCGCCGCCGTGACCATTATTTTAGTTTCGGCTTCCTCTACAAGCCATAACTTTTTTAAAAGAAAAATAAATACCACGTTTTAATTTTCTTTTATTTTGGTATTGAAAATGGTTTTCATAATGTTTTTATTATATCAATGTGTTTTATTGATATCTTGTTATTGAAATGTGGAAATGTTATGTTTCTTATATGTATGTTTTATGTGATACGATTATGTTATTGTTCTTGGGCATTATTATGAAGATGGGTGGTTCCGTGATAAAATAAGGGTGGGTGAGTCCGATATAGCTCTCCAATGCATTGGGTAATGTGGAGGAGATAAACTTTAAGGTTTCTCCGAAGAGATTTTGGGAATATACTGTGATGGGTATTCCAAACGTAACCAAGAGGGTTACTCCCTATGTAAGAATGTTATGAATGCCTCAAGTTACCTTTATGTCTTATGATTTCTATGATTTATTCATGATTTGATGAGTTATGTTAAAGTGCTTATGTTTTATGAGTAAATTATTATTTCATTGATTCTTATGTATACATGTACTCATGTTTCCTTTCCATATTTTCATATCCCTTATTGAGCTTTTTATGCTCATCCTATGTTTTTGAAATGATTTTCAAAGGTCAAGGGAAAGGTACATGATGTGATGATAGTGTCAAGGAAGCATCAATAAAGAATCCATGTTTTATATTAAATATTTTTCCATTGATGGGAAAAATGAATACTATCTTTTATGTAACCACTTTGTTTAAATGTGGAATGTAATGAAAGTTTTATGATCTAATTATCTAAAACTCTAAACCTGAAAAGATCATCAATGTGTAATCTTGTAATAACTCAAGATTAAGTAACGTATAAGGTTGGGGCCTTATAGTCTTGGTCCCATAGGTATATTCTTTGTAAATTCAAAAACTCTTTAAGAACCATCATGAAAAATTTAAATTGATTATGTCTGTGAATGTTCTAGGATAAACCTATTGTGTCATTAAACAAATAGAACATGCCATGATTTAGACATCCATTAACTTATTTTATTAACCTTTTGGTCCCCCAATATGATTATTTTTTCTTATAATAATATTTTTGGTTTTATTCATTAGAAGGAACCCAAAGGAATGGTGATAATGATGAATGTAAAGGAAAATAAAATGAATATCCTTTTTAAAATCCATGAAATATGGTATTTGGACAAACAAATATCATTTTCATTCCCATATACATTTATCAATATCTAAATCATGATGGAATTAAATATGAATGATAGAAGGAACAACATTATTTTATGTCTTTTATGAGGAAATGTATTCCTTCTTTCAGTGGGTCTTTTGATCCACTTGAAGATGAAAATGGATCTTCAAAACTTAAAATATATTTTATTTTATTTAATGTTATGAAAATTAAAAATTCATTTTGGTTATCTACAATTGGGAAGGTGATGTGGATCGATGGTGGAATCTTATCCCGAATATGATCTAACATGATGAAACTAACTCCATTGTATGTGAAGAGTTAATAAATAAAATTTAGTAATTAAATTTCTTATATTCATCATAAAAATATATAGAAAGAGTTTATTGAGCTAAATAAAATGGGTTATGTCTCTATTTATACCTTAGAAAAAAAATTTATAACACCTATGAGGTATGATTAAGGAATTATCATCCACCCTGAAAGTAAGTTTGATCAATTATTCAATGGATTAAAAAATTATTGGAGTGGATTTAGCTATAAGAGACATTAATAACTATGAATATATTTTTCATTGTGATATCAATATATAAATGAAGGTTGGATTTTTGTATCAAACTCATGGTTTTGATAATAGGATGAAAATGGAATTCAAATATAAATAAAAAATCAATTGAGAGAAGAAAATGAGATTTTCTTTATGCTCAATGTGTTCAAAGAAATGGGGTTGATAATTTCATATGGGAACTACTAAATGTATTATCTATGGAAGGTAAGACCATTAAAAAAATTATTTTTGAATCGATAAGAAAATAGTTATCAAATGATGCGACTAGAGATAAGTCTACAAAAAATTTCCCACCCACACTCTAGTATTTAAAATGCAATGAGTAAGGGTATTATGATCATCAGTGCCCGAATATAAAGGTTAATGATGTTGAATAACATTAGTAACCTATTATACCAATATAAAAAAGGAAATCCCATGTGATCACTATTTTTGACAATGGGTGAGATAACTATTCTTTTAAATGTAAAATTACCATCAACTCTAAGAAAAATAATGTATTATTTGAATATTGATCAACCCATTCATTATTATCATCATAATTTTTAAGGGTCAAATTATTACACCAAATGAGTAGATATATAATTATATTTGAAAACCCCTACTGATGTTTTGATTGCATATAAATTATGTGATTCCTATCTAGTTGAAATTGGTTCAAATGTGCTTCCCTCAAATATTATAATTCATCCTCTAGATTAATTTTATGTTATCATATGCATGGATTGGATTTCTTTATATAAATCCAAGATTAATTATTGAGGAAGGGAATCTACATTTTATATTCTAATAGAATATTCTAGAATATCATTGTGATGTTAAGTATAAATATCCAATGGAGATAGCATCCATTGTATGGGTATTAACTCCCATTCAGAAGTGGTGTTTATATAAAGTGGATGGGGAGAACTTCAAAATTATGATCAACCTATTGTGAAGTAATTTGTTTATGTCATTCCAGAAGAGTTTTATAGACTTCCACTAAAAATAAAAGTTGTCTTCTCAATAGAAACCATACCTATATCCACACCAGTTTTATATAATTCCAATATAATAGCATCTATTTATTTTCATAAATTCAAGAATTAACTCAAATAAACCCAATATAACGGATTCATTTAGCCATGTGTGTTATCTTGTGGTTCATCAGTTCTTTTTATAAATAATTAATATAGATCAATGAAAATATTCATAGAATATTGTGAGATGAACAATATCATAACCAATAATAAATATCATCTTCTCCATATTGATGACTAGTTTGATCATGCACATGGAGATATAATAATTTCCATGATCGACCTTCATTCTAGATATCATCAATTGAGAGTAATAATGGATAATAGTCCCAATAAATAATTCCATAAAATGTATAAGCACTCTGAATGTATAGTGATTTCATTCTGTCTTACTAATTACCCTATTATCCTCATAAATTTAAAGAATAGAGTCCTTATTGATTACATTGATCACTTTACATAAGTATTTATATATGTTATTATTATCTATTAAAATAAAATGAAAAAGAATTAATATCACTTGATAATTATACAAAATATCCTATGGCATAATAAAATATTTGAAAAAATTACAATGTGTTAATTTTAGGTGAAAAGGATTCTTTTTTTGAAAATATAATTAAAAATAGGATAGATCAGTAGATCCATCAAAAACAGAGATTATTAAATATTGGCCCAAACCAAACATAGTGAAAAGGATATATAGTTTTCTAGATTTCTCTTGATATTATCTATTTCTTATGGATATTTTCTCAGGAATATCAAATCCACTCTTTATGTTAACATTGAAAGGTTACATGTTCCTCTAGATAGATGAATATTATGAAAATATCAAGTAATAGAAGATATAATTTATTATCACACATATTCTCACATTTTACAGTAGTGGAGAAGGGTTTATAATATATATTGATGTTTCTATGAAGTGATTGTAATATGTTCTTATGATAAATGATATGTTTCTAGCTTATGCCTCATGAAAATTGATTATTTATGAGAAAATTTTCCCAAATAATGATTTGGAGTTAATTTTAGTAATATTTCCATTAAGTATGTGGAGAAATTATTTTTATGGAGAAAAGTTTCATATATGTATTGATCACAAAATATTGAATTACATATTCATTAAAAATGAGATGAAAATGTGCTAGAGAAGATCGTTGTCGTTGATTAATGATTATCTCTACTCTATATATTTTTACCTTGTGAATGAAAAAAAGGTGTCCAATTCTTTGATTTGAATGGATCATGATATCATATCCATAATAGGATAAAAAATATCCAATTCTTCTATATTTATGAAGGATGGATCTGGAAATTTAAAAGGACAAGGAGAAATATTATGTTTCACAATCTAATGTTTAACTATTTATCCTAATGAATACTAATGATGCAAAAAAGGAATATCTAGAGATAAAAAATAAAATTAGAAATATACTTGAGTTTAAACTTGGCTTTGATGGAATTACATGTTTGGGGGGTCATGTATGTGTTCTGTCAATACTATTTGTGAAGTTGAAGATTTCAAAGGAAGCTCATAGTTCATCATTATCTATATATCCTTTGTTTTTTAATTTATATAGATATTTTAAATAATAATTTGTTTGGGATGGAAAGAAGAGATAAATCATAGAGTTTTTATACTAGTACTTGATATATCCAAAAGGTGAGGCTAAGAGAAAAAAATTCTATGTGAATTTTACATCCATTACCCATACCAAAATGGATATTGGAAAAAATAACCATGGTTTTTGTCATTAGTATCCAAATAATATCTAAATGAATTAATGTTATATGGGATGTAGTTGATCACATATCTATTTTAGCACACATTATCACTATCATATAAAAATTATCCCTTGATAATAATCATTAGAAATACATTAATGAAGTGGTAAGGTTTCGTAGAGTACCATATTTCATTATTTCTAATCAGGGTCAAAGGATTACCACAGGTTTTGGATAAGTCTTCAACGTGATCTTGATATAGAGTTGAGTTTCATCCCTGCATGTCATCCTCTGACATATAGTCATTCTGAGGGAAAAAATAAATCCCCAAATGATATGTTGAGTTTTTATTCTTTGGATTTCAGAGGTGTTTGGAACCAACACCTCTATCTAGTTTATTTTTCTTATAAAAAATCATTCAATCAAAAAATATTTTGGATCCTTATGAATCCCTCCATGGATTATGTTTATAGCTACAACATTATGGAATTAATATGGAGAAAGAAAACAATTGGGACTCGAGACAGCTATTGAAATGTAAGATAATGATAAATCCATTCAACAACAACTTAAGAAAGATCAGAGGTGAAAACATTTATAACCATCACTATAATTATATATAATTTTATTTCTTTTGGTATGGTTATCCTAATAATTTCTTCATGGAAAAAGGTCATGAGATTCTAGAATAAAGGGAAATTAACCTCTATGTATATCAGTCCCTTTGAAATTATAGATCATAACCAGATTGTATTCTATTAGTTAGTGATTTATCCATACATCTCTCAAGTCCATGATTTCTTTCATGAGTATATCATGTTTAATTTCATACCTAACCCTTAAAATTTACTAAAAAACATAGTTCATACCACTGGAAAATATCTTTCCTATAAACAACAAGCTATAGAGATTTTAGATCTTAAAGAAAATGTTCTATGAAAGAAGACCACCCACATGGTCATCTTTTTAGAAACAAATTGAGGAAGCTACAATATAACCTTTTGATGTTATTAGTAATACTATAGTGATATGTTTTTTTCCATTAATATATTGGAATATTACAAATAATATTTTAAATTTTAGGCACTAAGTCAGCATGGGATTCTAAGGACCGTAGATCCTCAGTGTGGTGATATAAAAATAATAAATATATTTCTTAAGGGCAGTTAACTTTTTTTGAATCATGGAATATCTCCAAATTATATTCTTGGATTAAAAATGAGATGTTTTGGATGATTTCAATACATCATATTTACCCTATGTGGGGCATAAAATTTTTCATCATCTGGTGTCGGGTCGGAGGCGAGTCGTGGGAGGGTTGTTAATTGGAAAATATTATTTTGATAAAATTAAAAAATCCCACCCTCCCACTTTTTTTCACAAAAAAGAGGAATTGAACCCCTCTCCTCTCCCCCTCTGGAATGATGTTTGGAATTGAGGAGAAAATGAGGAGATGAGGAGCCACTGATCTCTGATCTTGATGGTGATCACACTTGGATCATAGTAAACTGGCTTCAGAGTGTGTTTATTACTCCAAAACATTGGTGTTTCACTATGAGGTATGTAGATTTGAGTTTTAATTCGTGATACCATTTAAATGAGTTGTTTAGAGATTTCTAGAGCCCTATTATGACTTATAGAGATCCATTGGGGTTCATTATGTACATTATGGGGGAAACATGGGAGATTTGATCTACTCTTAAGGAATTACCATTTAGAATCCTCATTTACAGGACATGTGGTTCTATGGAACATTCCATCTATTCTTTCCATTGGGGGAAGATGGTTATTTGGGACTAGATGTCGTGTATCTAGGTTACACGACAAGTAGTGACCCCATGTCACGGGGCCAAGGGACATGGTTGGGGAACCCATGTGTAGTGACACAGTTGTGATGAAGTACATGGATAGAGTACATGGACATAGGGTTCATTATGGGAATGTGTTGATGAAATGGCCAGGTGTCTATTTATCTAGGACATGTCAGGTACTAGCGGTTTCACACTCTATGTGGAGATGTAGCTTGATGAATTATGTAGGGAAAGGCGCTCCTGGTTTCCTGGGTGAAGTGAGATACACTATGTAACTTTGGTACATCCCATAAATTCTCACTTGACCATACAATATATGAATCCATAGTACACAACCAGGTGTTCATGTGGGGTCACATTCTATGTGGACTCTCTTATATGTTGTGTAGTCTTTTTTAGGGGATACTTCCTCATTAAATATCTCCTTTTTTCACTCACATTTAGGCATGTGAGTAGCTTATCACATCCACTTTAATTCTTAGAATTTGATGGTGTGCATGTTTAAGGTCTAATATATGTGATGATAGTAGATGTTTTGTGTTGCATGAGTTGGAAACTTTTTGACCAGTAATGTATGAGTGGGTCCCTTGGACTATCCCTTCTAGGGCACAGTGTTATATTACATTCTCATTACTGGATTTTGATCCCCTCAATATTATGATATTTTTTTGATTTATATCATCCCTCTAGAGTGTCTAGGGTGGGATCCCTTATCATATCATTTTCTCAAGATCATGTTCTATATATCATTGTGACTAACACTACATCGGTGTAAGTCCAATATCTAGTAGGATAGTGGAGTAGGGTTTTTGGGTTCATCAGTTATACAGCCCCCTACATAGTCAATGGCATTATTTAGGTAAGTGGAATCATCAGGTATATGATCCGTTACTCATAAAATATTTTAAGTAGGGTTGAGGCATCATAAGATATATGATCCCCAACATTACAAGTTGTAACAGGTGGGGTTTGCTGAATATTTTTGACCAACAACACAGTAGAGTTGATCCAATATCTAACCAATATGATACTAGGGGGTTCATATTAGGGTATGTGGTGTCCCCCAGTAGTACTAGTTCTGATCTCATATTTGATATTTCTTTGAGTTCCCATATTGGGTTTCTGGTGTCCTTCAGCAGATCCTGAGAGTGATCTCCCGTCTGAGTAGGTGTGGTCTTTAATGTTCTAGGTTAGTTTATTTTGTGTCCCCCCAGTGGTTGTATGAGTGATCCCATTTTTTAGTAATAATACATTTCATTTTTCTAGTAGGGATAGTATTATCCACCATCTAGTATGGGTGTTATCCCCTTTCCAAATATCGAGATCTGATGGGTTCTAGTGTGACTTTCTCTGTGCTGAAATCTGGAATGCATGTTCTCTTGGATATATTCCAGCTAGAATGGAAGTGGTATTATATCATATTTGTGATACCCGATGGAGGGGTATCTCTCATATCATCATTATTTTATCGAAGTTTTATTTCTGATGGACTTTATCTCTCAGATGAGTATAATATAGGATGATAAAGCACTTAGAATGTGTTATCTGGGATGAGTGTTAACTTTCAAGCCTAGAGTAAAAAAGTTTTGTGGGCTATGAGTTTGGTGCCTAGAAAGAACTAGTGTTTAATACAGTTATATCAAGGTTTGATCTTTTTATCCCTTGAGGTGATGGAACATGTATTGGTTGACACCCCTTGTAGACTGAGCTGACTAGTCATATATAGTTGAGGATTAATTTGATATGGAGTTTCTCTCCCATTTAGGTTACCACAAGTAGGGTCGAGTGGACTATTGACTTCCAATTTCTCCCTTTACTTTTTTCATTTTTGGGAACCTACTTATAATTTTTATAATCACTTCTAAATAGGATTTTCCCACACATTTTGTGTCTTTTTCGGACCACAAGACTTTTGACGGGCTCCCAAGAGGGCTTGGAGCAGGAGGAGACCAGTGAGTTAGACCATGTAAGGTGTTTACAAGTGCTCTCCTGATGAGATTTCTAGTAGTTTTATTTTATTGTGATCCCCTCCTTCTTAGTAGGTTATAAACTATTATAGTTTACTTTTTTTGGTCAGGTTTTTTTCTTCCTCTTGTACTTCATCTAAACTCTTGTTTGGGATAGATGTATGCATGCATTTTAGTTTCAGCTTTTAATTTCTCTATACAATTGAATGGATATTTTTGTAGGTGTGTATATACATGTACCATTGTCTAAGGCCTCCCATTTGTGTGATATTCCTACACAGTGCCATATTCTAACCCCCGAACTATATGTGGGGAGATTGGGGTAGTAATGGCTTGATCCCCATTGGGTCTCTTCATGATAGAGTGGTATCATATCATGTTCCATATTAGGACCATAGTGTTGTGAGCAAAGTTTCAGTTTACATGTGATAGTGTTAAGTATTTTGAGTTTATATTTCAGTCAAGAGACTCATGTATTGGTGTAATGGATGAAGTATCCATTAACTATGACTCTGATAACCCTCTATTCAATGTAGTCCATTAGTAAATTTTCACATGAAAATTTTTGTACATGCATTAAATGGGAATGGGTTTGGTTTTTTCCTTTCATTATTATGTCATATCCCAAAATATACTCTTTTACCATGGTGTGTATTGAATATGTTTTAGGTTAACACTGATGCAACAACTAGATATGTTTCCATGGAATGATCATGATGAAAACCTTCCTTAATATTAGGATTTAGTGAAGGGAACCCATTTCAGGGATGGACCTCTAGGTGGTCTTATAGGTGAGATTGGACCTATAGAGAAATAGATTGTGAGAGCAGTTTGGGCTGAGGATGCGCACATGCTATGTGTGCTGCATAAGATTCAGAGGCAATGGCCTTTGAGGTATTAAGGTTATCTGGACACACAAGCAACTGATGACTGGCTCGAGGTAGTCGCATGTGTTTTCCATATTTTGAGGACACCTCCCTATAAGATGGTGGTCCTACAAGAGAGCCTTCTATATGGTTAGATTTTGAGATGATAGAGTCTAGTGACACATACCCACAATGAGGAAACAAACACTTAGGTGGAGTTTGAGTGGCTCTTCAGGGATTAGTTATATCGAATCACATTGATATTAGTGTGTATCTAGGAGCTCCTATAGCTTTAGTAGGATAGAATGTACATAGAAAATTACTCAATGAGGGTCACTGAAGAGTCAAGATACTCCCTTGATATGGTTTTTGGTCTATTTTTCAGAGCATTGACCTTCGAGAAGGGATTACATTGGTAGGTTAGGGAATCAGTGGTTCTTCTATTCCTTCCTACCCACACAGGAGTTCTTGATTGGGCCTTGGTGGTGGTGTGACTTATGTATGGGTAGGATTAGACTGTTATTATTTGTAATACAGGATTTCAGAAATCTACAGCTAGTATACGATGATATGATCAAGGATCTTGGCATGCAAGATGCTTCAGGAGACGATCCCATGATGGAGGGTTTGAGATTGAGGTCTTACAAGCTGGTTTTGGTCAATAGTATGGGAGGTTGTGTTACGCTTGTCATGGTTGGTGATATCTTTATATTGATTTCCAAACCATTCATACTTATGATAGGGTGTTTATCGATGGACCTCCCTAGTAGAGGCATATTTGGAGCAAATATTTTCTCATGATTACAGAAGAGGAAGTGGAGTGAGGATAATTTTTGGAGGTGGCAGATGGTATGAGTTTCCACCACCACCCACAAGTGGGCCACACCAGGCTCATGTAGTTTGGGGATGGGGTGAGGACAGTTGTTGGCCTCAAAGACCATTTACTCAGAGGCTCTATGAATGAATAGAGGTATGATATGTGTCCATTATACTTTATTTTGTAGTATTGGTAGACACAATTTTGAGCTAATCTATTTTAGTCACTTTATACTTGATTTTTTTTGGGTGACATGGGAAATAGGAATAACCTTGTGTTTATGTTTTTTAACATATCAATGGATTCCGGAGGATGAGGAATGCCTCCCCCATTATGACGTGTTTTTGTGATGTCAGAAAAACAGTGCGGGTGAGTCACTTCCATCCAAAGTAGTTAGGGCCGAGGTTGTAACGCCCCAAGGTTTCATGGTAATTTATCTTTAATATCTTATGTTGCATGCAATACTGAATTGGATTTCATTACACACTAGAGTGAGTTTCTATGAAACAACAGTTTAGTATTATAATTATTTAAATGATATATTTATAACTGACCCATTAAACATAGTAATATAAATTGTAATAAATTATTTTTAAATGTTATTAATAATTTTTTCACATAAATAAAACAAATTTAGAATACAATTTTTATGTTTCAGTAAAATATTTATATATTTAAAATACAATTTTAATAAAGGAAAAACTTTTTTGTCTTTTTTGAACAATAATAATATTAATTTTAGACACTCATAGAAATTATATATGGTAAAATAGAATTCTTTTTTTAATTTAGAATATCAATACTATCTTATGGTTATTTTTTGGTATTTTTCTAAGAACATTCGATTTTTGATGAATTGTGAAAAACATTGCATCATTGTTTAAAAACCGACATTTTTATTTTAATAATTATTTTAAATTAAATTGTTTTTAAAATAAAAAAAGATTAATAATACATATATTAAATAAATTTAGGTTATAGGAATCAATTTTAAAATAGAATTAGATATAAAAATTCATGGAACCTTTTTAACGCCTTTTACTAACCTACAAGCTACACTTGTAGATTAGCATTAAACATATTTTTACCGGTTATGTAAATTTAATTAAAAAAAACTAAGAAACATGGTTGTAATTAGGGTGAAAAATTTGGTTCAATAGGATAAAAATAATTATTGGTGAATAGTAACTTTTGAATTTTATTTACAACAGTTGAAGGTAAATAGGGTAATTAAAAGTTAAAATAATATTATAATAATATAAAATTACACTAAAAATTGTAATAATTTTATTTTATAAGTATATTATGACCAAAATAAAACTTATTTCTAAAATATGATTCTTCTAAGACACTTGTGTTAGATTAAGACATTTATTAGATTTTATTTTGAGAAGAGTTAAAGGTATCATATTCAAATTTTAATAACTAAATCATTTTCAATATAGGGTAATACATAAGATAAATTTGACTATAAATATTCATTATCAATATAAATAATTTATTTACATGATCATAAATTATTTATAAATTTTAGGCATTAAATAATTTAATTTAATTCTGACACAGTGATGATGGAGTAATTGATTTATTAAAGGATGAGTCAAATAAATGATATTAATAATATTAAAACAAATATAATTTGACAAAATTAATGAAATACAAAACTTTCGGAGACAAATACTAAATTTTAAGGACATATTAGAAGTATTTTTAAGAATTTATCATGTTTTTTTTATATTTTTAAAATTTCAAAAATTTAATAGTATTAAAATTCACATTAATTATTTTTAAAAACAAATACTATTTTATTAAATGATTTAAATGTCATAAAATTCTATGATTCATCCACATAACTAGTTTAATGTCATTAATGATACAATTTGTGTTCTTTTTTTATTTTATAGTAACTATATTATCCCTATAGTATAAAAATTCAAGATAACACAATAAGAGGTAAACTGTTTAACTAAGGGGTAAATCTAAAAGATAAGTTTAGTTTTATGACATAAAATTTATAGAAATCATTGTTTGATGGTATTTAGATTCACACTCATCTTATCCAATAACCAAATCACATTTTATCTATTTTCAACCAAAAATAAATTTATAAAAAATCAATATTTTAAGATCTTCCAAAAGTGCCACTCACCTCTCTTATAAAAGGGTACTTATACTTCTCTTTAATTCATACCTCAAAATCCCTTTTTCTCAATAACAACCTTCCCATTTCCTCTCCCAACATCCCTCAATTCATCCTGTTGGATAAAATTTGGGGATAAATCCATCCTATGGAGTCCTTTTGTGAAAATCAAAGATAGACACCTGAAAAAGAGGTAATTATTTTATCACCACATTCAAAGTTCTTTTATTCTTATACTTATAAATACTATATTGTTTACATAATAATTAAATAAATTTAGTATAATATACATTCTGATATGTTGTTATTATTTTTATGGGACAACCATATTCCTCCTTTTATATATTCCATGGAAAACAATATCAACACGCATACGTATGTACAACTTACGTCTCCACGCTTGGGTGTAAACCATTTTTCATCTATTATTTATTTTCATGGGTATAAATATGAATATAAAGGATTTAAATAATATATATATAATTATATTGTATATTTAAAATTCATATTCCATCCAATTCTATAGCATTTAACCATTAAGGAAATGATATCGCCGCCCGTGCATACGTACGGCTTACCGTCTCCACGACATGATGAAATTCATCTTCCACATTAACCATTCAAGAATGATTATAAAAATATATATAATGAATTAGTATCAAATATATGACATAATAATTCAAATGGAATAATATATATAAATATATATGTACTTATATGTCTTTACTTACTTCCAATCAAAATGATAAGAAAATGGAAATAACGTTCATGCATACGTATGGCCTATTTTCACCATGAATGGTGTATTCCCTTTCATATATCTATTTATTGTATATATTTATATTATGAACATATATATATATATATGATATATAAATATTTTTATTTCTTCTTGAAGTAATTAAATCATGATCTACATAACACGATCAAAAATAACAAGTCAAAACACATACGACAAAGAAATCGATTTTTACTCGAAACATTACTTTAACATGAAAATTATTAATAAATGGGTAATATAAAGTCAAAAATGTATCATATATTATATCATAATTGTTATTATGATTCCTTTAGAAGTTTATTATATGTTTAAAATCATTATATAGGAGTTTCATACATGTATGGAGAGTATCAGACATATGGTAAGGGAACTTTGTCTCACTTTTAATTTTCATGATATGTAAACAACATTCACTTCCTATTTCTTGTGTGTCTTGTATACAATTTTCCTATTATATTTTATATCATGAATACATTTATCTTCACGATATTTAAATAATTATTAATTGATATCAGTCTTATGATTTAATGTTCAAATTTGTGTGGGACTCTTTGAATGTTTAAAGAATTAATCATTTCTCCATTTAAATATTTTTGATAATATATGTATATAAGGGATTATAAAGAACATTATATATATATTTTTAAATTCATTGAAATGTTTTCATATGGAATATTTTTACCGTTTATGTAAGGTACTATTTAACTAAAACATCGTTTTAAATGTTTTATATATTGTTTCTTTTAAAATCATTCTCGTTATTGTCCATGTTTTCCAAATTGTTTTAAAGATTTTTTTTATATGGAAATGAATGTTTTAAAATGTTAATTCCATTTATATGTTTCAATGTGGTATGGGACAACTTGAAGAAAAAATTTATATTTAAATATCTTCTTTTATATGCATGTAGATTTTGTATAAATGATTTCAATGTAAAAAAGTGTCATCTTTCTCAATAGATTTTTAATAATTTTATTGAAATATTTTCATCTATGTTCAACATATTTTGTTGGATCACATAATTAATTGAGGTTAATCTCTTATGGTATCATTTGTCATATTTTATTGAATGGTTTATGATTATATTTATTGTGGATGTGCTATTTAGATACCATTCTTGATTTATGGTTAATGAATTCACATTTTGTATACCAGTTTAAATATGAATGATTATGTTGATTATGATTCACAATTTTCATATGGGGAATGTATTGGACTTAGTAAGTGACTGGCAGGACCTGCTATAGCCCCTCGATGCATCTATAGATCTCATGAGACAAACTAGTGTCTTGACCCGAGGCCTTGATGGTATATATGTGTATAGAAAAGGAATGAGGCCTTGACATTGTGTTAATGATATATGACATTATGTATTCCCTCGTTATGAGATTAGTTATTAATATTAAATATGATTATTTTACTAGTATAATATCCATGTGAATGTTTAGATTGAATTATATTATTTATTCTATCCATGTTATTCTGATGATTATGTTTGAAAGTCTTGTGTTTCAATTTTATACCTTTCCTTAAAAGATTATTATTATTTATGAAATCCTGTGTTATATTCTTTAATAGTATTATGTGTCTGATCTCACCCCTTTCTTAAGTTTTATTATCCCTAGATTCCAAGAAGAGTGTTATGATTTATATGAAGGGTTAAGCTAAAAGAATAATGGTGTTTTAAAAGGATTATATATGTTGTATTTTTTTTATTCTAATTAAAGTTGATGTATGAAATTTATTTTTCAATATTTGTAAACTAATTTTTCATTCAGGATTTGAATCCTTGTATTCAAACCAATGTATTCAAATAATGCATTGGCTCTAAGAATCTAGGTTCAGTTCATTACAGAGGTGTGGTGGATGATTCCATATGACTATAGTGTTTAGAGTGTGGTGGTGCATTGAGGTTTACAAAAAGGGGATGGTAAGACCCAACATGCCCAATTGGGCATCCATGTGATGTTCATTGGTACCCTCGCATGTTCAAGGTCAACATTTTATAAGAGATGATTGAGGAGAGAATTGTGTTTTTTTTGTTGATTTGAATCCAGAAGATCTAGGGACACTTCCCCCTTTACTAAATGTAATTTCAATGTGATAAAAGTAATGTGGGTGAGTCAGTGCCTTATAATGTGGATAGTATCAAGGTGTGGTGGGCATGCTCCTTTTCCTCTATATCAGTTAGTGGGCTGTCATCATTATTTTTTTTTTAGAAATAAAATAGGGGGATGAAAAATGAAAAGCACTCCTAGGGACAAAGAAAAACTGGCACAAGCCTAATGAGGTATGAAATAATGTAACCCATGGGCATCCGCCCGTATGAGATCCACACCCTCTGGTTTCAAGTGATCCACATTAAATAGGTAATAGATGTTGGAGTAGGGCACGACCAAGGAGGCAAGGTGATTCATCACTTTTTTTCCCATCACGCCACGTGTAAAGCACTTTAATTTTCATATTGAGAATCATATCCAGACACCTTCTAATGGTATAAGATATTGACCATGGGATGGAAACAATACCCTTTAGAGAGTTATGTAGAATGATGGATTCTGTCTCCACCTTAGAGTGAATGATATTGGCATGTTAGAAAAGGGTGAGGCCAGTAAGAGTGGCCTTGGCCTCTACCTGGATGGAGGACCCACTGCCCAGATTTGTAGAGAAGGCCATAATGACCACACCTCTAATGTTTTGAACAAACCCATATCCACAGATGGTACCCATGTGTCAGGAACCATTGGTATTAAGTTTCAAATCACAAGTTGGGGGGAATCCATCACACCATGAGGTGTCTTGGAATATTACAAGGACGATGAGGAACTAAAACATTGAAAATAAGGTGTTGCAAGGTAGGAGCCTCCTACCATACATTAAAGAGATATACCATATCCAGAACATGGTTCTTGGTATGCGCAATAATGGATATACTTGAGGATTAAGGCCCCTCACAAATCATCTTGTTCTGAGCTTGTGATAGAAACCATCTAGCTTAATGGAGAACCAGAGTGCGGGTTGTCTTCTCCGTGCAAAAAACACACAAGCCTTTGAACCATAACTCCAGGAAAAAATCCTCAGATCTAGAAGAAGTTGATAAAGTGGTGAGAAGACCAAAATAATTCTAGACGTCATGTTCCCAATCACCCTTGAGAAAAATGTGAGCCACAGTCTCTTCCCAGTGGTTCTTGCAACAGTAGCACCTAGAGGCCAAACTGATACCACAACATTTGATATTGACCTCATAGGGTATATAATTATTATTAATCTACTAGAGAAGGATGTTGAACTTCATTGGTAACTTTTTTCACCACAGGGTTTAATTCCAACCATCTGTTGGAGGGTGTGCAGTCAAGAAACGCAAAAAGTCCCTGGAAGAAAAGGTTCCCAAGCTGGAGGGAGTGAATAAACACATGTCCTCCATGTTGGTGACAAAAATTATGTCATAAATTACATTTTTATCCTTATCAAGCATAGATAAAATTAAGGACATATGAATGGTCTCTTCCTTGAAAATAATATCAGGAATAAGGCACCCCGCCAAACCAATGGCAACCCCGGGCCAGTTCTGGTGCCCAAATGATAAGTTGTCATTCCCCATGATCCATTAGGTGAATGGAATAATTTATTGAATAAGATAGAGGATATTGGACTAAAAGGGGGTAACACGGTGTGTGACCTGAGCCAGTCCCATGTGCCATTGGCCTTCCATGGATTTCCCCCAAATCGACCACTACTCAAGGACCTCCCAAGTAAATTTAGAAAGCATGCAATGGATAGTATCACCAAAGCTCCTAAAATTAATGGATCCTAGTATAATAGGGTGGTCCATTTTTCCCTTAAGGACCAAGTCTTTTATCCCTCTTGTAGAGCCTCCCAAAATGTAGTTTGTTAAAATATGATTGATCTAGGAAATAAATCCCTTGGGAACGTGAATTGATGATAGCGTGTGAACAGAAGTCTTCAACAAGACACTATTCTATAAAGTAATATGATCCCTGAAGGAGAGGAACTAGTTCTTCCATTTATCACTCTATCCACGATTATACACACCACATGATCGATGTCCCTAATCTAAAGCCTAACCAAGGAAATGGGATCTCCCAGGTAGTTCATCTAAAAGTGACATGTCTACATGCCAATGTAACTTCCCAGGGACAAGGCGTGTCCCACTAAACACTTATTGGATATGAAAAGGTTTTTCTGGGCCGAATTGAAAATTTTCCACTCCATTGGTAGTAGGTCTCTAGAGCATTGGTAAAACCACTAACTGATCTCCTGCTAGCATTTATGAAAACTGTGGAGTCGTTTGCAAACAACTGGTGTGTAATATAGGTGGAGGTTAATCTTCTATGGTAGGGACACATCTCACCATTTGACACACACCTATTAATAAGCCAACATAGAACATCCTAGGCAAGGATGAGGAAGATTAGTGATAAGGGATCCCCTAGTCTAAGGACACATGAGGCCTTGAAGAAACCATGCATTTTACCCATGTAAGATACCACAATCCATGGGGAACTGAACACCAGATGAAAAGATCTGTCGACCTTAGAGAGTACCCCATACCTTCCAAGACCATGTTGACAAGGATTCACTCAATATGATCATATGCATTGTTCAAGTCAATTTTGATGACCATGTTAAATCCATGAGTTTTGTTTTCAGGGTCCTTGAATAGGTATTGGGCCAAGGAAATTTCACCTTTGATGCACCTGCCCTTCACAAAACCATGTTGTTCCTAGAAAACCCATTCTGGGAGAAGTGGCACAATCTAGGATTTGATGATACTAGCCCAAATATTTTAAGGAATGTTTCATATACTCATAGGTATAATGTGGATAAAGGAAAAAGGGTTCTCAACCTCGGGGATAAGAACCAGATTTGTCGTAGACACAACCTGCGATAGGATCACTCCCTTGAAAAAATCTTGAATAGATGTAGTGAAATTATTTTTAATCAAATCCCATGAACCTCTGTATAATGATCTCGAGAACCCATCGGGGCCTTGCACACTTTCAGGATTAATGGTGAGAATAATCGCAAGAATCTCAGCTTCCTCAGGGATGGCACTGAGAATGTCATTGATCTATAAAGAGATGGAACTACGAATAACATCCAGTATGTCTTCATTACTCCCCATATATCCATTAGGAAATGGTGGGTTGGGACCTTCAAAAAGGTCTGAAGAGAAGGTATGAGCACTAATGCCCACAACATTTTGGTCCGCCAAGGAGGTTCCATCATCCTGCACAATTGAGGGGTTTGAATGAAGTTTCCATTCTTCAATGCATGCCTGAGAAAATACCATGTTTTTGTCTCCCTCCCTTATCCATTTAATTCTAGATTCTTCCCTTTCCACTCTTTCTTGCCCAAGGATGAGATCAGAGAGGGCAACCTTCAACATAGCTAATTCTTCAAAAGCATAGTCATTCCATTCCTCCTCTAGGATAGTTTCAAGTCTATTAATAGAATCCATAATCTCATCAAGGTCCTCTCAAATGGAGAGGAGAGATCTAGTCCTTACTTGGAGCACCTTCTTCAAACTTATTATTTTATCATGTAAAACTATCCATGGATGACCCTGGATAAGATCTTCACACACCTTACTAACTAGATAATGAGAACTAGGGTGTGGGATCCAGTGTCGATAGAATCTAAACCTGGGAGGATTATCTTGTCTCGAGGAAAGGGAAAAAGGAGAGGGGAATGGTTAGAAATCCCATGATCTAATTGATCAAGATTGGCATCATTGAACATAGATATGGCCTGCATGTTAGTGAGGCAACGATCAATATAGCTCTAGGATCACTGGTTCCCCTTTTGGACATTACACCATGTGAGGGGGTCACCCGAAAAACCCATTTCCATGAGCCCTTTATCTGCCATAAACTGTACGAAGTCCAATATTCCATTCCGTAGAAAGGGAACCATACCTTTCATATCCTCAGGTCTAGAAAAAATGTTAAAATCACCCCCAACAATCCAGAGAAGGTGTATAGGGTCAAAATCTTGAAGGCCATTCCATAGAGATTTTCTATTTTGGGTATTACATCTCCCATAGATAAATGTAATAAAGATGCACTTGTTCCCCTAAGACACCCTCATGGTGATTTTTTGGTCATCAACATGAAAATTAACCACCAAGATACACTTGTGCCAAAAAAATACCGATATGATGATTGGAAGGATCAGGATGCATGAATCTATTCATCATAACTATGTGAGTAAAACCATTGACTTTCATTGGGATCTGCTTGTGTTCAAGGACAAAAATAATGGAAACTTTCTAGTTTTTCAGCTAAGATGCACTGAAGTCAAACTTCACCTGGGCACCAAGCCCTTCAGCATTCCAAATGAGGATACATAACATTAAAATTATTGTTCCTAGAAGTGTTCCAAGGGTTCCTGACCTTGTTGATGTGGGAGGATACACGCTCTGTAATTTTCCTGGATTTGGATATTGTGCATATCCCTGAGACCTCTAGAATCACCAGAGGAGAAGGGGAGAAACATTCAGCACTTTTTAGTTCATCCAACCCTAACCCCTGACTATGCTAATAGGGAGAGGGGTTTCATTATCACCATCATGAGTAGCAATAACCAAGTTACCATGATGATCGGTAGTTAAAGGAGCCTCGGTCCAAGAACTGGTTATTGAGGATCGCAGAGGGTGGAGCTCCTTGGATGAAGGGAAAACATGAGAGCCTATCTGGCCCATCACATCAAAAAAAGCCTCATTAATGGAGAGGAATCTAGAGAGCCCAGACCCCGCATCATGACCTTCAAAGAATCTTCCTATAGAAGAATAGAGAGTATGGGGATGAGAAGAAGAGTTGGGGTTCTAAAGGCTCTATAGTATAAGTGGAATAAGGGTCGAACATGGATCAGAAACATTCATTGCTCTCCCCATCATGGAAACCCCCATCACACGGGTGATCGGGGATGATCATCCACTATATTATCATCAAGAGAAACAATTATAGGATCCATGTTATCAACAATTCCAGCATCAGGGAGCCTCTAGAAACGACCTTGATTAACTCATGAGGATGCTGGTGCAAACCAACCTGATGAACTTTTCGACAAACCAACATAGATTGACCCTGAAGCGAATAGTTAGTGTAGTACCTTGGGAGAACTGGGTAGAGAATGGGAAGTTCCCCGAAGAAGTAGTCCTCCACGCATAGAAAAATATTGTCTATAAGAGGGGAGGAAGTGTACACTTCCCCACAGATACAGACCATAGAGACCCCCTCACACTAGAAAGTTCGATCATCTGGGAAAATAAATCCACCAATGGTGTTGCCAATAAACCTGAGGAATCCTTCATTTTGAATCATAAAGGGAAGACTAGGGAGAGAGATCCAGATGTCTGCGAGGGAACAATCCATTCCCTTGTGAACCTCTAGATAGATCCATGACATATTAAAATGTCGTAGGCCCCACTAATGGGAGGACTTGCACCAGGAAAAAATGAAGTCCTCTTATCAGTTGAGGACAAGGAAGAAAGAGTTTTGGTGAACATAGGAAATGCAGGTTGGAGCATTCAGTCCCAAGGAAAGGACAAACCTCTCGAATACTTGGAGAGATGCATTTGCGCCCCCAAAACATGCTACCAGTGTCCACCTATGGTAGGATGGGGCATCTGAATATTCCAAATTCGAGACAATTAGAGAGACACAAGAGCCCACCCTTGATCCTCGAGGTAAGGGTAAGGAATCATCCAGAAAACACAACCTTGAGGGATCTGGGAGTGGACCACGAACAACATCCCTGAAGGAGTGACCATCTTGGAGGGAGAGAAAAAGTGAAATAAGCAGCTTCCAAGGCAACAGTAGGGGAACCATGCTAGAAGAGGAACCAAGATCCAGGGGCAGTGGGATCGGGGGAAGTGGAGGATACTTAGAAGGTAAAGAGGCAATGGCTGAAAAAATTTGAAATGAGGGGTGGTGCGTAAGGTGCGTTTGCGAATGAAACAAATTTTTTCATTTTATGATCATTATTGGGATATCCTTCAGCTTGAACCTTTGGAAAATATTTAATGGGTGCTTGGTGTTATTCCACCAGTTGTAGCTAAGGATACATTTTCCCTAATTGTTTCACAATATAGTCTTGGATTGATATAAGTGTTTATGTGGTTTGGCATTTGTATTTCCCCTAAGTGTGTGCTAGTATGCATCACATGAACCCTTGGTGAGAATTCTAGTGTAGGAGTCCTAATTCATACATTAATTTTGTTCCATAAGCCTAGGATTTTGATTTTGGGGGTTGAAAAGTCTTATGGTGGGGAGTATGTAGTTACTCTAGTTTGGAACTATAAGTCATTAAAATATTTCAACGAATATTTTTGAAGCCAACCACTGAGTTGGCATAGGATTCCAGGGCCCCGATAACCTCGATGTTGTGATATTAAAAATACTAAAAATACTTTATCATGCACACGTAGTTTCATTGGAAACTGTTAATAACTACCATGTGGATTCTTGGATTGGAAATGTGATGTTTTGGTTCCGTTCTTAACAAAATTGTTTCCCTAGGAACGACATAATATTTTTTAGTGTCGAGTGTTGTGTTAGTGGAGAGTAATGGAAGGGGTGTTAAATAGAGTATATCTTTTTAGTAAAATTAAAGCAATATTCCTACCCACATTTTTTCATGTTAAAGAGAGGATCCAAACCCCTATCATACCCCCCATTTGAGTGATGGAAAAAACCATGCTGTAAAAGAGGAGAAAAAAAACTACTAATCTCAAATCTTGGTGGTGGTCTCTCCTGGATCGTTGTGCAGTGGATTCAGAACAAAGACCTAACCCTAATGCTTCATAATATCTATAATAGGTAGGAATATTTGAGATTTATGTCCTTATCCTATCTAAATGCATTTTGGAGCTTTTTAGTTCCCTATTACTACTCTATATTCTCTAGGATTAATATGTAGATTTCATCAGAAAATAAGGCTATTTGGGTTGCTCATAAGTAATTTGCATTTGGAATTCTATTTTACATAGTGTGTAGTCTAGTGGAATAGGACTTGTGTTATTTCCATTATGGGTATATGAATTTTTGGGACAACATGTCGTGTACTGGGGTTACATGTCAAGTATTGACCCCAAGTCATATAGACAATAGAAATGGCCATTAAAGCTGTGTTATAAGACCTATTCATGTGAACGTACAATGCTAGAGTAACCAGGCATGGGTGCAAGATGGGAACAGGTTGATGACACAACCAAGTATCTAGTTAGCAGGGACGCATCATGTACCAAGGGGTGCACACCGTGTGTGGAGACATATTGTCCAAGATGTCGGGGGAAAGACATTGTCGGGGGCCTGAGTGAGGCAAGACACATAATGTACTATATGTAAACTCCTTGTATGGTCACATTAACATTCAAGTCATGCAATAAAATGACATGGATGGGTTTTGTGATTGGTTCATATGCCATGTGGACCTCCTTACATGTCTGGTTGTTATTTTTGGGGTACAATTCTACATTGACAATATTTTTCATTATGGATTATATTTTGGACAACGAGTAGCCAATCATGAGGTTTTTTTAACATAGAACACGAGTGTGGACATGAATTGGGCACTAGAGATGCACTGATAGGTGTTTTTTGTATAAATTTTGATGGTGAAATTTAGACCAGCAGTGGATGAGCTTGGATGGAGTTTTAGCATCACTCTGGAGAGGCTTGGGTGAGATCATCTATCATATCATTTTATGTAGATTAGGTTCTTAGTACCTTCATAACCAATATTACACGAGTGTTAATCCACTATGCTACTGGAAATCCTAGTAGGGTTTTTGGAATTGGTAGCTATATGGTCCCCTATATTGGGGGTTGTATTTGAAGGGTCTGTGGAATCATCGAGAATCTAATACCCTACTAAACAGAAAATTTATTTTGTGTTGTGGAAATATTGGATATACAATCACAGAAATCATGAGTTGTACCATGTGGGGTTTTTATAATCATCGTGACAAACAGTACATAGGTGGTGATTCACTATTTGAGTGATATGATCTCTAGGGTGTCAGATTAGGTCTTTGGTGTCCCCTAGAGGTACAGGTTGTGATCCCTTTTCTGATATATCTTTGAGATATTGGATTGCATCTATGGTGTCCTTCAACAGATCCTAGAAGTGGTACCCAATCTAAATGGGTTTCATCTATTGTGATCTAGACTGGGTACGTTGTCCCCCCTTATGGTTCTAGGAGTGAACCCCTTTCTGTGTGATGAGACTTTTCAGGTTTCTAGTACGGTTACTATCACCCCCCCTATATGGGATGGGTAAACTCAACTATCACAACTGAAAAAATACTTATTCCATGGTTCAAAACCGTGCCAACAGGCCCCAAAATCATGGCCCTATGCTACGGCCATAGTTTCAGACAACTGTGGCCATTATCGATGTGGTAATAGGTCCCAGCCTATTGCCACAGTTTTATCCATGGAAATAGCAGCCTATGGCCACAGTTTTGAAAATCGTAGAAATATGTCTTAAAAACTGCCACCGTGGAAGTTGACCTATGGCCACAGTTTAATCCATGGCTATAGGAAGCTATTTCTATTATATCAACCGTGACTATATCCTTTGTAAAATGTGGAAATAGCGTAAATACAAAATATCACCAGTAGGTTTTGATCCCTGCACTTTTTCTCAACAAACTAGAGTACTTACCACTACACCGAGAGACATTACCGGTATATAATTATATATTATGATATATATATTAATATAAACCATGGGAATATCCTAAAAACTATGGTGGTAAGAATTCCCACCAATTTTTTGGCGGGAAATTTTTTTCCCACCAAAGCGCGGAAACCCTATTGCCACAGTTTTGAAAAAACATGGAAATAGGCCATTGAAAAAAGATTCATATAGCCACAGTTATAAAACTGTGGATATAGGCCATAGAACCACGGCTATAGCCACAACCTATTTCCATGGTTCTGAAAACCATGGCCATAGGCCATGATAACTATCCTATTTCCACAGTTTTAAAATAGTGGCAAGAGGCCACAAAAAACATGGCTATAGCCACCTATAGCCCCAGTTTTAAAACCTTGGTTATAGGTCCATGGCAGTAGCCTCATTTTCTTGTTGTGTATTTGAGTATCAAGATTCATTTGGTTCCAGCATGATGTTCTTTTTGGCGAGATCTAATGTGTTTATTCTCTCGAATGGAAGACAACAAGGATGTTAGAGTTGTTCCATCGACATTGCGAAACCCTATGGAGTCATATCTCTCATATGATTCATCTAGGATGATAGTGTTCTTCCCAATAGAGTGTATCACTCAGATCAATTCCATGAGGGATGGTGGAGCTCCTCGAGTGAGTTATTTGCGATTAGTGTTACCTTTCAAGCCTCGACTAGAATTTTCTACTGTCTCTGAGGTCAGAACCTCATGTGATTTTCATTCCGAGATGGGTATATCTAGTTTTGATTATGAGATTCATTATACTGTTTAAACATGACTTAGTTGACACCCCTTATGGATTTATCTTACTAGTCATGTATACCCAAGGATTGGTTCGAGATGGAGTTTCTCTTTCATTTGGGATCCCTCTAGCAAGGTCAAGAAAACTATTTATTTTTAGTTTCCACATTTTATTTTGGGTTTTTTGGTCACCTAATTTGTATTTTTATACACACCCCTACATGAGGTTTTCTCATACTTTTTGTGTCTTGTTCAGAACACAAACCTTTCAACGGAGTCCTAAGAGGACCCAGAGCAAGCAGAATCCAAGGATCTAGACTTTCCAAGGTATTTACCAAATCATGGTCAAGGATCATTCTGGATGTTTCATGTGATAGCAATCAAATTCTTCAATGAAGTTTGGACACTTTTAGTGTTTTCATTTTGGTTGGTGTGTGTCTTCCCCCTTTTTAACTTCTTTTGTATTTTTTTTTGGGATAGATGTATTCACGCATTTTAGTTTTAAATTTTTCTATCTCTGTACTATTTCATAGTGATGTTTTGTGGTGTGTTCATAGAGGTACCATATGATAAGGCCATCCATATTTTTCTATATGCCTATTTGAAACTAGACACCAGCCTCTGTATTATTGGAGGCGGTATTAGGGTAGTCATTGCTAGATCCACATTGTGTCAGGTCGTGACACATACATATCCTAATTTGTTAGTATTAGGGAGACATATTTCTAGCAAGAAATACTTTTTAAGGTGGAATAATGTTACACTTCAAGTTCGCATATACTAATATTTTATTAATAAATTAAATTTATTTGGTATCCTATATTTTTCACAACCCCAACTTACTCTTTTGTTACACTCGACACTTTGTCTTCTTGCATTACCCACGATACAGAGTTTTAAAAAACATGTGATATATTATCGATATTATTCAAAAGTGACCATTATAAACTAGACATTAAACATAGAGATATTAATTTTAAAAAGAAATTAAATATAATGGTTGTAGAAAAATAATTCATACTAAAAAAATTACATAATTTTTTTATAAAGCGTTTATACATTTCAAAAATACTACCTTCTGAAAAAAAAAATTAATTAATTTTATTTTTTTTGTGAAAATCAATAAAATTAAATTTTGAAAATTTTATAAAATGAATTTGATAAAATAATCTTAATTTTTAAAATAAAAAAGTAAAAATTATCTTAGAGATATTTTTTATAATTTTCTTTGTTGATTAGTTTGTTTATGAATTCTGAAATATACTGATTTTTTTAAATGCATTTTCATTTAAATTATTTGAAAATTTAAATTATATTTAAAATTGGTTTTCAGGTAATATTTGTTAAATTATAAATCTATGAATCCAATTTTAGTTATTTTAATCAATTTCATGTATTATGTGGATATAAAAACATTATAAACTTTTGATCTTTTCCCCTTTGAAAACCAGCCTTCACATCGCATCTAATGGATTAATTTTAAATTAAAAATGTTAACTTATGTGAATAAATTTTGGAAAAATGGATTCCATATTTTTAATCAGAATAATTTATATTGTTCAATAATTTCAGCATAATTTTTTAACGAGTGAATATTGAAAATAGTAAAAAAATTTACCATAGGTAATGTAAAAAATGGGCTTACCAAGTGTTTTAACAAAGAAGTTAATTTTAAAAATGACTATATGAATTTTAAATTAACTATTTTAGGACCATATTTCAATATAATTCATTTAAACATATAATATATGGTCATTTCGAAGCTTTTTTCCTTGGGAATGTCCATTTTATTTGAGATTCTTTTAAGACAATTTCATGTAGTTTCCATGTGGGTTCATTTCCACCACTTATAAATGGTCAACACCACCCTCCACTTATTCAACCTTTTAAAGACTTCTATTTCATCCAAAATACATAACTTTTATATTTTTTGAATTATTTGTTTTTGAATTAATTTAAACTCTTTTATATTTTTTATTTCCCGCAATATTGAAAATAGTTTTTTTATATTAAATCATTATGTCTGACTCGCGTTATATGAAAACACAAGGTAATCATGCACTAAAAGAAACATAAATTTTATATTTCCCTGCACTGAACACCAATTTTATCTTACATCCCATGCAAGACTAACATTTCTCGATGGCTTATGTAACACACAAGATCGAGTTTTACCGAAGAATAATATATTATTGAAATGTCATTATTTAATATAACAAGATATAACCAAGCCATTAAATTAGAACATATGAATAATATTAAATAATTTATGAAAATATATTAATTAAACCAATATAATATAAATTCCTTGTTTACCATTAAACTATAAATTAAAATTAATACTGATTGGATATAAAGGAAAATATATTTACTTTTATTATCCCAAAGATGTTTTACCCTAATAAACTAAATTAATTTAAATTAGTGTGTGATATTAATTTAAAATGTATTTTATTTATTCAAAAAAATATTTTTTTATATTTATCTAATATATTTGATAGATATAATATAAGAAAAACCCCAATTTTATGTTTAAAACCTTATATTTTTTATTAAGGCATGTTTACCACCTTTTAATGGAGAACCTTTTTTAAATACAATTTCTGGAACTTTTAAGGATTATATAGGTCAAAATAAACTTTATATTTGAAAAATAAACCTAAAAATTAGTTTAGGGTAAATTGTTTGGTATTTTTATGTGAATTTTCATTCTTTACTGAATAGTGAAAATTCTGAATTTTATATCAAAACTGCTTTTTCATATAATTTATTTTTAAGGATAAATTATATTTTTAATTGTTTTAAAAGATTAATTAGATATTCTTTTTATCAATCTATCCATATTGTGGCATTTAAATTAATTTTACATAAAAATTTAATATAAAAACATTACAAACATTTGAACGTTTTTACTTTAAAAGTCTGAATTATTGACCTTACTGCAATATTAAATTTAAATTAATTTCTAACAGTTATGTGATTAGAATATATAAAAATGGACTAAATATATATAATCATAATAATTTATAATTTATAACATGTTCAACATAGTTATTTACCAAAAATATTAGTGAAATTAATTAAAATTATTTATATCGATTAAGGTAAAATTATTCTTAACTTACGACAAAACATTAATCTAAAGGATCTAAATGACCTATAAACATGTCCAAAATATATTATAGGTATATATATAGACCCTATAATAACTTTTATATACTTTTTATCATTAATTTATCCACTTTCAATTGGAAAAACGTGGATGGAATTATCTTTCTGAAAATTTACAAGAGTGTCCCTCCTCTTCCACTGTAAAAGGCCTCCTCTCCTCCCACATCCTCAAACATATAAATCCAAATTTGATAGAAAAACAATGAAATGTAACTCCTCAAAATTCCCCCAAAATTATATAATCATACTCTCGGGATAAAGTAATACAAGGAAGGTATTTGTTTCAAACCAAAAGGAGTTAACCCAAAAAGAGGTAACATTTTTCCTCATGTTCTTTTATATTATTCCCATCCCACCCCACTCAAATATTAATATGCCAAAATTTTATAAAAACACCTTTATAATTAATATACTATTACATCTTTGTCAAAAGTTTTAAAACTAAACATACACACACTTTTATCTAATGGGTAATAAACATACTGTTTATGTGTACGGTGAACTACCGCCTCACAAAACAATAATTTTTTATTTTTCCTTTATGACTACTCATGGTGTAAATTATGACGGAAAATATATTTATATATATTATTTATTATATTTATGATTTATTTAATATTATATAATACTTTTATAATACATATCTTTATGCTTTCCATTTGGCATAAATGTGATAATTTTGTTTAAGGAAATGTGGACTACCGCTAACTGAAAGTGATGTTATTCATTCACATGATACATGGAATGTATAAAGGTTGTATTTAGTGAAATTATATGATATATATGACAAATAATTCTTATTTAATGATTTTATATACATATATACATATATTCCATTCTCATTCTTTCCTTCAATATGACACTTAAATGGAAACAACGTTCATGGGTACAAACGACCTACCATTTCCATGAACGGTGTATTCTATTTCACACTTATATATTATATATATTACTCTAAAAATGGGTTCTAAATATAAATTATATTTATATCATGGTTTAAATTCTAGAAATCATGATATAGGTACCCAATATATAACAAATTATGACTCATGCGAAAAACAAAGAGGATATTACCTAAAGTGAAACCTTAACATAGAATTGTTAAGAAGCAGGTAATATAATGTCATAATACAACTATATATGGTATTATATGTAATAATATGGTAATTTTATAAATTTATAATAAACATATATTTATTATACATGATTTTTTTGCAACTACGACGAGAGTCAAGACACAAGGTAAGGGGATTTCATCTCACTTTTCATTTTCATAAAATACATTCCCTATTCACCAATAACATATTTTACGAAGTGTATATAATTACCATGAATGTATTATATGACTATTATACATAAATTTTTGGTTATTTAAATACCCATTTTATGATATATCTTTAAAGGGGTTTATGATTCAAATTTTACAAAAATCATTATGTAAATTTTCTCTCAATTTTCTTTCTTTGAGACAAATGTTTTATTGTGAACATACATTATTTTTTTGGTTTATTTGACATGTTATATAAGTGATATCGTTATTTTCAGGATATTTTAATCCTTATTTCATTTTAATTTCTTATATAGATCATATGATCCCATGTTAGCATGTGGTAAGAGTTTATTGAAATAATCCCATCATTTATCGGGATTGTTTATCAACATGCTTCCACTAATAAAATCTTATGATCCCTAGATAAATAAAATACATGATATTTATTATCCAATTTTGAATCAAGATATATTAATGTATTAGAACCATTTTTGAACTCTTTGTTATTTATGATAACTAATGAAATGTTTAATTAAAAAATTAATCTTCTTGTCATTTTCTGGTTGAGGCACATTTATAAACATTATACAGTGAAAAATGAATGTTCAGTACGTATGGATTTAACCACCATCATGTCTATAATACTATTCAAGCTTCCTTTAAGAAATAACAAAGTTGTTTATTTAAATAAATTTTTTCCTAATATTATATATATTCCGTTCTTAATGTGATTTTTAATGAAAAGGGTTTCACAAAATGTTTTATGTTTAAAAAGTGTTTTAAATGAGTTTCAAATCATTCTCTAAAAGTTTTTAAAAGGTTTTTCTCAAAGAAATTTATTTAAATGCTTTCAATGATTCTTTATAAGTTCTCAATGCATTTTCAAGAAAAATGGTTTTCCAAATTTTTTTAAACTTATTATTTAATTTTTAAAGTAAAATTGGTTTCAAAACATTTTTAGGATTCCTTCATAAGTTTTCAAAGTATTTCAATGTATTGGTTTTAAAATCATTTTTATGATTTGATAATATATTTTCAATAAGTTTTCAAAGGAAAAGGGTTTCGAAAATGTTTTCACATATTTCTTTATGAATTTTCATGAAAATGGTTTTTAAATGGATTTATTTTTTAAATAAAAATTCTAAAAGGGAGTGTATATTTTCTTCAATAAATATTTTTTTTAAAGATACTTCAAAATAACTTTCCATTGAAGATAATATATATTACTGTTACTCAAGCCTTTGTGGTGAAAGGATTCAATTATTCCGTTAATATTATTTCTCTGAATGAATTAAGTTATTATGGCATGATATTTTATGAATCTTGTTTCTCTTTAATGGGTTATATTATTTTGAAAAATTCTTGTTTCATGGGTTATATTGTTTATGAAATGATTATGAATCCTATTTTTTTCACATGTTATAATAAGATTACAAGTTTATGATACACATTTCATTTCATGGGTTATGATATAATTTTTAATGGTCATGTGGAACATGTATATATGACTTCACTATAAATAGGTGGGACCTATATCTCCCTCTAATGCATTGGGTAAAAATTTATATCTTATGAGATACACTAATATGGTCTTTTGAGTAAACCTTGACTACTAAGATATCCATGGAAGTGAACCATGACTACCGATATTTTTTAAGTAGTGGAGTTATTATAATAAGATGGCCATGGGAGTGGACCATGACTAGAAATATGGTATGGGGAGTTAACTCATTCTACAGAGATAACTTTGGCAATGATTCCTTGAATACTATGGTAATCATATTATATACATATGTGTTTTCTACAATTACAATTTTTATTCTTATGTTATTCTTTTATGGATTATGTTATTTATTTACTAATGATTAATGTCTTATGAATTTAGAATATTTATTACATGATTATTTTTTATGATCTTTGATATGAAGTTTAAGATCTTCTATTTTCATGACCACATTCTCATACACCTATTCTCATGTTTATATTTACAAATCTCTCTTGTTTACCCTTATTGAGAATCTAAGCTCGCCCCATTTTATGTATCCTTCCCCAGGATATTAAGATATTTATTATGTTTCATATTTTTAATAATGGTTCTAGTAAATAAGAACAAAGTGGAAGAAAATTTTTTTCACTTATGTACTAGGGTTTATGTTTCCATGTTCCCAAAGTCACTAGACAAGTACGGTCTTTGAGTGTCTGTTTGCCTATTTTTTTAAGTATTCTAAAAATATATATAATATATTAATTTTTTAACACAATTTAATTATAAAAACCCTAAAAAATCCCTCCCAGAAATCCTTTTCTATGTTTTAGAGCTATTTTTCTTCCAAAAAGAACAATACTAGGGTGCCTAAAAATTGATCCCAATGAGGTGCGTCTAAGCGAAGGTAATTATCATAAAAGAGAAAATTATTTTTATTAATTCATTTTCCACCGTTAATTACCTATTAAAACTCATAAGATAATAATATTTAAATATAATATATATTTATATTTCATTAATTTAATTTTATTACCTATATAAATCTCTACATCAATCAAATAAGAAAAGAACTGTTGATCACATGCACGGCGGGCTACCGCCTTGTGAACTGAAAAAAATATTATTCCATCACCACATCACACTATTTTGAGTAATGATGGATCTATTATATATATATATATATAACTTGTGAAATTTGAAAAATAATTTCAATTATATAAATATAAAATCATATTTACCCTTTTTAATTTCTATTCTATGGGGGATACACTAACGTCGTTCGTGTGTATGGTGGACTTTCACCTTGCAAAGAAATGTGATTCATTACCACTAATGATTTAAATAGAAGGTAATAAATATTATTTTAATGAACAAATGTGATATTTGTATGAATTTATAATGGATCTTTATATGATAATAATTATTTACTCTTTTTTATCCCATTCATCGAAATATGGAAATAGTGTTCATACATATGTACAGCCTACCACCTCCATGAATGATGTTTTTCATCATTATATACATCACTTTTTTAAATGAATATAAATATATAGATAATGATAATATATGATATTAAATATAAATTTGAAATTATTGTTAAAATGGAGTTATTTTCAATTCCCAATAACCATAACTACCGAACCAAATCTCTCCTAAAAATAATGAAATAGTTAACACCTATAAGTAACAAGTTTATAAAATAATTATGATATAAATCACATAAATTATAATTAATATTCTTCTCTTGTGAAAATTCATGATATTTTAGTGTGATTATTCCATTTTTTACTCATTTTTACTTAAAATAATTGAGAAAATGTTTTAAAGAAAAATCATCTTTATTTCTCTATTATGTCAAAAACCCTTTACCACCCAAAACATTTTTTTATAAAAATTATCTAAAATTTGTTTTAACATTAAAAAATTGTTTTATGAAATACATTTTTACCCATGTTTTAATTTTTATGAATTTGTTTGAAAGTAATATTCCTGTCATTTTCCAAACAATGCTCATTTCCCTTTTACCGAAAATGTGACTTCAATATTTGTTTTTACATGTATACAATGTACTAAATATTTACCTGTCATATCCTACAAATGATTATAATCTTACTACATAATTTTTCAATTTTATTTACAAGGAATTTTATTTTCAAAAAAATGAGGTTTCAAAATGTGTTTTTTCAATGAAAAGATTGTTTCCTCAAGAAATATTCCAAATGACTTTTCAAAATCATATTCCATCTAAGGTGATATCCTTTGATGATATATCTTATTTATTGGGGACATAACCCAAGGATATTAGTCTTATTATTTTTCTTTGTTATTAATGTTTATGATGGCATTAGGATTATGAAACCTATTTCTCTTCAATGGGTTATGTCATGAAAAAATTCGTATACAACGCGATTATTTTTCCCATGGGTAAGGCTATAATGAAATGATGAAATGATTATCAAACCTGTCTCTTTTTCAATGGTTATGATATGATAAAATATTTATGAGAGACATTCCATTTCATGGGTTATAATATGATGAATGTTTTATGATTTTTAGCACTCATATGTTTGATTTTCATAATGTGATAGGTCCACTACTGGAAATCATGTTTTTCCCAACAGTTGTATACCAATGGTTCTTTTGAACTATTGGTATAGGTGATCTTTATAAACAGTTTGCATTAACCGTTGGTATTGATCTATAAACATTGATATTTCTATTTCCATTTGGAAATATAAGAAGAAAATTAGTTTTCACAATGGTTTCATCAACTTGTTAGGAAATATGGGGAAAATCAGTTTTCCCAATGGTTTAATGAAACTATTGTGAAAACTGTATCTTTCCCAACGGTTTTTACAAACCGTTGGGAATGATTTCCCCCAAATACAGACCAGCTGAACCCCCACCCAGCCCGATTGCAGACCGATTGCTGACAAAGCTCCTAAATTCTTCTCGGTCGCGACACTCTTTCCACCCAAGATCCATCTTCAATAAAACAAAATCTTACTTCACACTCAAATTAGTAGTTGTTACCTTAGTTTTAGCATTATTTCTATATTTTTTGGTGTTTGATGTTTTTATTTAAGATAAATTAGGATTAATGTCTACGGAACCCTTGGATTTGTTTTATGTTTTTTGTTCTAAACTTCAAACATGGTAAAGGGTTTGTTTAGTGGGGTGATATGGTACTTTTGGTGGAATTTATTTCAGTTGAAAATTGGGTTTTGATTCCGATGAATTTATGTTTCAATATGAGGTGGGGGAGAGTGTGCAGATGGGGTGGGGGAGGATGTTGAGGGCTATCCAAGTGGGGTGGGTATGGGCTATCTAGGTAGGGTGGGGAGGGGGCTGGGTTGTCCAAATGGGGTGGGGGTAGGGTTGTTTGGGGTGGGGGAGGGGATTTCTAGATAGGGTGTGGGGGGGCTGTCTAGGTAGGGTGGGGGGAGGGGGATGGGTTTTCCAAATGGGGTGGGGGTAGGGTTATTTGGGGTGGGGGAGGGGCTGTCTAGGTAGGGTGGAGGAGGGGGTTGTCTAGGTAGGGTGGGGGAGGGGGAGGGGCTATCCAAATGGCGTGGGGGTAGGGCTTTTTGGGGTGGGGGAGGGGGCTGTCTAGGTAGGGTGGGGGAGGGGGCTACCTAGGTAGGGTGGGGGAGGGGCTGGGTTGTCCAAATGGGGTGGAGGTGGGGCTGTTTGGGGTGGGGGAGGGTGTGCAGGTTGGGTGGGGGAGGGTGTCTAGGCAGGGTTGTCCAAGTGGGGTGGGGAGGGTGTGCAGGTGGGGTGGCAGAGGGGCTGTCTAGGTTGGGTTTGGGGATGGGTTGTCCAAGTGGGGTGACAGTAGGGCTGTCCAGGTGGGGTGGGGGTGGCTGGGTTTTCCAAGTGGGTTGTGGGGGGTAGGGGTGTCCAGGTATGGGGGGCTGGGTTTTCCAAGTGGGGTGGGGGCAGGGATGTCCACGTGGGGTGGGGGTGTTGGGTTGTCCAAGTGGGGTGGGGGTAGGGCTGTCCATGTGGGATGGGTGGGGTGGGGGTAGTGCTGTCCAAGTGGGGTGGAAACCCTAAATTCAATGTTTTAATTGGAGATTTGGTTTGTTTTATTAGGGATTAGGTGTATGTGGCATTCCCATTCTTATTATGGGTGGTTTTAATAAAAAGTTATGATGTTTGAACTATTTATGACGTTGTTGTCTCTATTTAATATCATTTCCCATAACTTAACATTAAATTATATATCAAATTTGGTTTCTGTTTTTTTAAATTCTTGTTATGTTATTTGTGGTCGATGATTGTCTCATGTTAATTGTTTTCAATGGTTTGGCGTGGAAATTAGGAATTTACTGTGACTTTTCTAAATGGGGGTGCCTTGATAATACTCCAAATATTTTTTAAAAATGATGAAAGGGATTTTATTATTTAAAATGGATTTCGAAAGATACTTTCTATTATAGTTCAATCCTATTGAATTGTTTATGACAAAATGACTTATATAAATTCTTTTTATATAATGGAAAAAAGTTGGATGTATGAAACTGATCGGATCTCAAGAGATTTTCAAAACAATTTGGAGAGCTTTATAGATTTTTCATTTTACAATGCTTCAGATAGGGGTTGCATACACTGCCCATTTTCCAATTGTGTTGGTAGAACATGGTTGAGCCGTGAAGAAGTCAGCTACCACATAACCAAAAATGTTTTTCAAGAAAACTACTTTGTGTGGTATCAAAATCGAGAGAAAATGAAATCTCAAATTGGTGATGATCAAAATGAAAGGACTGGAATGGAGAATTTAATAGATGATCGGTTTCTGTTTATTCGTCATCATGAAAAAGAAAGGATTTCGACTCAAGAAGACTTCGATACGAGGACAGTTGATGCATCTAGTGAAAATGATTATATTGATAGGGTGAAAAAATTGAACGATGTTTCCACAACACCAGTATATCGACAATGCGATAAAATGAAAAAGCTGGAATTTTTAATCCGATTGTTTCATGGGAAAACTATGTATGGTATTTGTAATATAGAAATCAATTATATTCTTACCCTCTTGAAGGATTTACTTCCAGATGATGCAGATATTCCCTCAAACAACTATATGGCATGGAAGTTAGTTGAGGAACTTGGATTTTCAAGAAACAAAATACATGCTTGCCTGAAATATTGTAGTTTATTCGGGGAGGAAACCGCTGAATGAAATGATTGTATAAAATGTGGCACATCCCATTGGAAGTCAAAATCTGATGGAACACCATCCCACATTCCACAGAAAGTAATGTGGGACATTCCATTGATCCCCAGACTCCAGAATATTTTTATTTCTGATGACATATCAATAAAAATGAGATGGCGTGATACCGAGAGAAAGAATTATAATGATGAGTTTGTTCATCCTGTAGATGGAATTGCATGGCATAGATTTGATGCTCGATATCCTAATTTCGTAGCTGATGTGCGTAATATGAGGCTAGGTCTTTCATGCGATGGTTTTAATCCGTTTGAGAATATGCTTACTTTGCATAGCACATGGACAGTTTTTATACACATTTATAATCATCCCCCATTGTTGTGTATGAAAAAACCTTTCACATTCATGAGTATACTCATATCTGGTCCTTCTGATCCCAGCATTGATATTGATGTATACATGCAACCTTTAATAAAATAGTTTAAACTTATTTGGGATGTGGGTGTGCACACATACGATGCATGTTCGAAAGACATATTTCAGATGCGTGTTGCGCTTATGTGGGTGATCAAGGATTTCCCAGCTTATGTAATGATGCCTGGATCGAGAACGAAGGGAAAATTTTCATGTCTAATTTTTATAAAGAATACACAATCCAGAAGACTGAAACATCACTGTAGTTTCAGTTTTATGGGACATCGATGATGTAGAAGATTTGATAATACCATAGAGACTGATGATCCACCTCAGTGTATGTCTGGAACTGATGTGCTTAATGAATTGAATGATTTCATTTTTTCGTTCGGGAAGAGTCAAATAAAATCTGGAAAGAGAAAGAAAGTTTCCACTGAAACCTGTTACAATTGGAGGAAGAGGAGTATATTTTTTTATTTGCCTTATTGGTCAACCAATTTTTTACGTCATTGCTTAGACATAATGCATATTCAAAAGAATATATGTGAAATTTTGCTTTCAGTTCTTCTAAATGTCAAGGGGAAGACAAATATGATTTATGATCTCAGCGTGAATTGGTGGATTGGGGCATCAGACCAGAATTACATCCTGTGTGTATCAGTGAAAATAAATGGAAACTTCCATGTGCTTCTTATGTGATGAAACCAATGAAAAAAAAGAAATTTCTAGAAGTATTACAGACTATTAGAGTTCCTGATGGCTATTCAAGCAACATATCCAAACGGGTCAATAGAAGAGAATTGAAGATAAAATCTTTGAAGACTCATGATTGTCACGTTCTACTGCATAAGTTGCTTCAAATAGAAATCTGTCATCTTTTTTCCAATAATGTAAGGGTGGTTGTTATTAGATTGTGCCATTTGTTTAGAGATATTTGTGATAAGAAGTTGTCCAAGTCTTTCTGGAAAAAAATGTTGACAGATGCCCCATTAATTTTGTGTGAGTTGGAGAAAATATTTCCTCCATAATTTTTCACATGCATGCTGCATCTGACTGTCTATATTCCCACTGAAATACTTCTCGGAGGACCAGTTTCTTTTCATTGGATGTATCCAACTGAAAGAAATATGTTCACATTAAATTATTCTATCTGAAATAGAAATCTTCCCAAAGGTTCTATCATGAACGGATACATGGCTCAAGAACGTATGGATTTATTCTCGATGTATATGTCTGAGCTTACTACAAGATTGAACAGACCAATGAGAAATGAAGAAGAATAGTATGAGCAAATTGAACCCAGTTTTCCATCACTTCTTCAAACAGGAGTAATTTTCGGATCATATGCATTTAAGACATTAAGCCATGAAGAGCGGGAGATGGCACATCGCACACTTTTGTTCAACTATTATATGTTCGATGACTATATCAGGTAACTAAATTGATTATGTATATCTCACTTATATATCTGTTAAACTATTCATATTTTTTATCTACAGGGAACATAAAACAATTATAAATAGGAATCATCATTCTTTATCTTTGAGAAGGAGAGAGACTTAGCATAACAAAGAGTTTTCTGCTTGGTTAAAATTGAAGTAAAACAATTAATGTTTAAAATAATTATATCAATATTTAATTACGTTTAATAGTCATTTATATTGAAGGTATTGAGTTTTTCTGGTAACTCTGTCTCTGAGGAAATAAGAGCTTTGGCATTTGGTCCTAATACCGTGATTTGTGACTGTAAATCAATTGCTATCAATGGGTACAAATTTATTGTCACTGAACAAGAAAATAACATTAGAACACAACATGATGGTGTTATGGTTATTGCCACAATAGATTGTTATGCTAGTGAATCAGATAGTAGACCGCGATTTGAAAATGTGGGTTATTATGGAGTTATTGAGAAAATAATAATATTGGACTATTACTCTCATGGACGAGTCACAATGATGAAATGTCATTGGTTTGATTCGATGATGAGACATGGCACATTTATTGATGATTTTAGATTTCTAGTAATTAATATGACTCCCACTCTTGCTACCGAAGAACCATATGTGTTGGCATCAATGTCTAAACAAGTTTTTTATGTCAAAGACCAACTTCGACCTGAATTTGGTGTCATAGTTGAAGTAATTCCAACGCATATTATTGATGATGGTGATGATGGAATTGACATTTTCCCTAGTACCATTGGAACCAATCCATTTATTTCTTTTCATTACTCCAATAGCTCAATTGTCAGAGTTGATTGTGAACATGAAGTTGTGGTTGACAATATATAGAATCAGTCATCCTTGTTCTCAATTCTTTTGGTTTACCTCGAGTTTGGTTGTTAAGGTTGGTAATATTAAAATTGATTTAGTATTGATCACAAATATGTTTTAGCTGACTTGACTGTTATATGAATTTTCAATGTTTATTGGTTGCAGTTTTATTCAAATTACATTTTATAATTTGGAATTGAACTGTATTCAAACATAGTCAAACAATATTTCTAACTTTGTGAACATTACAAAATGTATGATTTATTAAATCCATTCATGCTCTTCTAAAATAATTGATTTCTTACTTGACCGTTATGTGAATTTTCAATGTTTATTGGTTGCAGTTTCATTTGAATTGCATTTTCCCACTTGGAATTGAACTATATTCAAAAATAGTCAAACAATATTTCTAACTTGGTGAACATTACAACTTGTATGATTTATTAAATCAATTCAAGATCTTCTAAAACAATTGATAGCTGGCTTGACCATTATGTGAATTTTCAATGTTTATTGGTTGTAGGTTTATTTTAATTGAATTTTCTAATTTGGAATTGAACTGTATTCAAACATAGTCAAAGAATATTTCTAACTTGGTGAACATTACAACTTGTATGATTTATTAAATCTATTCAATCTCTTCTAAAACAATTGATAGCTGACTTGACCGTTATGTGAATTTTCAATGATTATTGGTTGCAGTTTTATTTGAATCGCATTTTCTAATTTGGAATTCAACTGTATTCAAACATAGTTGAACAATATTTCTAACTTGGTGAACATTACAACTTGTATGATTTATTAAATACATACAAGATATTCTAAAACATTTGATAGCTAAATTACAAATGAATCCTCCTATTCCCTCATATATTTAGTTTTTTGGATTACACATTAGTTTCCTTTTTCTAATTAATTACATATTTGTTTTCAAAAGCAGGAAATGAATCCAATTGAAGAGAGATGAAGGAAAAAAATGATGGAGAACAATCATCAAATGATAGAGTTGGGAATTCCATCATTAGTGCATGTAGTGAGTACTTTAGTTAAATTTGATATATTTAAAGAATATATAATGTCATGTGATTAATTTTTTTCTAAACATTTTTGTAGGATCCACCTATATGTCGACAGTTATTCGACAAGGAGCCTAGTACTCGTCCTAGTACTCAGGTCGGTGGTACGAGGAGGGTTCGTACCAGAGGTGGACGAGCAGCTGCGCGTACCAAACTAGACCCTACCCCTCCCACTGACATGTCATCCTTCCCACAATCTGATCCCGGTGTGTCGTTAGGGACACAAAGGATATTTAGGCCTCCCATGTTTTCGCTACATTCTGCATCTTCTGGCCCATCATTTTCACATCCCATGATGATTCCCACTCCCCAGTCAGCATCTGGTCAGACAGCTATCCCATCTTCTTTTCCTTCTACTTCTGTCTCTCCGAGCTTCTATATTCCATCTTCTTCGACTGATGTTCCACCACAGGGTGTTCTATTAGTTTTTGTGGATCCATCATCTCTCAGTGATCAGACCGGCACAGGTATATTTATTGAACCCTAAAAAATTTAATAGAAATATTTACATTCATTAGAACATGTTTTGATAAAATATTTGTTTTTCATCCATGACAGATATATCTACTGACAGGAGGCGTGGGCGGGGGCGTACACACATGGATTTGGTTTGGAACCGCTTCACACAGGTTATGGTGGACTATAATGAAAACAACCAAATGGTTGAGAAAACAGGGAAGCAATGTCGGAGTTTTTTGGCGATGATTTCCAAATACTTCGACATCATTCCCGTCAGCCCGCCATTGTGGAGACATTTGCCACATGAGGTCAAGGATAGAGCTTGGGAAGAGATATGGTTAAAAAAATCTGTTCTATTTAATTCCATGAATTATTTTTGTATTTATATGAATTAATATTTTGATGTCAGCTTCGATTTAATTTTCCCGATGGTGAGGGTGCACGACCAGAACGTCTAAAGGATTTAGGTGAGCTTTGGAGAGCCTACAATAATGAGTTGTATATTGGATGGGTTGCTAGAGTTGGAACTGAGTTAGAGGTGGTACCAATGGTGGATGATTGTCCAATAGAACAGTATTGTCAGATGATTACTCATTGGACAAGTACCCAATTTAAGGTATTAATAACATTTGAGTTATTTAAATAATAACTTTCATGTTTTTCCTTAATACTATCTATTTCTTTTTCTAATTTTATTTATGAATCATCTATAAAAAATAAAAATAACATTGATGCAAAAAAATACCTCCACAAACTAGGATGCACTATGATGCCTGACCATGAGAGGAAGCAGGTATGAAAATTGTTTATAAGTTTTCTTTATGACTTACACTTTCTTTTGTTTCCTCAATTATTTAATAGTTTTTTAAATTTTTCATATAACTTTAGTTTTCAATGTCATTGTAGAGGAAAATACAAAATATTGAAAGACGTGTGCTTCGAGCAAAACTGTTTTGCTCGAGTAGACGGAAAAAGGATGGAGGTTCTGTCAATGAAGCGACTCAGCAGCAGATTTTGAGTTTTAATCTATTGAAATTATATTTTAATATCTATTTTGTAACTTAATGAAATATTTATATATGTAACGGGATGCTCTAGAGGCCCTCGATGCCCATGAATAAGAAAATTGTGGGCCAACAGATCACTTACATCAGGTGTTGGGAGAGGAGCATTTTGACAGAGTACGCTGCCGACCTAGGATAGCTCCGAAGAGGTATTGTCCCTCCTCATGTATGAGATGTATTGCCACCGAGCTGCAGCAAGTTAGGGCATAGCCAGAACAAGCTATGAAAAGGGCCACAAATATGGAAGAATAGTCTGCTAGGGAAAACAATGCGTTTATGATATTTATTGAAGTTCTACGTCCAACACTTCCAGTAGAGTCCAGCCCAACTTTTGATGAATATATGTCGTCGATACGTTTTATATATAGTACACCAGGTGGTAGTTTTAGTGGTTTTTAGGAAGATTTCCAGCTTGACGATGATGATGGCGAGGAGTCTGATGCGGAAGAGGAGGGAGAGGAGGAGGGTGAGGCGGGTGACGAGGGCGAGGAGGAGGGCGCTGAGGAGGGAAAGGACGATGATGGGGACGAGGACGAGGGTGATGATGATGGTGATGATGGTGATGGTGATGTAGGACAAATTGATTCATTACATTTTTGATTAATATTACTGATATTTGATATTTAATCTATTCTATTTATTGGTTTTATCTAGACTCGTAGTATAGTATTGGAGTTGAGATATTTTTATATATTATCTATTTTTATGGATGTTTTTGTCTTTTAGTGGTTGTGTGTTTGGGAACTACCCTCCTTCCTAGACCCTGGAACCCCCCCCCCCCCCCCCACCATCCTCCTTGGACCCCGGACACCCCCGGATAGCCCTCATACATCCCCCGAACATCCCTCCAGACAGCCCCCCAACCTCCTCCCTGGACCCCGGACAACCCCCCAGACAGTCACCCGGACAGCCCCCCCGAACAGCCCCCAGACACCCCCCCCCCCCCACCCTCCTCCCTGGACCCCGGAAAACCCCCCAGATAGCCCCCCCAGACAGCCCCCGGACAGCCCCCCCACCCTCTTCCTTAGACCCCGGACAGTCCCCCGAACAGCCCCCAGACAGCCCCAGACAGCCCCCCGAACAGCCCCCCGGACAGCCCCCACCCTCCTCCTTAGACCCCAGACAGCCCCCCTGCCCACCCCCCAGACAGCCCCCCACCCTCTTCCTTGGACCTCGGACAACCCCCCGAACAGCCCTCGGACAGCCCCCCGAACACCCCACAGACAGCCCCCCGCACATCCCCCCACCCTCCTCCTTGGTCCCCGGACAGCCCGCTGGACACCCACCAGACAGCCCCCGGACAGCCCGCCCACCCTCCTTGATTTAATTTAATACTAGAAAATCTATAATATATATTTTATTTATTTTCATCATGATAATCAATGTAAATCACATTTACACATCTAATCAATATCATAGATTCTTGGTATGTTATAAAAGAGATGTATTCATTGGGCATGACATTGTTAGCTCCGAAATGTTTCATAGCATGATAAACTAAAATCTAATTCATACTAAGAATGATATGAAAATATTCTATATGAATGTCCACAAGATTTTAATTAAATACCATTCCACTAATAGACACATGGGGATTCTCATAAAATTGACAACATTTTAAGCACATACGGAAAACCGACCAAACGCATTCGGTTTCCATTGAAACATTAAGAGAATGATCCATGGGTCATATGTGACGTGTACGACTCAAACTTACCCCAATATGAGACATAGTGTAGCCGGCACCACTCAATGTGTCTGTCTTCTATTTCAAAAGGACGTCATTTTAATTGAAAGACATCAAATGGCATACGAAAAATAGACCAAACACATTCAATTTCTGTTGAAACTTTGTGAGAATGATTCATGGGACATATGTGACATGTAACAGTCAACCTCACCTCAATCTGAGATGCATTGTGGCTGGAACCACTCAAAGTGTCTATATTTTGTTTCAAAAGGACGTCATTTTAAGTGAAAAACATCAACTGGCATACGGAAAACCGACCAAACGCATTCGGATTGAGTCGATACTTTAGAACAAAGATTCATGGGTCATATGTGACGTTTATGAGTCAACCCTGCCTTAATCTAAGTCACGGTGTGGCCGGAATCACTATAAGTGGCTCTCTTTTGTTTAAAATGGACAACATTATAAGTACATACGAAAAACTGACCAAACGCATTTGGTTTCCATTGAAACATTTGGAGAATGATTCATGGGTCATATGTGACGTGTACGAGTCAACCCCGCCTCAATCTGAGATGTGGTGTGGTAGGCACCACTCAAACTATTTGTCTTTTGTTTCAAAAGGACATCATTTTAATTGAAAAACATCAACTGGCATACGGAAAACTGATCAGATGCATTCGTATTGTGTCGATACTTTAGCACAATGATCCATGGGCCATATGTGACGTGTACGAGTCAACCCTACCTCAATTTGAGGTACGGTGTGGCCGCCACCACACAAAGTGTCTGTCTTTTGTTTCAAAAGGATGTCATTTTAAGTGAAAATCATCAACTGCCATATGTAAAACCAACCAAAAGAATTCCAATTGTTTCGATACTTTATCACAACGATCCATTTGTCATATGTGACGTGTACGAGTCAACCCCACCTTAATCTAAGGCACAGTGTGGTTGTAATCACTCTAATTGTATCTCTTTTGTTTAAAATGTACAACATTTTAATTACATACGGAAAACTGACCAAACACATTCAGTTTTAGTTGAAACATTAGGAGAACGATTCATGGGTCATATGTGGCGTGTACAAATCAACCCCGCTTCAATCTGAGAAACGGTGTGGCCATCACTACTCAAAGTGTTTGTCTTTTGTTTCAAAAGGACGTCATTTTAAGTGAAAAACATCAACTGGCATACGTAAATCCTACCAAACTTATTCAGATTGTGTTGATAATTTTGAAAAATAATCCATGGGTCATATGTGCTGTGTACGAGTCAACCCCGCCTTAATCTGAGGCACGGGGTGGCCAGAATCACTCTAAGTGGCTCTCTTTTGTTTAAAATGGACAACATTTTAAGTATATACAGAAACCCAAACAAACGCATTCAGTTTCCATTGAAACTTTAGGAGAATGATTTATGGGTCATATGTGACGTGTAAGTGTCAACCATGACTCAATTTGAGACGCGGTGTGGTAGGAACCACTCAAAGTGTCAGTATTTTGTTTCAAAAGGAGATCATTTTAATGGAAAAACATCAACTGGCATATGGAAAACCGACCAAACGCATTCGGATTGTGTCGATACTTTATAACACCAATACATGGGTCATATGTGATGTTTATGAGTCAACCTGGCCTCAATCTGAGTTGCGGTGTTGCCACCACCACTCAAAGTGTCTATCTTTTGTTTCAAAAGGACGTCATTCTAAGTGAAAAACATCAACTGGCATACCGAAAAGGGACCAAACGCATTCGAATTGTGTTGATACATTATCACAATGATCCATGGGTCATATGTGATGTGTATGAGTCAACCCTAACTTAATCTGAGGCACGATGTGGTCGAAATCTCTCTAAGTGTCTCTCTTTTGTTTAAAATGGAAAATATTTTAAGTACATATGGAAAATCGACCAAACGCATTCAGTTTCTATTGAATATTTAGGAGAACAATTCATGGGTCATATATGACGTGTAAAATTCAACCCCACTCAATCTGAGATGCGGTGTGGCCGACACCACTCAATGTGTCTGTCTTTTGTTTCAAAAGGATGCCATTTTAATTGGAAAACATCTACTGGCATACAGAAAACCGACCACACGCATTTGGGTTGTGTTGATACTTTAGCACAATGATCCATGGGTCATATGTGATGTGTACGAGTCAAACCCTCTTCAATATGAGGTGTGGTGTGGCTGTCACCACTCAAAGTGTCTGTCTTTTGTTTCAAAAGGACGTCATTTTTAGTGTAAAACATCAACTGTAATACGGAAAACTTACCAAACGCATTAGGATTGTGTCGATACTTTAGCACAACAATCCATGGGTCATATGTCATGTGTACGAGTCAACCCCGCCTTAATCTGAGCCATGGTGTGGCCAGAATCACTCTAAGTGTCTCTCTTTTGTTTAAAATGGACAACATTTTAAGTACATACGGAAAACGGACCAAACGCATTCAGTTTCCATTGAAAATTTAGGAGAATGATTCATGGGTCATATGTGACGTGTAAAAATCAACTCTGCCTCAATCTGAGACTCGGTGTGGCTGGGACCACTCAAAGTGTCTGTCTTTTGTTTCAAAAGGACATCATTTTAATTAAAAAACATCAACTGGCATACAGAAAACTGACCAAACGCATTCGGATTTTGTCGATACATTATCACAATGATCCATGGGTCATATGGGACATGTAAAAGTCAACCACTCCTCAATCCGAGGCACGGTGTGGCTGACACCATTCATAGTGTCTCTCTTTTGTTTAAAATTGACAGGATTATAAGTGAAAAGAATAACTGACATACGCAAAACCGACCAAACGTATTTTAAATGTGTTGATGCTTTAGGAAAATGATACATGGGTCATATGTGACTTCTATGAGTCAACCCTGCCTTAATCTGAGGCACGGTGTGGCTGGAATCACACTAAGTGGCTCTCTTTTGTTTAAAATGGACAACATTTTAAGTACATACGGAAAACCGACCAAACGAATTCTGATTGTGTTGATACTTTAGCACAACGATCCATGGGTCATATGTGACATGTACAAGTCAACCCACCTCAATCCGAGGCACGGTGTGGCCGACACCATTCATAGTGTCTCTCTTTTGTTTAAAATGGACAAGATTATAGGTGAAAATATCAACTTGCATACGAATAACCGACCAACGCATTTGAAAAGTGTTAATGCTTTAGGAAAACAATACATGGGTCATATGTGACGTGTACGAGTCAACCCCGCCTCAATCCGAGGTGCGGTGTGTCCGACACCATTCACATTGTCTCTCTTTTGTTTAAAATGGAAACTATTATAAGTGAAAAGAAAAACCGACATATGAAAAATCGACCAAACACATTCAGATTGTGTTTATGTTATAGTTAAATGATACATGGGTCATATGTGATGTGTACGAGTCAACCTGAGCTCAATTTGAGGCATGGTGTGGTCGGGATCACTATAATTGGATCCGTTCTGTTTAAAATGGACAACATTTTAAGTACATACAGAAACTGACCAAACGCATTTGGTTTCCATTGAAACATTAGGAGAACGATCCATGGGTCATATGTGATGTGTACGAATCGACCCCGCCTCAATCTGAGATGCGGTGTGGCCTAAACCACTCAATGTGACTGTCTTTTGTTTCAAAATGAAATCATTTTAATTGAAGACATCAACTCGCATATGGAAAACCGAGCAAACGCTTTTGGAAAATGTTGATACTTTAGGAAAATGATCGATGGGTCATTTGTGACGTGTACGAGATAACCTCACCTCAATCCGAGGCACGGTGTGGCAGGATCACTCATTGTGTATGTATTTTGTTTAAAATGGACAGGATTATAATTGAAAAGAACAATTAACATTCAGAAAACTGACCAAATGCATTCTAAATGTGTTGATTATTTAGGAAAACTATCCATGGGTCATATGTGACGTGTATGAGTCAACCTCACCATAATATGAGGCACAGTTTGGCTAGAATTACTCTAAGTGGATCTCTGTTGTTTAAAATGGACAACATTGTAAGTACATACAGAAAACCGACCAAACAAATTCTGATTGTGTTGATACTTTAGCACAATGATCCATGGGTCGTATATGACGTGTACGAGTCAACCCCGCCTCAATCTGAGGTGTGGTGTGGCCGACACCATTCATAGTGTCTCTCTTTTGTTTAAAATGGACAAGATTATAAGTGAAAAGATCAACTGGCATACAAAAAACTGACCAAACACATTCGAAATGTGTTGATGCTTTAGGAAAACGATCCATGGGTCATATGTGATGTGTATGAGTCAACCCCGCCTCAATACGAGGCGCGGTGTGGCCGACACCATTCACAGAGTCTCTCTTTTGTTTAAAATGGATAGGATTATAAGTGAAAAGAACAACTGTCATACGAAAAACTGACCAAATGCATTTAGATTGTGTCGATGCTTTAGGTAAACGATCCATGGAACATATGTGACGTGTACGAGTCATCCTGGGCTCAATTCGAGGCATGGTGTGGTTGGGATCACTATAAGTGTCTCCCTTTTGTTTAAAATGGACAACATTTTAAGTACATACGGAAAACCAACCAAACACATTCGGTTTCCGTTGAAACATTAAGATAATGGTTCATGGGTCATATGTGACATGTACGAGTAAACTCTAACTCAATATGAGGTGCGGTGTTGCCTCCAACACTCAAAGTGTCTATCTTTTATTTCAAAAGGACGTCATTTTAAGTGAAAACAATCAACTGGCATACGGAAAACCGACCAAACGCATTCGGATTGTGTCTATACTTTAGAAAAATGATAAATGGGTAATATGTGACATGTACGAGTCAACCCCGCGTCAATCTGCGGTACGGTGTGGCCGAAACCACTCAAATTGTGTCTCTCTTTTTTAAAATGGATAGGATTATAAGTGAAAATAACAACTGGCATTCGGAAAACCGACCAATGCATTCGGAATCTGTTGATAATTTATCACAATGATTCATGGGTCATATGTGACCTGTACGAGCCAACATAGGCTCAATCCAAGTCGTGGTGTAGCCGGGATCAGTCTATGTGTGTCTCTTTTGTCTAAAATGGACAACATTTTAAGTACATACGGAAAACTGACCAAACACATTCAGTTTCTATTGAAACTTTAGGAGAATGATCCATGGGTCATATTTGACGTGTAAAAATCTACCCCACCTCAATCTAAGATGCGGTGTGGTTGGTACCACTCAAAGTGTCTATCTTTTATTTCAAAAGGACATCATTTTAAGTGAAGAACATCAACTGACATACTGAAAACTGATCAAATTCTTTGGGAATATGTTGATACTTTTGGACAATGATCTATGGGTCATTTGTGACGTGTACGAGTTAACCTCGCCTCAATTTGAGGCATGGTGTGGCCGGTATCACTCCAGGTGTATGTATTTTGTTTAAAATGGACATCATTTCAGGTAAAAAAATATGGTATACAAAAAACCGATCAAATAATGAATTGAATTATGGATTCCACATATATTTTTCATCTATATTTAAAATTCAATTCTAAATGAATTATGTATGTTTATAATTATGTTATGTATTCTAATTTAATTATGGATGTGTATATTTCTAGGATGCATTATAAGTTAAATGTGTATGAATTTGTTTTCTATATATATGTGTTAGTTGGTTATTGCAAATAAAATAATTGTATATGTATGTGTTAGTTTATTATAGGTACAATAATTGGATTGAAAATTGGAGGAAATGCACAAAATGAGTCCTGCTTTCCAAATTGTAGAGCTGCTGTAGTCTGGTGTGCAATTTGCATGGCATAGGCTATGCCAACGGTTTCAAACCATTGGCATAGCATCTCTGATGCTTTTTTTACCAACGGATCAATGAACCGTTGGTAAAAAACCATTCCCAATGGTTTCTAAACCATTGGGAAAGAGTAGAATCCTTGGGATTTCCCAACAGTTCAAGTCAAACCGTTGGGAAAATCTATCCCAATGGTTTGGAACAACCGTTGGTATAGGTTAGGTTTTCCCCACCCTATACCAATGGTTCACGGTAAACTGTTAGGAAAAGCTTTCCAAGCGGCTTACTTCCCTATGGTTTGAAGAATCGTTGGTATAACAAATACCAATGGTTCTACACCCTTTCCCAATGGTTCGAAACCTTTTGGAAAGATTGTATTTTCAATAGTGGTGGGACCTATATCTCCCTCCAACTCATTAGATAATTATTTCTATCACACAAGATCATATAGTAATGTAATGAGGAGTAAACCAATTTTAGTAAGGGTATTTGTCAATTATGATGGTCTTGGGAATGAACTGTGACTATTATGATGGTTTGGGGAGTGAACTCATTCCACTAATATATCCTTGGTTTTGAGCCTAGACAACCATGAAATTGATTTTCTATATATTCTTATTTTTTTCCAAAAATTTATATCTTATACTAATGTTATGCTCTCATGGATCATTTTTTATGATTCAATAATGATTCGTGTATTATTAACTTTCTATCCTTAATCCATGACAAAATAATTTTATCTTTTATCTAAAGGATATGATTTTAAAATGTAATGACCATATTCTCATACAAAAATTCATATTATAATTTTGTATCTCCCTTTTTTTCCCTTACTGGACATCTGAGCTTACTCTTTATTTTATTTCCTTTCCCTAATTTATGAATAATGGTTTTAAGTACCTTATGTTTATAAATAGTACCACTGGTGCATAAAACGTTTTTACGTTGTCTATTGGCCAATGTTGTTATAGGAGATGTTATAAACGTTGTTTTTTATGACAGGTATTTTAAAATTGATGTAAAAACCAAAAATATGAAGAATTTTTCACGTTGGTTCATCAGAAAACGACGTGGAAAATGCTTCACAGTCATAATTTATTACTGCTATTTTTAAATAACTGGTGAGGAATCTATATTCTCATGTCTGTTATTGAATAACTGATATAATAAACTGTTCCTCCAAAGAGTTTATCACATCAGTTATGTTCATAAACAACTTTATAAACCAGTATTCAAAGCGGTTTTTACATCGGCTAAATAATAACCAACGTGAACACATATATACTATGTCGGTTATCTGATAACCGATGTAAAAATCCTATTTTTTTTCCATTGATTACATATGTTATTAAATAACCGATGTAAAAACCAATTTCCATGCATTTGATACAGCGGTCTTCCAGTAACTGACATTAAAACCCATAAACATGAATTTTTTACATTGGTTATAAAATAACAGATGTAAAAAACAAATTTTTTTAATAAAACCATTCAACCACAATAATTCCTTGCAAAAGAAAACTTGAAACATACCAAAAACAGACCAAAACCAGCCCACCCCACTAGACAGCCCTTCTACACACCTGGAACCCCCCCCCCCCCCACACACCCTTGGATAGCCCCCCTCCCTCCTAGACATCCTCCCACCCCAATGGACACCCCTACTCCCCTGGACATCCCTCCCACCCTCCTGGACACCCTCCCACCACCATGGACACCCACCCCACTGGACAACCCTCCCACACCCCTAGAAACCCACCACCCCACTGCACCTCCCCCCCCCCCACACACACCCCTGGATAGTCCCCACCCTTTTGGACAACCTTCACCCCTGGAACCCCCCCCCCCCCACGAACACCCCTCCACTCCCATGGACTACCCTATCACCCTCCTAGACACCATCTCACCCCCAAGGACAACCAGGACATCCCCCATCCCACTAGACATTCCCCCATGCCCCTAGAAACCCCCCACCCCACTAGACACCCCCACACCCTTGGACACCCCCGGATAACCCCCCCCCCCTAGACACCCCCACCCCAGGACATTCCCACCTCATGGACACCCTGGACACCCCCACCCCACTAGAAAACCCTCCAACACCACTAGAACCCCCCTGAACAGCCCCCCCCACCCTCCCAAACATCCCCCACTCCCTTGGACATCCCTCCCACTCCCACGGACACCCAGGACATCCCCACCCCATTGGACACCCCTCCCACACCCCTAGAACCCCACCACCCCACTGGACACCCCCCCCCGGACACCCCATAGATAGCCCCCCCCCCCACAAACCTAGATAGCCCCACACACTCCTAAAAACCCTCACACCACCATGCCCACCCTAGACACCCCCACCCCCACCCCACTGGACACCCCTCGGATAGCCCCAACCCTACAAGACAGCCCCCACTCCTCGGTACAGCCCTCCCACCCTCCTGGACACCCTCCCACCCCCATGTACACCCTAGACACCCCCACTCTATTAGACATCCCTCCCACACACCTAGAACCCCCCCCCCCCCCCAACCCCACTGGACACCCCCACCCCTGGATAGTCCTGCACCCTATAGGACTGCCCCCGCCACACCGAACATCCTCCCACACCCCAAGAAACCCCCACCCCACTAGACACCCCCACCCCTGGACTCCCCCAGGACAGCACCCCCCCCCCCCTTTTAGACAACCCCACCCCCTGGATAGCATGCCCACCCTCCTAGACCCCCCACCCCCATGGATACCCTGGACACCCCCACCTCACTAGACAGCCCTCCCACACCACTGGACCCCCCCACCCCCACCCCCTGGACACCCCCACCCCTAGACATCCCTTAGATAGCCCCCACCCTCCTTGGAATCCCCCCACTCCCCTGGACAGCCCTCCCACCCTCTTGGACACCCTCCCAACCCCATGGGAACACCTAACCCCCCCCCCCACCCCTGGACACCCCTAGGATAGCCCCTCACTCCCCGAGATAGACCCCCACCCTCCTGATCACCATACCACCACCATGGACGATCAAGAACCCCCCCCCCCAACCACCACCACCACAACCACAATGGAAAACCCTCCCACACCCTTGGAGACCCCCCTCCCCACCCCACTGGACACCCCCATACCCATGGATACCCTAGAAAGCCCCCCCCCCTTCTGAATATCCACTACTCCCCTGGACAACCCTCCCACCCCCATGGACACCCTGGAGATCCCCACCCCACTGGACAGCCCTCCCACGCCCCTGGAACCTCCCCCCCCCCCCCACTAGACACCCCCATACCCATGGACACCCCCTAGATAGCCCCCACCCTCCTAGATAGCCCCCCCCCCCCACTCCTCTAGACTTTCCTCCCACCCTCCTGGACAGCCCCCACTCCTATGGACAACCCTCCCACCCTTCTAGACACCCTCCCAATCCCATGGACACCCTGGACACCCCCCACTCCACTAGACAACCCTCCCACACCCCTAACCCCCCCCCCCCCCAGACACACACAAACACCCCTAGACACCCCATGGAAAGCCCCCCACCCCTCCTGGATAGCCCCCCACTCCCCTGTATATCCCTCCCACCCACCTGAACACCCTTCCACCCCCATGGACACCCTGGACAACCCCACCCCACTGGATAGACCTCCCACATCATTGGAACCCCCCCCCCCCCCTCACACACCCCTAGACACCCCCTCGCTAGCCCCCACCCTCCTGGATAGCCCCCACCCCACTGGACTGCCCTCCCACACCCCTAGAAACCCACCACCTAACTGGACCCCCCCCCCCCCCCCGCACCCCTGAAAACCCTCCCCCCAAGATAAGAATCTATAACAGAAAAACCATCAGAACTAGACCAAAACAAGAAGGAGACCAAATTTAAACATTCACATATATAACAGTCCAAACATACAATGTCAACTAAAAAAATCCAACATAAATTACTACCAAGAAAACAATTATACTGACAATATTCAAAATTAAATTTTACACTACAAACAATCTATAATCCAATCAATCTTGTAAAATAATTTGACCATTCTACTTGTAAGTGTTTGAAATCTTGAGCACTATAGGGTTAAGGGTCATCAAATAGCTATAAAGTAAAATAATAATAGTTAACATGTATAATGAATAAATTAAATGATGTATTATGGAAAAGGTTAAAAGTAAATGTTAACAGGTCAAAGTGCCCAAGTTTTCCAGTTCTAACTATTTCCTACTTAAATCTTAACATATAATATCTAGATTCGACTACGACTTGTTGTTCATGAAAATTCTGTTTAAATGAGTGTAAAATGAAAATAATATTTTTATGTAATACATAAAAAAGAAAAAATTATAAATTGATATTTACCTTTACGATTACATATTTCATCTTATCACTCATTTTTTTTGTGTTTTTTTGAAAGTAGACCCATCCCCTATTAGAAAATAATATGAATGGGATAAATTTAAAATACATTATAATATATACAATTGTTAATAAATTGAAACATACTTTTCCAACATATTATTAAAACTTTCCCACACCTCTCCATGGACAGATCATATCCAATAAAGTGTTTTCTCCCTTGGGAAAAAAACACCTAACATCCAATGATTGCTGATAAATTAAAATTTATGTTTAGTGGTTTATTATCTTAATAGATAATAAACTTTTTTCCAGAGATATGTTTCATTCCTCTCACAAAAATGCATCATCCAGCACTGTGTGATTATATTCTGTGCAAATATTTCACCAATATAAACCATTCTTTGTTATTCATCCAATTCATGTGCTTAAGGGGAAATCAAATGTGGGTCCATGAATCCATATACATATGTCCACTCATTCTTCTCACACATGTTATAAATATACCTAATACAAAACAGACATAAGTAATCATTTTTTATAAATATAACGTAGGGAAAAGGTGTTAGAACTTACGTGGAAACAATTTGCACCAAGTTGATGCCTAACTTATCTCTAGTAACAAGCTCCATCATATCTTTTCTCAGAATCCCCATATTTATTCAACATCACCAAATATGAGCTTCAATTGGAAACTCATAATGATCCACCAAAAAATTTGAATATCTTGAAAATATTTCAATACTACTATAATCTGTATCTGAGTTCATAGCCATTTGAATTTGTTTTTTTCTATAGAGTATTTCATTACCTTTGGAGTATTCCTATAAAAATAAATAGAAAAATATATTAGTTTTCAAACGTTAAAAAAACTTTAATAAAAAATAGAAGATATAATATACATACCCTTATGGTAATGAGTCGTAGAAGTCTGGATTGACAAATTAAATAATGGTTGATGCTATGTCCAAAATCCATGACCTCATCTATAGGTAATGGTTCTCAAGCTGATCTATCTATAATATCTTGTACAGTGACTCTATAATGCTCTACCTCTAACGGTGGTTGATGAACTGTATCTCCTGTACAATATACCAGACCATATGCAACTATATGATGTTGAAGATCATCAACATACAACTCGCAATAAGTTGGATGTTGTGGTGGAAAAGAATGATAAAAAATGGGGTCTGCAGGCTGAGGTCGGGGAGTGAGAGCTACTAGTGGAGGTGGAGTATAATTAATGGGTTTTGTAGGGGGGAGGAGGAGTTGGAGCTGGATTCTGAAATTTTCTTTGTAAGTATACAAACATAGACTGTACCAAAGCTCTAATATTTTCCTCCATTGTCACGTTAATATAATGAACTTCAGCCTCCAAGGATTCTATTTTTTTTATAAACACCCTCAATGGAACAAGTTGAAAAACATGGAAACACTTTTCTTACCGAAACACCCGTCAGATATCCTCATACAAGAATAGGATGTTCGGGCTTTCCAAATGTTGTAGATAAAATATCTTGCCTCCCAGTAGCTATAAATACCTCTATGAGCTCTGCTCCTCAAGAGAATCCTGTATTAATTAATTGAACATTTCTGTAATGATTAAAATTATATAAATAATATAGTTAACTTAAATAAATAAAATGCATATCCTATAATCCTCTGAGCTACGATTCTCAAATATTTCGAATGATATTTCCCATTTTCTCCATCTGAGATCTCTCCCATTTTTCATTTCTAGATGGAGTTGATGGAGGGTCAATCTCTCTAGATCTTACAGACTCAGCTCTTAGTTTTTTTAATTTTTCTACTATCATTTGTTCTTCCAATAATGTATACCCACTCTATGATAAACTATGAGGGTATAAATTATTATATTAGATCTCCTGATGATATGTCCTTGTTTACTGTAAATTAAGAATAATAAATCATTAACAAAACATTAATAAGATCATTTATATAAAAAATATTATAAAATTTTACATTTCCCTTGCCAAAAATGAATCTTTTCTTCTACATTAAACAAACCCTATTCATGTATCTTCATCTATGAAAGGATATATATGACATGGATTGTCATGAAACCTATGAAAAAAATGAAATCAGATGTGATGGTTGATTTCAAATCCTTCCATCTTCTAACAGCCATCAATAGGCATTTCATCATGACTCCTCCAATTTCAGGAATATCAAATGTCATTTGACAAAGAAGAGGTAAAACATATTATACTAGAAACATTTAAAGAATATGAAAATAATATTATAGGATCTTACCAAAATCATCTCCCACAACTCATATATTATCTTTTTTTCACAATTCTCCAATCATCATACAAAATGCTTACTTCTCTCTTACCCTAAGTTGATACAAAACTCTTAAAATATTTTGCATTTTGACCTCTAGGAATATGATTCTCATCAAACGCAATGAGTATCCTCTAGTCCAATGTACGGTCAAGTGATAATTTTGGTAAATGTGTGCACCCATGTTTACTAACTCTTGGGGTCTTCATTGTCATTATGGGAGCACATGAGGATGATTGGAGAACATCAAGAGGAGCATGTGAATGTTCTTCCCTAAAGGTATGATCATTATGATCATCTCTAGAATCATGGGGTTGATTAACTTATTGATATTTAATTATACTTTAAATCAAATAAACATGCATTAGTTCACATATATACAAATTCCAATAATAAAATACTATTGTAAACAAAAAATGGAAAATTGAACTATGTTACATAATAGTAAACATGGTTAATTTTGTAAGAATGTCAAACAATGGTAAACATTGTACACATGGTATTGTAATTTTCATTCAAAAAAATAAATAAATATCTAAGTTGCGTAATGGTAAATTGTGGAAAACTATGTTAAACTATAGTAAACTATGGTAAACATGGTAAACATGGTAAACATGGTAATCATGGTAAACATGGTAAGCATTGTAGACATGGTAGACATGATAAACATGGTAAATATGGTAAACTTCTTAAAAATGGTAAAGTAATTGTCATTTAACAAAAATAATAGATATATGATTTATGTAATTGTAAACAAGATAAACTAAACTAAAAAAATAAAAATAATTAAAAAATTAAACTTATTTGGTTTAATACGTGTTTTAGTAATAAAAAAATTACAATATCTAACATTTTATGAAAATAATAAATGTAAACAAGAAATAAACATATGTTACCTATAATATTAGGAATGTAAAAATGGATTATTTTCCCGAATTCCTTCGTCATGATCGTTCTTTATGGCACAAACCATGTCTTCAACATGCTCATCATTATGTTCTGGTAATCGTTTCATGGAAGTACGGATCTCACATAAATTAGCATCATCATGAAGTTGATCCTCACCAAAATATTATTTTTCCCTTGTAAAAAAACATACCACTACATATCTGATTGATCAACTATATGGAAAATCTTTTTTCTATGTGTTTCCATTACAAAGAAATTTGTTGTGTGTTTCAATCTATTCAGATTAAAAACTGTCATTCCAAATTCATCGTGTCTGATAATATTGTTATCAATAAACTATTTGAAGTCAAAAATAGGAACTTTAATTTTAAAGTAATCACCCTCCCATATTTCTTCAATGACTCCATAATATGCAGTTGATGCAGAAATTGGGTTTTTGTCTTTAGAACTCATAAAATGCATTGCTTCTTGTAAACACCAATACACCACTATTATGATCTGCACTTCTATTTTCTTGAGCTTTTGTATGAAATGTATAGCTATTAATGTCATAACCAGACCATGTTATCACATTTAAACATGGACCACCCACTAACAATCTTAATTTCTCTAATACATCTGATATACCAAGAAAGGTTTTTTAAACAACGACAAAAAATGTTTTGTTGTGCTCATTCAAAATCCATATTTATTTCTTCTTTGGGTGACATTGTTTCAACTTGTTAATATGCAATGTGATATACAGTTGAGAATCATCTATGTTATTAAAGATTTATAATTATAACTTCTTCATATTTTCATCAGACAAAGATTTGAATTTAAAGCAATGAATCCTCATTCCCTCATTATTAACTCGTTCATGGAGAGATGAAGTCAAACCTATGTGCTCCGCCACAACCATGTAGCTTGTACAAAACTCTAAAACCTCCATAGAAATGTTTGTTTCAATAATGGAGGCTTCAGGTTGATATATATTCTTAACATAACCCTTCAACATTTTCATATACCTTTCAAAAAGATACATCCAACAAAGATACACATGTCTATAAATCTTTATTTCTCAAACTAGATAAATCATTAAAGGAACCCTTATATCTAAAAAAGATAGAGGAAAATAAATTTCTAATTGACAAAGTATAAAAATTGCATCCTTTTCCAAAATGTTCGATGCATTTACATCAATCACCTTATTAAAAATTGAATTGAAAAGCCAACGATCCAATACCTAAGTGGTAAGTGCTCCTTCTTGGCATCTAAGAATCCCATGTTCAAAATTGGGTTAAGGTGAATTTCTGGGTTACTGCAGCAGTACTATAGATGGTACTGTTCAGTACTGTAGCAACTGGAACTATTCACTCAATTTGGGTATTCGGGCCACCGGTTTGGGCCTACGGTTCTCCAGGGCCTTCAGGTCATCAAGGTCTTCAAGCCTCAGGGCCATCGGGCCATAAAGGCCATAGAGTAGCTCAGTTAATACAGAGCAGGAATTAGAATAGGATTAGAGAAACAGGACTAGCATTCACCGGAATTAGAGCTACCAGATTGGAAGAATGAGAGGGTATGGAAACCGCCATCGTGACCAGGCACCGTTCAGCTTTGTACGGGGAAATGCTAGCCGATCAGCAATGTAAGGTGGGGAGCTAGGTGACCAATCATGCAGAATCTAGGGGAGGGTCGGTTCCTATAGGTTAGGTCTATGAGTCATTTATTGGGCATAGTATGCCTCTAGGCATTCAGGTCATATATTGCAAGTCGTTTCGGGCTTTGTGCCTCGGGCCTACGGGTTATGTACAGGTTCCCCTTCATCCCTTAAAAAAGGGATTATCTATAATAAAATAAAAAAAGAAGGCATTTGGTCCATTCGGGAAAAAAATTGAATTGAAAAAATAACACAACTTCAATATAGTTTTTCGGACAGGGATGGGCAATATTCCATGTAATGAAACTCATAGATGTTGTTGCATCATGTCGTGAAAATCATGAGATTCCATACCTAACAACTTCAAATATTTCAAGGAGACAAAATTTTTAACATTTGAAGAATAAAATTGAAGCACTTTGATATAATGAAGACACTAAAAAAAGAAAATTTTCTACCTCTTGGATAATGTGTGACCAGCTGAGGGATGAAATGTTCGACTTTCATTAAGAGTGGAAGCTAACTCCAAACTAATTCACATTGATAGTAAGTATAATCTTTCATGCAACCCATATTTTGTATTTCATTTAATATGTACCAATGTTTCAATCAAACTTTCATAGATATTATTCTCCACATGCATGACATCAATATTATGTTTCACATCATGATATCTCCAAAATGGCAGCTC